>CM051457.1:83333006-83378230 GCA_028274465.1 Plantago ovata
GTTTCCAAGGAGCGATCCCCAAAGTGTTTAAGATATCTCGGAAGACATCACAAAATGGTAGTATCCAGCCTCGATCTAAGCTCAAGCAATGAACTGCCATGTATCCAGGAGGAGCATTAAAAAGTCTGGTCCTCCTTGGGCACGAGATGTCAATTTATTCTCAGGAAGAAAGACTTCCATCGGAGGGTAGGAATCTCCGCGACTTTGACAGTAGAAGAGGTGGTCGGTATAATACCATCCTCATTCTTCTCGCCTCCGGATCGGGGAGATCAACGTGCGGGCACTCTTCGTAAACTTCTTCTCGCAGCCTTAGTGGCTTTAGGCTCAGGCTCCTCGACAACTTTGGCCTTTTTAGCCTTACCAGAGCGACGACGCTTGCTCGCTCTCTTCTTCGCCTTCTCCTCATCGGCAGCCTCTGAGCAAGGCGCATCTCATACTCTGCGTCTCGAGCGGATTGGGTGATCGGGTCTCACTTGGAAAAGAGAAATCTATCGTGGTCGGATCAATGGTATGATAGCTAGTCTCCTCCTCGCGCGCGAATCTCTTCGCATCTCTAATGGCCCATCTTTGCCCTTCCGAGAAGGAAGGAGACCTATGCTCGGACAGCTTCATCCCGATGTGGCATCTCCGATGGTCAAAGGAACTTCCTCCTCCTCCTCGTCGGTAATAACGCCCCCTAGTAGTTTGAGGGGAAATCTGACCCTCTTCGGGGAGAACTAGTCCGAGGAGAGGTGCTTCATCATCCTCCTCACTCTCCTCCCAGTATCATGCTATCGTGATCTGACTGGGATGGGGCCTTCCGGCGTTGGACTCTAGATTCAACCATTTCCCAGCAACATTTTCTTGGAGGGATCTTCCTTTGATTTCTTTGGACCTTGAGTTCAATCCATTTGAACATTTGATTCAAAATGGCTGTAGGAAAGAACTCATTTACCAGCAAGTCTTCCAGCTTTAAATCCAGCAACCATGAATGTTTCTGATTACATTCTGAGGGTTTCCTCATTGCTGGTCTTAGTATCAATGCCGGAGCCAATAGCAATGCTGGCCAGCCTTTTCTCTTCCTGTCTTTGCCTTCTTCTTCTTGTTTAGCATTGTCTTGATCTCTTGCTGAAGAGTCAGACGAAAAATGCCTTGAGTGGCCAGACGGAGTGGCTGTTAAGGGTCTAGCTCTTATGGCTTGAGCTATTGTTTGATTGTCATCATCTTCGTCATCATCTTCATTCAGATTGTGATGACTTTCAGTGTGACAGAAATCTTGAGTTTCAGCAGCGGTTTTTCTCTTTTTGGTACTTGCTGAATTTAACTCAATTCTGCTTGTCTTTTAGAACTTTGCTCTCTTTCAGCAAGAGGTTCTAATGGAAGTGGCGCATCAGCAGCAGGAGTAGGAGGGGTTTGATTGCTTTTTCTAGTGTTCTTCTTTTCCCCCTTAGACATGGATTGCAACATCGGAGTGATGTGCAGAGAATAAAACTCATTGCAATTTTCAGCAAGAGTGTTGAGACTGTTATACTTCATGATGATTGCTTGTTGGTCAGAGTTCATTGTTGCCAACTCTTTTTGAATATTCATCATGTTCTCTTCATGTCTTTTCTCTGTTGCGGCCTTCTCATCCATAATATTCTGAGCTTTGACAAGAGCATTCTTTGCAAGCTTGAGCGCCTGACTTACATCTTCTTCATAGCTCTTGTGATAAAGACTGATGTCTCTCTGAGCTATTGTCAAAGTTGTAGTGCGTCTCAGCACTGTAGCCAATATTTTTCCAATGTCAAGTGGGCTCTCAGCAAGCAATGCCTCATCTTCAGCTTTGCAGGCATCATGGACTTGCTTTAGTGCTAGAATTCTGGGAGTAAACTCCTCAACTCTTGGGAACGGCACTAAATGAGGTGTTAAGGAATGAACCTTAATTTCAGAAGCAAACTGATCATCACGCGTCAGCAATTCGGCTCTTAGACCATCGTCTAAATCATTGATGTAATCAGGAGGAGGAATCTGAACGACTTTTGGGTCTCGCTTGGATTGTTCATCATCATTTTCTGACAAGTCGTCATCATCCTCAGATTCATCAAGTTGAGCGACTTTTGAGCCTTTGTCAGTAGCTTCACTTCCTTTTTGTTGAGTGGTTGCTGATGGCAACACTTCAGACTCAACGACTGGAGTTTCACCAGTAGATAGTTGTTTCAATTGAGTTTGGCTCAATTACTGGAGTTTCGCCAGTAGTTAGTTTTAATTGAGTAGTTGCTGAAGGCAACGTTTGAGACTCAATAACTGGAGTTTCGCCAGTAGTAAGTGGAAGGGATGGAACTTCCTTTGATTTTGGTCTTGAAGATTCACCAATTTCCAGATCCTGCGTATGCCTTGCATGGATCACGAGACTGTTTTGTAGAGCTCGTTGGTAATCTTCATCTTCTTCATCCTCATCTTCAAGGTTTTCTTCAGTAACCTTGGCATCAGAAACTGGACTCTTGCCATTTTTCAAGGCAGCCCTTTTTCTGGCGTATTCTTCTTCAGTATCAGCACCTTGTACAGGTGCTTGATTTTCAGCAGCAGCAGGAGGAGGTTGAGATTCTTGCTGAGATTGTTGTTGTTCAGCTTGCTGATTGTCAGATTGAGTATTTCAGCAACTGTTAACTTCAATCCACCAGCACCAGGACTTGGACCTTGATTGTCATCATCGTCATCTTTCTTGTCCTTAGAATCTTTCCCTTCATCATCACTGGGATCAGTGGGAATGTTCTCATCTTCTTCTTCTTCTTCATCATCTGTCAGAATGACTAGCTCAACGTGCTTGTACAAAGCAACACTTGTCACTTCCTCTTCCTCAGTTAATTTGTGGGGATCAGCCACCACAGGAACAAAAGACCTTTGAGCATCACAGCTTGTTCAGCTGGAGAGGCACTCTTAAATTTGGCCTTCATATTCTCTCTGATTTGAGCAATCAGATTTGAGCTCATTTGCTGAGAATATGTCATTTCTTCAGGAAGGATGGAGTGGACAAATGTTTCGAGCTTTAACAGTGAAGATCTCTTTTTCTCATTTGAGAGATGAAGGTGAAGATCTGAGAAGTCCATTCTCCTGTATCTTTGCCAGTTGCTGACGGACTTAGCAACTCTTGACAAAGTTGTCCTCTTGAAGTTCAAGTAAAGTTCTTCAGAACTTACTTGCTGATCTTCAGTGATGAGTACCACTTCAGTGGTCTCCTTTTGAGCCTGAAAAAGAATTTTATTTAGATCAGGATTGGTTTGGAGAATTGTTTTAGAGTTTAAATCTGAAACATGATTTACCTGCTGAGAGTCAGCAAGCTCATGTAGTACAATTTCCATTCCATGAGGAGCTTGAGTAGCATCCTCCATTTGTTCATCCTGAAATAAATTAAAATTAGACACAAGTACTAAGCTGTCAAACTTAGTTTTTATACCAAAATTATTAACTACCTGCTGAGCAGGGAGTGTTGGTTCTGGTGCAGAGGCTTCAGCAACCATCTGACTTGCATCTTGAGAAGTCTGTAGAGAAAGAATAATTTTAGCAAAAGAACAATTTTCAGAATTTGAAGTTTTACTGATGGTTGAATTAACTACCTGCTGAGGAAGGACAGGTTGTGGCTCAGTCCTTTCAGCATTAACAGTTTCTTCAGCTTCTTGGACTGTTTCTTCAGCAGACTTCTGATTTTGCTCTAACTGAGAAAGCTGTGCGGTTTCAGCAATCTCCCTTGTCTCTGAATTGACAAGTTGAGCAGAAGCATCTTGACCTTTAAGCTCACTGCTTGTCATGAAGAGATCAATTGACTTGTTGGATGATTCTTCAATCTCCAACTCCATTTGTTTGCTTAAATCTTCCAGTACAAGCTGGACTTTGTCAATTGAAGTCTTGGGTGAACTTGGGCCAGTATTCTCAGCATCAAGAGATGCGTCTTTGAATAATGCTTCTTGAGTTTCAGCAACTTCAGGAACTGGAACCATTGCTATTTCAGCAACTGGTCCATCAGCAAGCTGGGTTTCAGCAACTTGATGAGTTGCTTGTTCAGCAACCATCTTTTCAGCAGCATCAGCAAGTGCCGCTCTTTGCAGATCAGCAGCAATGTCGCTTGCTGGTTCCATAGTTGGATCATCTAATATCTACAATGTAGATATCTGGGACTTGGGCAGGAATTTCATTTCCACTGCCTTGTGGTCTATTCTCAGTAGAGTTATCAACGTTAAGTTGATTGTTGAAGGCTTCCGCAAACACTTCAACATTGCTGATATATGTTTCAGTAATTACTTCAGCAACATCTACTGGCAAATGCGTTTCAGCATTTGTCTGGGAATTGACTGATGAGTGTTGGACATTAGGGACTGACTGAGAAGCCAGTGTCTTCTTTCTTTTGTTACTTGTCCGTTTCCTCTTAGGTACGGGATTTGCTGATGACGCTGCAGTCTGAGTGTCATCATCAGCTTTCCTCTTTTTCTTTTAGATTTCTCCAGTTTCCCAGAGTCATCTATTGTTGCCTTTTCAGCAACAGGTGTTGTATACGTACCTTGTTGATTTTCTACAGCAGTTTTATTTGTGTTACCACTACCAACAGCAGTTTCATCTCTAAGTTGCTGAGTGGTAACATCTGCAGCTGTTGTATACCTTTCTTGCTGGCTTGTGCTGACAACATTTGCAGTTGTTGTCTTCTTGGTTTTCTTTCCAACAATCTTAGGTACATTCTGCTTGTAGAAAGATCTTCCCACATTGCACACAAATTTCTTGATTGGCAATGGGTTTCTTAGTTGAATCCTGAAATGTTCAAGGATATAGCATATCTTGATTCCATACATAACTGGAAAGGAAGGTGAGACCTTATTGTCTTCTACCTTTACCTTAAACTTAGTAACACAATCAACAAGCCTGTTGAAAATGTACTTAGCCCAGTTAAGTTCCGATTTATTTTCATAGATATGCATCAGCAATGGCCATCTTCTCAGGCCTACTTGGTCAATTCCTCCAACTTGGGAGTCAAGAATTTTTATTAGTAGGAGAGCTACTAGACCAAGTGAATGGCAGAGATGCTTTCTCTTAACGTGCTTTGTCCAAGTCACGGGAGCTATCTCGCCTTTCTTCATTTTTGCATTTCTGACGTCACTGTAGAAAGCTTCAATTTCTTCGTCAGAAGCAGTGACGACATCTTCAGTTCCAGTGGTTGGAATCTGAAAAATCTCCGCTAAATCAGTCCATTTCAGGACGATTTGCGTGTTCTGAACATAAGTAAGGATCACTTTTTCAATGACTCCATTACTGTCTATAAGGGACTGGATTTCTGCATTGTTGTAGAATTCCATAGTATCAATCATGCTCACTTGCTTAGTGCGAGCAGAGATAAAGTTCATGAGGCCTTGCTGCTTGATGAACTCAAGCGCCTCTTCATTTTGGTCATCAAGTTCTTGTTCATAAAAGTACCTAATGTACTTTTCTTTTGCAAACCCTCCCCATTGCATCAACATCTCACACTTTGCAGTGTCAAGATATGACGGAGGCATAGGTTTTATAGTGATTCGGTCGTTTTTCAACACAACTTTCGTTGTGTCTGGGGTCAGAGTAGTCACCGGAGCAGTCACCGGAGTAGTGCGTGTTTCAGCACTATCAACCTTTGACGATTTGAGGACTTAGATGACTGTCTCTTGGGAGCCATTTCTTATATAGAGCAAGAAAGATTGTACGAAAAGAGATAGTTTGCTTTTTGACCGGAGGTACAGTAGATTCAGGCTAGAATTTGCAGAGAAAGGAAATGTGAGTTAAAGAATTTTGTCATTTCTCTAACTCCTTCTTTATATAGTGTCTCTGGTGTGTGAGAAACTCAATCGATTTGAGCTCTCAGCAAGGGTAAAACAGAGAAACACTGGAGATAGTGGAACCTTTGCATTGAATGCGTAATGGCCCACTAACTAAAACCGTCAGAGCACTCTCTCTCTTTGTTTTGTTAGCCGTTAGATTAATAACTCCTTTTAATCAATGGCCACGATTGAATTTCATGTCATGATTATTGCGAGTTTATCTGTGCCAGCTTAACGTCACAAATTGATTTTACCGAGTAATAAGGGATAGATTGCTTGCTGAAATAGACAAGAATCTTTTTAGCGAGTTTGAATTAACAATCTAGATACTTGCTGAAAATTCCCCCTTACTTAGATATCTCATATTTTCTAAGTTTAAAAGACATTTCTGATTTCCCGTATCAGTAAATTCTTTTGCACTTGAGACATCCTTTGGTAAAATCTGAGAGATGAGCTTTTGCTCTTTTTCTGAGTTCCCGTCTCAGAAAATTCCTTTGATACTTGAATACCTATTTCAGTATCTTTTGATTGTCTGAGTACCCGTCTCAGCAATCCTTAAGTTCTTTCACTTACTGAGTGCCTGTCTCAGCAAATGGTCAAGTTTCCTAACAAATACCTGTTTTGAAGGAATTACTTGCTGAATGCCTGTTTCAGCAATCATGTTGTGACTTATCATTTCTTAGAAGAAATCGGTGACTTGGTCTTTTGGACAGGAATACTTTGGCTTGCTGAATACCTGTTTCAGCATTCTGCCAAGTGTATCCTTTATTGAGGTAGTTCAATCAATCCAAGGTTATACCTTAGCATTGCGAACCTATTATCCGGTAGGGGCTTGGTAAAGATGTCAGCAAGCTGATCTTCAGTACCTACTTTCACAACCTCAATATCACCTTTTTCCACATGATCTCTAATGAAATGATGTCTAATATCAATGTGCTTGGTCCTAGAGTGAAACTTAGGATTTTGCGTAATTGCAATAGCACTTGTATTATCACAAAAGATTGGTGTTTTCTTTGCAGAAATACCATAATCTCTTAATTGTTGCTGAATCCATAGGATTTGAGTTGTGCAACAACCAGCTGCAATGTATTCAGATTCAGTAGATGAATTGGCGACACACGTTTGCTTCTTGCTGAACCATGATATTAATCTAGTACCCAAAAACTGACAAGTTCCAGAGGTACTTTTTCTATCAAGAGTTGATCCACCATGATCAGCATCAGAATAGCCAACCAATTCAAGTCCAAAATCTTTAGGATACCATAATCCAACATTGACTGTACCTTTAACATATTTCAGTATTTTAATTGCCTTTTTGTAGTGTGATTCTCTTGGATCAGATTGGAATCTTGCACACACACAAACAGCATACTGAATGTCAGGTCTACTTGCTGTTAGATACAACAAGGAACCAATGAGCTTCCTATACTTGTGTTCTTCAACACTTTTGTCCTCTTTAGTATAGCTCAATTTGGTACCAACACTCATAGGGATCTTTTCAGGTTTCTCATCCTCTTTGATCCTAAACTTTATGAGCATTTCTTTCGCATACTTTGCTTGATTTATGAATATTCCATCTTTGAGTTGCTTGACTTGCAACCCTAGGAAATAATTCAATTTTCCCATCATACTCATTTCAAACTTATTAGTCATGAGTTTGGCAAAATCATCACAAAGTTGCTTGTCCTTAGATCCAAAAATTATGTCATCCACATAAATTTGAACTAAGATTAATTTACCATCATGGTTCATGGTAAAAAGAGTTTTGTCAACTTCACCTTTCTTGAAACCATTTTCCAGCAAGAATTTAGCCAAGGTATCATACCATGCTCTTGGTGCTTGCTTTAGACCATATACAGCTTTCTGAAGCTTGTATACCATCTTGATTTCTGAGGGAAGTTCAAAGCCAGGGGGTTGTTCTAGGTAGACTTCTTCAGCAAGTTCACCATTTAAGAATGCACTCTTAACATCCATTTGGTAAACAATGAAGTCATTGTGAGCAGCAAAGGCCAAGAAAAGCCTAATTGCATCCAATCTTGCAACTGGAGCATAAGACTCATCATAGTCCAATCCTTCAGTCTGACAGTAACCTTGAGCAACTAAGCGTGCTTTGTTTCTTGTTACTTCACCAGACTCGCTCAGCTTGTTTCTGAACACCCACTTTGTACCAATAGCTTTCGTATTTTCAGCAAGTGGCACAAGTTTCCAGACTTTGTTTCTTTCAAATTGATCCAATTCTTCTTGCATTGCCTTTATCCATTCAGAATGCTTCAAAGCTTCTTCTATGGTTTTAGGTTCAATTTCTGAAACAAAGCAAGAGAATAAAGATTCTACTTCTACGACAGTTGCTTCTTCAGCAAGTCCTTGAGTAGCTTTGGATCTAGTCACTTGGCGTTTATTAATATCGCCAATCATATCCGTAGAGGGATGATCTCTAATCCATTTATTAACAGGTTTCCTGTTTGTTGGATCAGGATATGTTTGCTCATCAGCATGTGACTCTTCAGTATGTACTTGTTCAGTACTACTGGGAATTTGTGTCTCCGCTGAAATTTGTTCGTCAGCAACTGTTTGTTGAGCATTGCTGGATTGAGATAATTCATCAGCAGGCACTGGAGATTGCGTAATTTCAGCAACTTCCGGAGCAACCGCATCTTTTGCTGGAAATTCTTTGTCGTGAACTATATTTATCTTGTCATGACTCGGGGGAGGAGAGTCATTGTCAGAATCATCATTTAGTTCAATTGACTTAATTTGCCTAGCATCAGATTCAGTTCTTTGCTCATGTATGATTAGCTTTTTCATACATTCTGATATTTCTTCTTCAGCAGGCACACCTTGTGACTTTTTGTAGAATACAACATGCACAGATTCTTCAATATTTTGTGCCTTTTTGTTGTAAACTCTATAAGCTTTACTATGCAAGGAGTAGCCAAGAAATATCGCTTCGTCTGCCTTTGGTTGAAATGTTCTTAGGTATTCTCTACCATTGTTAAGAACGAAACACTTGCAACCAAATACTCTTAGATGAGTGATGTTAGGAGGTCTACCAACAAACAATTCATAAGGAGTTTTGTTGTATTCCTTAGTAATCAAACATCTATTCTGAGTATAGCAGGCGGTATTAATCGCTTCAACCCAGTAAGCCTCACTTATTTCAGTGTCAGCAAGCATTGTTCTTGCGGCTTCTTTCAGGGTACGATTCTTCCGTTCAGCAACACCGTTTTGCTGTGGTGTTCATACTGAGGATAACTGATGTTGAATACCTTTGGAGGTACAATATTCAGTTATGTACTGGTTTACAAACTCAGTACCATGGTCTGTCCTTATGACTTTTACCTTGTCATTTTTCATGACTTCAAGCTTATTCAGCAAGTTAGGTATTTCAGTCTTGGTTTCAGATTTGTGCTTGATGAACACTACCCAAGTGAATCTTGAATAGTCATCTACCACGACTAGACCATACTTCTTACCAGCATAGCTTGTTGAAGAAGATTCAAACAAGTCCATGTGTAAGAGTCGTAAAGGTTTTGTAGTTGACGGTACTGCCTTGTTCTTGAAAGAAGATTTGGTTTGCTTTCCTTGCTGACAAGCATTGCAAGCACTATCCTTCTTAAAAGTAACCCTAGGTAATCCAACTACAAGTGCCTTTTTAGACAGCTTATTCAGCGTCTTGAAGTTTAGATGACTTGTTCGTTTATGCCATAACCATGCTTTTTCAGCAAGGCAATCATGATCTGAGACAAGGCATTTTTCAACATTTGCTGAAGACCAATCAACGGTGTACAAGCCTCCTGATCTTCTTGCAATCATTATAACCTTTTTAGTCTCAAAATCTACAAGTTTACATTCATCACTTTTGATTTCCATGAAGTATCCTTTGTCAGCAAATTGACTCATGCTGAAAAGGTTAAACTTAAGATGTTTGACATAAAGAACTCTAGAAATGGTTATGCATCCCAACTTCACATCACCATAGCCTTTTGTAGATCCGGAGCCTCCACCAGCAAACCTTATTGTTGGACCTTTAGACCACCGTCTATAGTTTATAAGGTTATTCTTGTTGCCCGTCATGTGCTTTCCACAACCACTATCAAAGTGCCAGATTGCATCGTTTGTCTCCGTGGCTGCAGTCTGACCGGCCATGATGCAGAATTCGTAGTTCGACACATCTGGATAAGCTTCCATAGCTATTCCACACACTTCTTTGCCAATCTCCACGTCTAGAGTGGCTTCTTATCGTCGGTGTCTGAACTTTCATCCTCACTGTCTTCTGAGCTTGTATCAATACACAATGCATCGATTTTTGCTTGAAGCTTCTTCTTTTCTTCAGCAATGAAAGCTCTTTTGAACTTCTTCTTCTTTTCAGCAGACTTGCCTTTCAGCAAAGGGCAATTAGCTTTGAAGTGTCCAGGCTTTTTGCAGTAAAAACATAGATCATTTCCAACTGCTGGTTCTTCTGAAGATGTAGCTTGCTGAGCTTGCTTGTTCAGCGAGCTAGTATCATTCTTGTACTTATGGTAGTTGTTACCAAGATGCTTTTTCAGCTTCTCTTTTGCTTTTCGCCTTTCAAGTTCCTTACTGATGAACTTCTTCATGTTTTTAACAACTAAAGCATTTTCATCAGCAGGCTCTTTATCATTCTTCTTTTCAGAAGACGACGGCTTTGCAGCAAGAGCAATGTTTTGCGA
This sequence comes from Plantago ovata, assembly GCA_028274465.1. Classification (NCBI taxonomy): domain Eukaryota; kingdom Viridiplantae; phylum Streptophyta; class Magnoliopsida; order Lamiales; family Plantaginaceae; genus Plantago; species Plantago ovata. The sequence continues at coordinate 83,343,490 of CM051457.1, forward strand.
TTTTTCAGCAAACACATTTTCTCTTTGCTTTGTCTCATAATTGACAGTAGCAAGATGAGAGAACAACTCTGTTGGTGTAATGTCAGGCATTCCTTGATTATAATAGAAATTCTGAGTATGGATCCATTCTTGATTCAAACTTCTGATGATAGTTTTCACTTTCTCAGAATCTGAATAAAGATTTCCAACACCCAGCGCTGCCATTTCACTAACAAGAGTTGTGAATGTGAAGTCCAAGTCTTCCAGTGACTCGTTAGCACCTTGCTTAAAGTTTTGAAACTTTAATTTAAGTACTTCAAGTTTGTTTTCCTTGGTCTTGTCAGATCCAGCACAAAGATCTTGAACCATTTTCCAAGCTTCCCTTGCAGTCTTAGCACCCCACAGTTTGCACTGTATGGTATCCGGAGTTGATCTGGTGATGATGTTTCTTGCTTGGCCATCAAGACGGAATCTCTTAGCTTCGTCAGAAGTCCATTCCTCTCTTGGTTTTGGTACAACAGTATCTGATGGTTCGCCAAGGATGGTTTCCTTCCCAGCGTCAGTGGTCTTGTGAGGGAAACTCCTTTCAATCTTAGTGATCTTGATAGGTCCATCATTAATGACGGTTACCATCTCATCACTAATGGCCTCAAGATGTAGCATCATGTTGTTTCGTCATTTCTCGTAATTTTCCAGCTTCAGCAAGGGAGCATCTCCTAAAGACATCCTGTCAGCAAAGCACTACCAAACTGATCAAGTGAGAGTGATTTACGAAAAGCACTTAAGGGGATCTAGGTTCAGTGCAGAAGGCTAAAGAACCTCCAGCTCTGATACCACTTGTTGGTCCCTTTAAACAACAAGAAAAGACTAGAGGGGGAGGGTGAATAGTCTTTTCAAACTTTCGTCGTTTAAAAACTTTCTCAGCAAATAATTATTACTTTTCAGTAATGAGGTTGCTGATACTTAACTTTCTCAGCAAGCGTAAGTTACTTTACAGTAGCTTGGTTTGCTGATACTTGAAATCAGAGAGCGGAAGTCTTTGAAACAATAAGTGCTCTTTCAGCAAGTAAAGAGTTTTCAGCAAGTGAAGTGAGTGACTGTGTACAAACAGATATAATTTGCTGAAAGCTAAATGCAGTAAGTAAATCACACAAACGCTTTTATAGTGGTATCTGAGAGTGGCGTAATCTCTCAACTAATCCACTTTGTCCTTTCTAGGACTGAATCCACTAAGATATGATTGAGGTTCCTTACAATCTTCTATCTAAAGCGATTCAACAGAAACCAAAGCACACTTGCTTTGTCTCCAACCTAAACTAGAGAACTCAACCTTGTTCTCCACCAAACTTGGTACTTTTAATCAGCAAAACTATGCTCGATTAAGTTCCCCCTGAATATCACGCCTGAAAGGGTGTATTTTCAGTTAGAGAGTTTTGGGGTGAGATGACTTAATTATAACTTATTCAGTTACAACAAGTAATCTAAGAAACACAACTTGGAATACTTTGCAGTAAACAAGTTTGATTGTTTCTGGTGTCAAGACTTGTTCTTGATCGAAAGAAAGAACACTAAACTAATTTCTTAGCCGAGTTTGTTCTACTTCTTCACAAGTAGCTTTTTCAAGCTTTAAGTCATGGAACGGATCAATGGCAGTAAGAGTGATTGAAGGTTTGTGAGTTTTTTAAGCACAAGTGAGAGTTTGATCACGTTGTTGACACACTTCAACTCTTTGCCGGATGACCTCTATTTATAGTGCAAGTAAGGAGCCGTTTGAATTTCAAATCCTAAGGCTTTTGTTCCTTAACATGTCACTATCTTGCTTTTGTACTTTCAGCAGCGACTTTGTTTGTCTTCTAGTCTTCATGTCCTTTGCGTTAAGCTTTGCATTAAATGCACATTTGAATAGAATTCAAACAGTAACATTGGAGCGCAAATTCTCGTACATTCAGCAAGAGGTCACATATGTTCATCAGCAAGTGTTCAGTCTCAGTTTCAGCAAGCACAACCTACTCTGTCTTTCAGATTTTCACTTATGCAATGCTGTTGCTGAACATTCCACTTTCTGAGTAAACACGTGCCTTACCAGTCTTCAGCAATCTTCGAGTCTTCAAGTCTTCAAATCTTCAGATCTTCAAAAGTCTTCAAGATTCTGACCGGTTTCTTATTTGCTTCAATAATTTGTTTGTAATAAACAAAATATATCTTCAGCAAAAGCTTCAATAGGTCATTTTCTTTTCAGAAAATAAGATTCATTAAAGCTAAGCATCAATAAGATATTTTCTTTTCAGAAAATAAAATACATCATACGCAAAAGAAATAACTTATCTAATACCTAACTAAGTCATCAGCAAACGTTCCTCTTTTACAATGTCCTTAAAATTCTAAAATCCTATGGACCTTAAGAGTACTAGTTACTGGACTGTTCTTAATTTAGCATGGTTAATTGCTCATCAAAATTAAAAGTTTCCTAACAACATTGGACGTCGAAACTTCTCAGCTATGCGGGACGTCTACAATTGATTAACAGTGTCCTATTCTCAATCAGAAGCTACTGGTTACAGGTTTTCCCACTTCCCAAGAAAGTATTGCATCACATTGAGAGTGCTTGTCGAACATATATTTGGTGTGGTACTGATAACCCATCGAGAAAGTCACTGATAGCGTGGGAACAACTATGTTCTCCGCGTAAATGTGGAGGCCTTAATATTATTGCTTTGAAAGAATGGAATCAAGCCATGATGGCGAAGTTGTTGTGGAACATCCAAAACAAAACCGATAAGCTTTGGATACGGTGGATCCATAACTATTACATTAAGGAGGTTCCATTAAATGAGCTTGTTCCGTCGCAAACTAGCTCCTGGATCGTCAAAAATATCTTCAAATGCCGAGACAAAGTTTGTGGATTGCAAGCATGGTCAAATTGCTGCCAAAAGGGGCGATATTCTGTTCGAAATATCTACGATCACTACAAGAAAACAACCATTTAGCGACGGAATAATAGCGACGGATGCTATCCGTCGCTATTTAACGACGGATCGGTGAGTGTAGCGACGGATGAACACGAACTGCGCTCTAAGCTCAGTTCGTGCCACGAAACATCCATTTCGTATTCTAATTAGCGACGGATATGATTTATTCGTCGCTATAATAGCGACGGATAACTTTATCCGTCGCTAAATATGTTGACCAGGCTATTTTTTATGAAGGAAAAAAGGAAAATAAGTAAATAAATAAACATATAGCGACGGATGAACTCATCCGTCGCTAAGTTGCGATATACATACGACCGACCTTTCTTCTTCCTCATTTCTCTGTTTCTCCATTGTTTGTTTCTCTCGTTTCTGCTTCTTCTTCTTCGCTCGATCCATCTCCAAACTCAACCAATTCAAGCAAATTTTAGCTCAAATCGAAGCCTATCCAACAAGGAGTTCGGTCCCTAATCAATTTGGAGGTTATTTCAACAGTTTGATGTAATTAACATAAACTCTAAATTATGGGTATTTTTCATTTTGATAGTGATTTTGATTTTGATGTTGATTTTGATTGAATTTGTTCTATGTTTATTGGAGGCTAGGGTACGAGGAGCAAGGCACCTTCACCGCCGGACCGCCACCGCCACCGCGCCGGACCACCACCACTTACTTTCTCCCTCTCTTCCCCATTTAAAAGGTTAGGATTTCTAACTGTCAGTTTATTAATTTTAATTTAGGGTATGTTAATTTTAATTTAGGGTTTAGGGTTTCTTGATTGAATTTGTTAATTTATAAACTTGCTAATTGTTAATTTAGATAGTACATCAAGTGAATTTTGTTTAATCTGCCTAACCCTTATTTTTTCGTTTTTTCTTTTATTCTTTTATGTTATTATGTACTTAGTTTAACTCAATTTTGGAAATGCTTAATAATTAACTCAATAAGCAAAAAGGAAAAAATGATTAATTAACTGAATAAGAAAAAAAGAATGTGTGACTGCAATGAACACATATTAGAAAAATAGAAAATATAAAAAGTTAGAATTTTTATTAATAATATAGTTTACATAACTCAATTCTAGTCACTCTTCATCCCCTCGTCCACGTCCTCGGAGCTTGACTCCTCATGTAGGAGCGACCAGTCGATGACATCTTTTGGTTCCAAAAGTTGTTGTTGACATATCTTGCAGAAGACTCCTTGGTCTTCTAAGTGCTCAACCTCCTTGTGCTCACAAGGGGGAGGAGTAGGAGATTTGGGGGGAGATGGAGGAAATGCCTCTTGGAGAGCTTCCTCCATTTCAGCCAACATTTTGGGATCAATTTGTGGTGGGGGAGAAGGTGGGGGGGGGGGGGGAGGGGGAATGTGGGGGTGTTTCTTCAAATCTGAATTTGTTAGAGTTTTCCATATTTGTTTGTGTGAGAATATGTTAAAATTAGGTGACTTCTTATAGTTGGTGTTGGGAATTCTAAAGGACAAATACACTTTATTGTTAATGTATTAATGTACACATTCATGTATAGGAAAAATTTATGAGGCATACATTTATGTAATGACTTTTAGGATTTTCGAAATTAAAGGATTTTTGGTAATATCTAATCATTTTATAAAGTGTGATGATGATATACGTATATGCATAAAAAATACAAACACACTGTCCTTCGGACGTCCTTCAGACACACCATCACTTCCATATATATAGATTGATGAATGGTATGGTAGGCCTGGGCTTGTGAATGATTGTAGTACGCTGGTACCGTAACAACAACATTTCTAATGTCGTTGTTACTGTACCAGCGTATTTAAGCCATTCTCAAAGTTTAGTTCAATATCGTAATCATGTAAACCCTCTATTCTTAATAAGTTGTATATACATAATGTAGTATCTGAACAAGAAATGTGTCTGGATGTTTAGGAGTTTGAAGTCTCCATCTTTAGTGAGTAACTAAAGATGGAGATTTCAAGATCCTAAAGATCTAGACATCCTTTCGTGTTCACATATAACGACGGATTTGTCTAAAAACATCTTGTATTTGTCTAAACACATCTTGTATTTGTCTAAACACATTAAGAGTTTGTATTTTAGTGTTTTGTATTTGATTGTGATGATGCTATATGTATATTAGTTTCCATGGATCAAGCACAGCAACCGGGCGGCCCTCGACGGATCAATGGGCTTCCAGTATTGTCCACCAACGGATCTAAGTAAGTTCTTAATAAATTGGTATTTAATTGTTCTTGTATATATAGTTGTCGGTACTCCAACTTTTAATCTTTCAAAATGTGTGACAGGTTTCAACCTACTATAGCTTCTAGAAGGATTACAATGCTCATGAAAAGAGAGTTCTTTACGCCTCCTGGGAGTGGTGGAGAAAGGTGGGCTACGGTTCCTCGACCCGTGAAGGAGCACTTGTGGGAAGAATTCCATGTACTTTACTATCTTTACTTGAATATTTCTATATTGGATTCTTGGGGCATTGCCTTAATTATATACGTGTACGTACATTACTTGTTTATCTGTTCTTGGGGCATTGCCTATATTATCTATTCTTGGGGCATTGCCTATAGTATCTATTCTCGGGGCATTGCCTTTACTGTACATACGTGTACGCACATTATTTATTCTTGTGGGGCACTGATGTGGGATTTTTTGTGGGATTGTTGTGTTGCAGAAATACTACTATGTCCCTCCTGCCAATGCGGAGGAGATATTGAGGTATTCAACACCCGGGCGGAAAAGATTCACAGGCATTCGATTTATTATGCCAAGGAAAGGTACTTTCGGCATAAAGAATGGGTTCGGTACCTCAATCCGGAGCATCGGGATCTGTGGTTGGAATTGTGGCAGAACCATGTGACCCGTGAGCAGGCACATAGGGATGGGGCGTTGACGGCTGAAGGGGTCGGTTGGTTAGTGGAGAGCCCGTAGAATTAGTGCTTTTCAGGATTGTTATTCTTTATCCGTACATTTTAGGATTCTCGTTTATTTTAATGATCTTCGTACCTTTTAGTTTCTTTGTACGTACACTTTTAGTTTTTTATTGAAATTTCGATTATCGTAAAATGAATCAATCGTATATATTGTGTTAGTCGTACTCAATTTTGAGTTAAAATAACAATTTTTCACATAAATTCAGTAAAACAAAAAATCAATTTAAAAAAAAATCAGAGAAGTTAGTAATGGATTAGTTTATCCGTCGCCAAATTCCCCTCGCAAGGGAATGACACGTGTCCCTTATTTTTAGCGGCAGATAACATAATCCGTCGCTATTTATAGATACGGATAAAGTCATCCGTCTCTATGTTGGTCAACGACAATATAGCGACGGATAAACTCGACCGTCGCTACATATAGCGACGGATAATATTAACCGTTTGTATTTAGCGACGGATCACTAACCTATAGATGCGCTTCGAGGGGTGACTCCTCTAGTTTACTGGAAGGATATGGTGTTGGGAAATATAGTTAGACCACGCGCTATATTCTCTTTGTGGTTGTGTCTTCACCAGCGCATGGCTACGAAAGATAGACTGTTGCGCTTTGGTGTACAAACGGATGGCCTATGTATGTTCTGTGGCGACGTAGAAAGCATAGAACATTTATTTTTCCGCTGCCTGCATACAAAACAAATTCTGGATAAAGCTTTGGACTGGATGCACTTGACAATTCATCGGAATGCTTGGAGCACTGGGACGCGTGAACTCTGTAAGCGTTCCAAAGGCAGAGGTTGGAAAGCGAAGGTACTTAAAGGACTAATCGCAGAAGTTGTCTACGGCATTCGGCAGAACAGAAATGATGCAATATTCCAGCAGAGAGCCTGCAATGTCGAAGAAATCAGTAGAATAGCTGTACAAAATATAGTGAGGCGTAGTACTCTTTATCCTGTTTTGCAGGATCATGTATACAGCTTAGTTTTTTACTGATCTTAGATATGCTTTGGTTTCGTACCGTTTTGTAGCTGCTTGGTTTGATATGTGGTGATTAGATTAGCGTGGACGAGTTGTCGGCTTATGCTTTGTAATGTTTTTGGAGTAATGAAAGATTTTCTTAGTTCCAAAAAAAAAAATAATAATAAATAAATACAAATAACCAACGACTTTATTTTTTTGAAATTTATAAGGGAAATTTACATCCACCTCCCCTGTTATAATCATCAATTATGATTTTATCCATCTTAGGAAAAGAATTACGACATTCCCCTTGTTAACGTGAATCAATTACAAATAGGCCCACGGATTTGACTATGTGCGAATTAAAGCGCTGAAAGTACAAATTAGCCCCTGGTCCAAAATCAGATTTTTACTTTGACCAAACAACATCAACTTCTGTTTAATATAAATTTGCCCCCCTTAATTTTTATTTTGCAAAATTAACATTAAATATTATACAATTAAATCACATACTTTATCTAAATTTCAAATTGACCTAGAAATTTATTGTAATTTAAAGCCTAACCAAATTAATACTACAAACAAGTTCCAAAATGTTCCTCTTTTTTTTTTTAAATAAATTTTTTCTTATAATTTTTCTATCTTCTTCTTCTTCAAGACTTCGGTACCAGATTCTGATACCGGAGTCCAACGGAGCTTCGATCAAGGGACGTAAAGCTCCCCAAATCGGAGCAGAAAAGCTCTGAAAGCTCCGATTGATCAAGAGCTTACAACTCACAGATCGGGAGCTGTAAAGCTCCCTTAGGGAGCTTAAAAGCTCTCTGATGGGAGCTTTTAAGGGATCTTTACAACTTCCGATTTGGGAGCTTAAAAAGCTCCCACATGGGAGTTGTATTCTTCACAGGATTCCGGTGAACGGAATCCGATGATTATTATTGAAGAAGAGGAAGAAAAGGAAAAGAGAAAAAAAAAGAAAAAAAGAGAAAAGGGAGAAATGAAAAAAAATAAAAAGGAAAAGAAAAACTAAAATTGGCTAAGGCTTGTTTGGTTAGAAGAGAGAGATTAAGGCCACATTATTTGATCAACTCAAATTGTATAATTTGGGTCTATTTGTAATTGATTTTATAAGAATGGTGGATCCGTTATTAGGGTCCGTAAGAGGGGAGCTCTATGTAATTTTCCAAATTTATAAATAGAGACCACTCTTGACTACATTTGTAGTACTCCATCTCTGTCTTTTATTTCTCTCTTAATTAAACATAAAAAATTATAATACATATCTTATATATATATTTCCATATTAGAATTCACATTATAATCATTTATTTAATAATTAAAACATATTAAAATTGATGTACACGCAATCAACTACTATGGTGTACGAGGGGGTGGTTGAGCCATTTGTGAAGATTTATGAACTCCCAAAATCGATTAAGGGAATGAACTGGATAAGGAAAGCGCTTTTTGATCGTGTATGGAACGAGGTGCTTGATCGAGAAGATGTTGCGAGAGGCCAGAAACTAGCGAGTGGTTTTGCAAGGAATCTAGCGGTCCCATGAAGCAGGGCCTCATGTGGTTTGTATCTCCAAACAAACGCAAGTTTCATTGATCCCTTGTCTTGTCACAAAACGACAAGGATGTGGAAGAGATGTTTGCAAGATATAGGCCTGGGCACGGGTCGGGTATTGTGGGTATTGGGTAATCGGGTTCGGGTAGTCTGGTATTGGGTACCGATTTCGGTTACCCAGTGATACCCGAACAATTCCGGGTACCCATTGTCGGGTAATGGGTATCCAATTTTTTTTTCTTTTTTTTTTTTCATTTCTTTTTTTCACCAGATGCTGAACTAAATAGTATTGCATGCCATTTAACTGCAGTCTCAAAAAAATACAATTCTAGACCCGATAGATGATATAGGATGAGAACGAGAACTTTCAGTTCTGCCCATAACCTGAAATTAGGAAGAAAAGTATAAACAACCAGGTTCATTAGCTAATACATACTGGAGCATACAAGATATACACAACTACCCGATGAACAATACACATTATGTGAAGAACATAGACAATAACAATACAACTTAGTCATGTTAAAAAAACATAGTAATACATCATCAAGTTACAACACCGATTCATATATCATATATATATATATATATATACGCACATTGGAACCAAGCATACAACCCTATATAAGTAAACACAACCCATACACAGTAAATGAAATTAGGCTCTGTTGTCTTACATAATGTAAGTAAATTGTATTGAAGCAAAAGTATATTATACAGTAAACACAACCCATAAAAGAGAAAAACCCAATACCCACATCTCAGAAAATAGTAGAGAGACGGCTTACAGCTTACCTTCTTCTGCCGTTTTGGAGTCGGAGTTGTTTGTGGGCTCGGCGACAAGAGTGGAGACGAAGGATTCCGAGGGGCGACAGCGGATTACGAGTCATAGTCGGCCGTGGGAGGTGGGCGGTGTAGATAGAGGTGGGTGGCGGCGATAGAGGTGTAGTCTGAATCAATCGCTTTGTTTAGACAGGTCATAGGAAGAAGGAAAAATATGGATAGGTTTGTATTTATCGGGTATAATTCGGGTACCCATTGGTTTATAAGGAAAACCTGAACCCGAAACCGGAATAATCGGGGTATAAAATTGGGTATCACGAACCCAAAATTAGATATATAACCCGACCGGTTTGGGTTTGGTTAGTTCGGGTCGGGTACCCAAAAATCCGACCCATTCGTCCAGGCCTAGCAAGATACATAGAAATTTCAAGCAAAAGGGTTGAGATATACATGTAGACTGTCGGGATGATCAAGGTGAGTGGTTTGTGAAGACTTGTGATCAAGCTGCCAAATTCAATCAAGCGTATGAGCTGGGCAAAGAAGACAACGACTTTCGATCTAGGGAAGATGTAGGAGGTGTCGCTGCACGAAATTGGTATGTCTCTTACCGCCGCAAGCCGTTTCAGCATAGACTTCGTATCTTCCCGGGACAGAATCGAGCTACCGAAGGCCTCCCATTCCGCTTTGATGAGGCCCTTGAACCGTGCTTACGTGTTAATATTTTGTGATAAGTACTAATCTGTATTTTGTACTTGCTGGTGGCTCGGATAATTAACTTGGATAAGTACTAATCGATTGATGCACTTTCTGTTTTAGCTAATGTGTACTTGCTAATGCTAGGTTTAAGAATTAATCATTTTGTCATAATCCCATTAAGTGTTGTGGCTTAGTTAAGCTATTGATTGATTGCTAATGAGTTTAATTGTTTCCGGTAGCTAAAAATTGAGGCAACAAAGTATTTGAGTAGGAAATTTAAAAATGGATAAGTTACTTTTAAGAACACATTTAAAATGCAAACGAAATTTTTGTAAGTTTAAATTGGTAGTTATAACTAACTTGCACAACTTACGAAATCCCTTACACGAAAACTGAATCACGTTACAAATCCCTCTACAACCAAACAAGGTATTTATTTTCGAATCCAACGAAATCTCTATATGGAAATTTGCAACCAAACAACAAATGGAGAGATTTGATACACACAAATCCCTCCTAAAGTCCATTTCTTCATTTGGACTCAAATCCCTCAAAATCCCTACCCTAAATGAGGAATTTGAACTAAACGCACACTTATATTTTGTAATTACATCCGTGTACTAATAGATGAAATAATTATGAACTCAAAAAATTTGATTTGACTAAGACCAAACAATTTCAATTTTAATACACATAACTCAAGTGTCAAATGTTTTCAAGTTTATCAAATTCACACTAAATAATTTTACATAATACACATAACTTTTAAAAATACCACAGGTCGAATTGCTGCAGTGATGAGGGACCATACCGGACTGATTTTGATATGGGCTAGGAAGAAAATACCACCTGAATTGGAAGTAGAGACTGCCAAGGCCTATGTCGCACGTTTGTCAGTTTGACTCGCTGTTCATATGGGACGGTATCAGCTAATTATTGAAGGAGATAGTCTTCTGGTAATAAAAGGCTTACAGGCAGAGGATAATCACCTAGTTGTGGATGGCGCGGTCTAATCTTCCATTAAACACGAGCTTTCGAGCCTTACCACTTACAAGGTATCCCATGTACCTCGAGGGGCGAACCAATTGGCTGACCTTCTAAGTCGAAACTCTGCTACTGACTCAATGGGATATGGAGAGCTTCCTTTTACTTTTTTCTAACCCCCTTAAATAAATATGTAGCAGTTTCTCTAGGGCAGCTCTGTTTTTCTTTGTTCTTTATGTAAGCTTCTGGCTGCTACTCATTTTGTGGAAATCAATGTATTTCCTTCTTCCAGAAAAAAAGTAAAAATATAATAATAATAATAATAATAATAATAATAATAATAATAATAATAATAATAATAATAATAATAATAATAATAATAAATAAATAAATAAATAAATTGAAGAATATTTTTCCAAACAAATGTTACAAATCAAAGGCAAAACCTGTTTTTGATTATGGCAAAACCTCCAGATATTCTGTCTTCCTCACCACCTTTCTTTCATGAACAACAAAAATCAAATTTAACATCTTCAGGCTCTATTCCAATGGATTATTCAAATTCGGCACATCAATTTGAAGCAGATACATCAGCCAAACAACATACAACACACATCTTTCAAAGATAAGCTACAGTCTAATACACAGCACAAAAATTTCACCCAGTGGTTTAACCATTTGGAGAAAACACCCAGGTTTGAAGAGTATACACAGGCTACACAACAGCAAGAGACAGTCCCTTTTGTTTCTTTCTCACATGAGGAGTTAAAGGAATTCAGTAGCACTTGGCAAAGAGCTTTGCTTCTTCAGACGGTGGGAATTAGTAAGGATATCAGCAATATTGCAAAACATTTAAGTGGTTTATGGCGTATTAAGGGTACGTTAACTACTACTTCGTTAGGGAAAGGCTTTTATATCGTGTTTTTTGGCACCATGGATGCTTACTTTTTAGCACTATCTGGTGGACCATGGTACTTATTTCAAAATTACTTGGTTGTCCAAACATGGAAACCATGTTTTGATCCCAATAAAGGTTCACTAGATTATATGCTCCTTTGGGTGAAATTACATGACCTGCCATTAGAATTATATCATCACAAGGCACTTACAAAATTGCTCATTTATTAGGCACACCAATTAAAGTTGATGGACATACTGCCAATCTTTCACGTACTATGCACGCATTTGTGTGGAAATAGATATTACAACACCATTGAAACCGTTAATTCAAGTTGGAACTAAGATGCAAAAGGTGCTTTATGAGATTAATGGAGATTTTTGTACAAACTGTGGTATGCTAGGTCACCCTCCAAATATTTGTGCTTTTACTCAACAGATTGATGCTCTAGCTAGACAACAATCTAAGGAGTCATGGGAGCCTTCTGTTCCAGTTTCTCAAAATCATCAAGACATAGACTATGACTGGAAACAGATGGTCCGGAAGCCTTTTATTAGAAATAGGAATTATCAGGGTAAACATGGCAAAAAAAAAAAAAAATGCACATTTTGGTAAGGGCAATCATGTAATTCATGGTCAAGCCGTTAGAATAGATAAACATCATCAGGACACAATTTCACAAACTTTGGGTAGGGATAGTGGCAAGCAGGCGGTGGATTTGCACATTAAAAATCAGCACCGACCCAATACGTTGGACTGGATCAGCATCCCAACCCATTTCAGGTATTGGATCCGGAAGAGAGTAATAAAGAAACCCAACATGATTTAGTGGAACCAGCAATACAACATCATCAACTTAATTTAGGAGAAATAATAACACTGTTAACTTAATTCAAAATAATCAAAAGAGTGAGCAGGCACGTGGATTCAAGCATGCAGACTCATTAACGACAAATAACACAAATCAAGAAAATAATAATGAGATCACAGCAAAAGAAGCCCAGGCTTTACACTCTAACAAAGCTATTATGCTTTTTAATCAAGAGCACAACACTCAAAATCAGCCTTTAAATAATGACGTTCGCTTTTCCAGCCTAAACCCTACTACTCTCTCTCCAAATTATCAAGATGAATTCCAGAAACTCAACTCGGCCGATGATTTCAACACCGCACACAATCTCAATTCCGACGACACAGCTCACAATGACAACCCCAATCACCATCCCAACTCTTCCTTACCCCCTCCTCCACTCAATGCTATGGTGGATCCTTACTTCCCAGCACCAACAATGTCAGCCATGGCTCCACTACAAGGTCTAATTCAAATCGAAGCTCCAATCGACTTCATGGGCCAACTAAACGCTCAAAGAAGCTACATGCAAATAGGCATGTGTTAGGAAACTTGTAATTTTGATGAACAGATTACCATGCTAAATTAAGAACAGTCCAGTGATTAGTACTCTTAAGGTCCATAGGAAATTAGAATTTTTAAAGGACATTGTAAAAGAGAAACATTTGCTGAAGACTTAGTATAGGTACTAGACAGGTCCTTTTGTATGCTGATGATGTACGTGTTTGCTGAAGCAATCTATTGAAGTATAAGAACCACTCAGAAGACTTGAAGACTTGAAGATTTGAAGAGAAGAAGACTTGAAGTTTGCTGAGATTTGGTATCTATATAAGGCACATAGTAAAGTTAACTAAAGTACACATTTCAGCAAAGCAGAAAACACAAGTGTTAAACTTGACTCTGCTGAGCTGATACAACATGCTAAAGTAACTACATGTGACCTTATGTTAGTCCATTTAGACAAGAAGTAGAGACTAGAGGGGAGGTGAATAGTCTCTAAAACTTTTTCGTCGTCTAAAACTTTCTCAGCAAGGAGCTTTTACTTTACAGTACAGAGCTTTTGCTGATACTTAACACAAATTTCTTAGCAAGGTACTTAATATTTGTTCAGTAGTAAGTTTTGCTCATACTTAAATAATCAGAGAGCGGAAGTCTTTTGAAATTAAGTGCTTTTGATAAAACAACTACTCAACAGGTTTAATCAAACCAAGTTAAAGCACGTCTACTGAGTAAAGAGATTTAGAAAGATACTGCAGTAAATAACATAAAGCTTTGCTGAAAGTAAATGCAGTAAATAAATCACACAAACACTTTTATAGTGGTATCTGAGGGTGGCGTAATCCCTCAACTAGTCCACTTTGTCCTTGCTAGGACTGAATTCACTAAGATAGATGATGAGATTCCTTACAACACCTAATCTACTAGAATTCCAGAAAGCAAAGCGTCCTTTCTTTGTTTCCAACCTAACCAGAGAACTATAACCTTGTTCTCCACCAAACTTGGGACACTTATAAGCAAATCCTTCCTTGATTAGTCCCCCCTGAATTTCACGCCTGTAAAAGGGTGTTTTATCAGTTAGAGAGGTTTTGGGTGAAGATCACTTATGAGATTAACTTTTCAGCTAATACCAAGCAATCTTAAGAAACTCAACTGAATAACTTTCCAGTTATAAGTATATTGTTTCAGGGTGTCCAGACTATTTCTTGTTTAGGAGAAAGAACACTTAACCAATTTCTTAGCTAAAGTTCCACTTCTTCACAAGTAGCTTTTGTTTCAAGCTTAAGTCTTGGGTCGGATCTTTAGACAGTAGTAAGCTTAAGAAAGATGTGAGTTTGAAAGCACAGGTGAATGTAAGATCACGTTGTTGCCACACTTTCTTTCACTGCCTAAGGGTCTCTATTTATAGTGATTTCTTGGTACCTTTTGAATTTTGAATTCTAAGCCGGAGCCAGAAAATGTCACTATCTTGCTATGAAGGTACTGTCAGCAGCGTGTTCAACTTTTTCAGAACGACACGCTTTTCATTTAATGCTCTTTGACCTTTTTCAACATTTGAAACTCGGAGCATAAATGTAAGTACTACTTCAGCAAGTAAGGTCACATGTAGTTACTTTAGTACGTTATATCGGCTCAGCAGGCTCAAGCTTTTACACTTGTGTTTTCTGCTTTGCTGAAATATGTACTTTACTAAACTTTACTATGTGCCTTATATAGATACCAAATCTCAGCAAACTTCAAGTCTTCTTGTCTTCAAATCTTCAAGTCTTCAAGTCTTCTGAGTGGTTCTTAAACTTCAATAGATTGTTTCAGCAAACAATGTACATCATCAGCAAGCAAAAAGAACCTATCTAGTACCTATACTAAGTCTTTGATGAACGGAGATTTGTCAGGTCCCGATTCAAGAAATAATATTTGTTATTTAGCCAAAGGCAATCCACAACTACAACGAAAACCGTAGTGTAGTAGTAGAATGACTCGAGTGTCGTTCTCTCAGGACTATAACTAGCTTTATCTATTTAACAAGAGAATATAAATCAGCAGATAGAAAGCAATAGGGGTTTTCAAGCAGATAATGGAGATTGGTGATAGTATGGTCCTTCTTAACATAATGGGTCGATAATCATGCATAAATTCCTCGGTCTTGCATAGAGATCTTTGAATCAATCTTGTGTCCTGTTGCAAGTATTAAGCACTACGAAGATAATTTGGTCTGACTAGTCAACACTGCTGTCCTAATGTGTTCCGTAATTATTCAACACTACGAAGATAATTGGTCTGATGGTTGACTAGTGTCCATGCGTGCATAATAATCAATACAACATACGAGAATTTTGGTTGCAACTGATCAACGAAATAAAGCAATGACACGGAGTATAATGCGCGATATAGCCATTAGCATGATTATCTTCCCTCGCTAAGAATTCACATACTACCACCAACGATAAGTTTAGCTACTCATAATAGGCATGCAATCAATAGCAATCATAGAAGAAAACATATTGAAAGAAGAATAAAATAAGTAGATAAAAACTGTAAGATACAAAGTTACCGAAGGTTGTCAATCTCCGGATGATTGCGATCCTACGCGCTCCAATCTGCTATGAAAAAGTATCCCCTAAGCTACGGAACTCCCAGGACAGGCCCCGGGAAGTTCCTACCTAAAACTATAGAGAGAGGTGAGAAAGTAGGCTTGGAAAGATATGATTTTCGGAGAAAAACTGAACTCTATATATAGGCCCCGAAATTCTTCTGGGGCGGTTCGCCCCCCAGTATTTTGCGGAATTTCTGCGTTTTTCGACGCGGATTTGGATTTTTTCACCTTTTCGGACGCGGTTTATGACTTCTAGTAGCCTTCTAACCTCCAGATTCGGCCCCTAGACTCCAAATCCTATCCGGAAACCTTCAGATACTCCAAATAGGCTTCTGGAACACCAATTCCTTGTCAACTTCAATATATTTGTCCAGAAATCCCCGAATTTCAACCAAAACCTGTAAAATAAAATCTAAAGGGAAACGTGACACTATTCTTATAAAATGTACTAAAATATAGCTAAATTAACATAGAGGATAGCTAAAATAGGTGAAAAAGACTCGAATGAAAGTGTAAAATACACATTCATCAGTCTTCAGCAAACGTTCCTCTTTTACAATGTCCTTTAAAAATTCTAATTTTCTATGGACCTTAAGAGTACTAATCACTGGACTGTTCTTAATTTAGCATGGTAATCCCTTCATCAAAATTACA
Source organism: Plantago ovata (assembly GCA_028274465.1). NCBI lineage: Eukaryota > Viridiplantae > Streptophyta > Magnoliopsida > Lamiales > Plantaginaceae > Plantago > Plantago ovata. The sequence goes on from CM051457.1 coordinate 83,359,852, forward strand.
AGTTTTCTAACAAATTTCCCCCTTTTTGATGACAGCAATCCATGGCTAAATTAATTGTTACCCTTTAGAGGTTCCTGATGTTGAATAAATCAGTTGATTGATGCAAACATACTTGAATAATAAAACAGTAAGCATAAATAGTTTGCATAATCAAAAACCAATAAGAGTAAAAAAAAGTTGATTGCTGATAGTTATCTTTCAGTAGCAAGTTTTACAAGAAAGAGCAGAGATAACTATTACAATCTTTTACAGAAGGAAAGCTTTTAAAAGAATCTCTAAGCTTGTCCAGCAGATGATTCTCTGAGAATGTTTTTCACACTTTTCATAGCAAGGGTAGTAAATTCAACACAGTCCTTCTCATAATCTTCAAGAAGTTTTCGGATATCTAGTTGAATTATTCTTGTATTCTTACATGCAGTATAGTGATGTATTTCACCATTCAACTCTTTGTAGTGGAATACCATAAGTGCATACCCCAGTTGCTAGCATGAACCAGCTGAGTGTCAGAAATTCCCTTGTTGGCATGAATCTTTCTTAACCAACGAAGATCTTCTTCTTGATCCTTTGCAGTAAGATATAAATACTAATAAGGAATCAACCCATTTTCTTTTTGGACTTGTCGGTCATAGGTTCATTGTAATAAGCAACATCCACCAGTTTGATGAGTTCTGGTTCTTGTCTCATCTTCTTGCTGATGGAGCTTCTTCTCACTAAGATTTTAGTATTCATCCATTTTGAAGCAATTTTCCTTGGGTAGGGAGGAGGATCCCTTTCTTTCTTTGCAACCTTGAGATCAATCCAAGTGTACAACTGATTCAGCACAACAGTTGGAAAGAAATCATTTGCAAGTAGGTCTTCCAGCTTAAGAATCCAACAACCTTTGAGGTTTCTAACCACATTTTGAGTGGTTTCCTCGTTGCTAGTCTTAGTGTATCCAATGCCAGTACCTATTGCAATGTCAGCAAGCCTTCTTTCTTCTTCTCTTTGTTTTCTTCTTCTTGACTTAGCATTTCCTTGATCCTTTGTTGAGGATCTGGAGTCAGAAGAGAAGTGCTTAGACTGTCTAGAAGGAGTCAGAGCAGTGATAGGCTTGATATTGAGCACTTTGGTCAAAGGCAACTCATCATCATCATCATTGTCAGTTTCATACATGATGTGAGTTTCTCCACAAGTTTCAGAAGCGTCAGCAGTAGTTCTCATCTTCTTTGCTACAGATGCTGAACTTCTTTCAATTTCAGACTCAGATCTTTTTCTTGATCTGGTTGATACTTTTTCAGCATCAAGTGGAGGATTAGTCAACTTCAGCACAGGGGGAGGAGAAGTAGGAGGTAAATCCTTGTTATTCTTCCTTGATCTCTTCTGTTTTGCTTCCCCATTAGACATGGATTGCTTGTCAGCAAATACTTGGGTAGAAAAGTACTCATTACAAAAGTCAGTAAGAGTCTTTAGCCCATTGAAGTGTAAGATCAGCTCTGTTCAATCTTTGAATGATTGCATCTTTTTCTTCAAGATCCTTTTGTGCCTTTTTGAGTGAATTTTTAGCAACTCTCAAAGTTTGTATTGAAGATGCATCATTGGTTTTGTGCTGTGTATTGACATCAGCCTGAGCCAAAGTAAGACTTGTTGTCCTTGTCAGCAGGACTTTCTATTAGGAAACTTGTAAATTTTGATGAGCAATTAACCATGCTAAATTAAGGAAAGTCCAGTAACTAGTACTCTTAAGGTCCATAGAAATTTAGAATTTTAAGGACATTGTAAAAGAGGAACGTTTGCTGAAGACTTAGTGTAGGTACTAGTTAGGTGCTTTAGTTTGCTGATGATGTACTTTGTTTTTACAAATGAACTATTGAAGCACTAGAACCGTTCAGAAACTTGAAGAATTCGAAGACTGAAGACTTAAGAAGATTTTTGAAGATGGTATCTACAAAGGCACATGTTGCTCAGAAAGTGGAAATTTCAGCAACAGATTGCATAAATGAAAATCTATATGACAGAGTAGGTTGTTCTTGCTGAAACTGAGACTGACCGCTTGCTGAAATACATATGTGACCTCCTTGCTGAAAGTACTTGCATTTGCGCTCCAACGTTCACATTTGAATTTCATTCAAATGAACATTAAATGCAAAAGTAAGCATGCGAAGAACATGAAGACTAGAAGATAAATGAAGGACGCTGCTGAAAGTACAAAAGCAAGATAGTGACATCTTAAGGAACAAAGCCTTAGAATTTGAAATTCAAACGGCTCCCTTGATTCACTATAAATAGAGGTCATCCGGCAAAGAGTTGAAGTGTGTCAATAACGTGATCAAACTCTCACTTGTGCTTAAACACTCATCTTCCACACTCTTTACTGCCTATTGATCCGTTCCAAGAATTAAAGCTTGAAACAAAAGCTACTTGTGAAGAAGTAGAACATTCACGGCTAAGAAATTAGTTAAGTGTTCTTTCTTTCGAACAAGAACAAGTCTTGACACCAGAAACAACTTAACTTGTTTACTGCAAAGTATTCCAAGTTTTGTTTCTTAGATTACTTGTTATAGCTGAATAAGTTATACTCAAGTCATCTCATCCCAAACCTCTCTAACTGATAAACACTCTTTTTCAGGCGTGAAATTCAGGGGGAATTAATCAAGCATAGTGTTGCTGATTATAAGTCCCAAGTTTGGTGTAGAACAAGGTTTTGTTCTCTAGTTAGGTTGCAAACGAAGCAAGTGTGCTTTGGTTTCTGAAGAATCGCTCTAGATATGTGTTGTAAGGAAGCTTATCTATCTGTACACTGTCACTCTGCTCACTTGCTGAAACTAGCACATACTGAAATGCACTTATTGTATAAAGACTTCCGCACTCTGTTTTTAAAGTACCAGTAAAACTCGTTACTGAAAAGTACCTAGTACTTGCTTAGAAAGTTAAGTATCAGCAAACTCATTACTGAAAAGTAATAAGCTCTTGTTGATAAGTTTTTAAACGACGAAAGTTTGAAAAGACTATTTACCCCCCCCCCCCCTAGTCTTTTCTTGTTGTTTAAAGGGACCAACAAGTGGTATCAGAGCCAAGTTCTTTAACCTTCAGCACTGAACCTAGATCCCCTTAGGTGCTTTCCGTAAATCACTCTCACTTGATCAGTTTCGTAGTCTTTTGCTGACAGGATGTCTTTAGGGGACGCTCCCTTGCTGAAGCTGGAAAACTATGAAAAATGGTGAAACAACATGATGCTACATCTTGAGGCCATTAGTGATGAAATGGTCACTGTCATAAATGATGGACCTATTAAGATCACTAAACTTGATAGAAGCTTTCCTCACAAAACCACGGATCCCGCTGGTAAGAAAACTAACTTAGGAGAACCGGTTGACACTGCCGTTCCAAAACCAAGTGAGGAATGGACTTTCGACGAAGCCAAAAGATCCCGTCTTGATGGTCAAGCAAGAAACATCATCATTCGATCAACTCCGGATACTATACAGTGCAAACTGTGGGGTGCCAAAACTGCTAAGGAAGCTTGGAAAATGGTTTAAGATCTTTGCGTTGGATCTGATAAAACCAAGGAAAACAAACTCGAAGTGCTGAAGTTAAAGTTCTAGAACTTTAAACAAGGTACAAATGAGTCACTGGAAGACTTGGATTTCAGATTCACAACTCTAGTAAGTGAGATGGCTGCCTTAGGAGTTGAAAATCTTTACTCAAATTCTGAGAAGGTGAAAACCGTTATTAGAAGTCTGAACTAAGAATGGATCCATACTCAGAATTTCTACTATAATCAAGGAATGCCAAACATCACACCTACAGAGTTGTTCTCTCATCTTGCTACTGTCAACTACGAGACAAAGCAAAGAGAAAATGTGTTTGCTGAAAAATCGCAAAACATTTCTCTTGCTGCAAAGCCGTCATCTTCTGAAAAGAAGAATGATAAAGAGCCTGCTGATGAAAATACTTTAGTTGTTAAAAACATGAAGAAATTCATCAGTAAGGAACTTGAAAGGCGAAAAGCAAAAGAGAAGCTGAAAAAGCATCTTGGTAACAACTATCATAAATACAAGAATGAGGCTAGCTCGTTGAACAAGCAGGCTCAGCAAGCAAATTCATCTGAAGAACCAGCAGTTGGAAATGATCTCTGCTTTTACTGCAAAAAGCCTGGACACTTCAAAGCAAATTGTCCTTTGCTGAAAGGTAAATCTGCTGAAAAGAAGAAGAAGTTCAAAAGGGCTTTTATTGCTGAAGAAAAGAAGAAGCTTCAAGCAAAAATCGATGCGTTGTGCATTGATACTAGCTCCGAAGACAGTGAGGTAGAGAGTGTTGGTCCCTTTAAACAACAAGAAAAGACTAGAGGGGGGGGGTGAATAGTCTTTTCAAACTTCCGTCGTTTAAAAACTTTCTCAGCAAGTGCTTATTACTTTACAGTAATGAGTTTGCTGATACTTAACTTTCTCAGCAAGCGCAAGTTACTTCACAGTAACTAGGTTTGCTGATACTTAAAATTAGAGAGCGGAAGTCTTTGATACAATAAGTTCTTTTTCAGTAAATGAAGTTTTCAGCAAGTGATGTGAGTGACTGTGTACAGATAGATATGATTTGCTGAAAACCAAGTACAGTAAGTAAATCACACAAACACTTTTATAGTGGTATCTGAGAGTGGCGTAATCTCTCAACTAATCCACTTTGTCCTTTCTAGGACTGAATCCACTAAGATAAGTTTGAGGTTCCTTACAACACCTATCTAGAGAGATCCAAACAGAAACCAAAGCACACTTGTTTCGTCTCCAACCTAACTAGAGAACGTAACCTTGTTCTCCACCAAACTTGGTACTTTTAATCAGCAAAACTATGCTCGATTAAGTTCCCCCTGAATATCACGCCTGAAAGGGTGTACTTTCAGTTAGAGAGGTTTGGGATGAGATAACTTAATTATAACTTATTCAGTTACAACAAGTAATCTAAGAAACAAAACTTTGAATACTTTTCAATAAACAAGTTTGATTGTTTCTGGTGTCAAGACTTGTTCTTGTTCGAAAGAAAGAAAGAACACTTAACTAATTTCTTAGTCGTGTAAATTCTACTTCTTCACAAGTAGCTTTTTCAAGCTTTAAGTCTTGGAACGGATCAATGGCAGTAAGAGTATTGAAGGTATGTGAGTTTAAGCACAAGTGAGAGTTTGATCACGTTGTTGACACACTTCAACTCTTTGCCGGATGACCTCTATTTATAGTGAAATAAGGAGCCGTTTGGATTTCAAATTCTAAGGCTTTTGTTCCTTAAAATGTCACTATCGTGCTTTTGTACTTTCAGCAGCGTCCTTGTTTGTCTTCTAGTCTTCATGTCCTTCGCGTGCAAGCTTTGCATTTAATGCTCTTTTGAATGAAATTCAAATAGTAACATTGGAACGCAAATACAAGTACTTTCAGCAAGAGGTCACATATGTTCCATCAGCAAGTGGTCAGTCTCAGTTTCAACAAGCACAACCTACTCTGTCGTTTAGATTTTCACTTATGCAATGTTGTTGCTGAAGTTTCCACTTTCTGAGCAACATGTGCCTTTGTAGATACCAGTCTTCAGAAATCTTCTAGTCTTCAGTCTTCGAAATCTTCAAGATTCTGATAGGTTCTAAATGCTTCAATAGTTTGTTTGTAAAAACAAAGTACATCATCAGCAAATGCTTCAATAGGTTGTATTTCTTTTCAGAAAACAAGATACATCATAAGCGGTAAAACCAACCTATCTAGCACCTACTCTAAGTCTTCAGCAAACGTTCCTCTTTTACAATGTCCTTAAAATTCTAAATTCCTATGGACCTTAAGAGTACTAGTTACTGGACTTTCCTTAATTTAGCATGGTTAATTGCTCATCAACTTTCCTTAATTTAGCATGGCTAAATTAATTGTTACCCTTTTAGAGGTTTCTGATGTTGAATAAATCAGTTGATTAATGCAAGCATACTTGAATAATTAAACAGTAAGCATAAGTAAATTGCATAATCAAAAACGAATAAGAGTCAAAAGCTTCATTGCTGATAGTTATATTTCAGAAGTTTACAGGAAAGAGCAGAGATAACTAAACAAAATCAGCAAATAAAAACTTTAACAAAACTATTATAGAGAGTTAAGCTCTTCCAGAGGATTTTCTCAAAATCTCTCTTACACTCTTCTCAGCAAGTGTAGTGAATTCAACACAGTCCTTTTCGTAGTTCTCAAGTAGCCTACGGAATTGTAATTGAAGAATCCTTGCATTTTTGCAGGCAGTATGATGATGCTTTTCAGCATTCATTTCCATGTAATGAGTTACCCACAAATGCATGCCCCAATCGCTGGCATGGAGAAGCTGTGTATCTGAAATGCTTTTAGGATGAATCTTTCTTAGCTAGAGAAGATCTTCTTCTTGATCCTTAGCAGTGAATAGAAGTACTCATAAGGAATCAATCCAAGTCTCTTCTTTGTTTTCTTGGTTACTGGGTCAGAGTAATAAGCAATGCCAACTGGTTTTATCAAATCAGGTTCTTGTCTTATAGACTTACCAATTGCAGTTCTTCTTACTGAGACTTCAAGATTCAACCATCTCCCAGCAATATTTCTTGGAAGGGACTCATCCCTTTGTTTCCTTTTTACTTTGAGTTCAATCCATGTGAACATTTGGTTCAAAATGGCTGTAGGTTAGAACTCATTCACCAACAAGTCTTCCAACTTTAAGATCCAGCAACCATGAACGTTTCTGATCACGTTCTAAGTGGTTTCATCATTGCTGGTCTTTGTATACTCGATGCCGGATCCAATAGCAATGCTGGCCAGCCTCTTTTCTTCCTGTCTTTGCCTTCTTCTTCTTGACTTTGCATTGTCTTGATCTCTTGCTGAAGATCTTGAGTCAGAAGAGAAATGCTTTGAATGGCCAGACGGAGTTAAGGCTGTAATTGGTCTAGCTCTTATGGCTTGACCTATTGTCTGATTGTCACCATCATCATCATCATCATCTTCATTCAGATCTTGATGACTTTCAGTGTGGCAAAAATCTTGAGTTTCAGCAGCAGTTTTTCTCTTTTTGGGACTTGCTGAATTTAACTCAGATTCTGCTTGTCTTTTAGAACTTTGCTCTTTTTCAGCAAGCGGTTCTATGGGCAGTGGCTCATCAACAGTAGGAGGGGTTTGGGTTCTCTTTCTTGTACTTCTCTTTTCCCCCTTAGACATGGATTGCAACATCGGAGTGATGTGCAGGGAGTAGAACTCATTGCAGTTTTCAGCAAGAGTACTTAGGCTGTTGTATTTCATGATGATTTGTTGCTGATCAGAAGTCATCTTTGACAACTCATTTTTAATACTCACCATGTTCTCCTCATGTCTTTTCTCTGTTACGGCCTTATCTTCCATGAAAGTCTGGGCCTTTACTAGAGCGGTCTTTGCTAGCCGGAGTGCTTGACTTACATCTTCTTCATAGCTCTTGTGATAAAGACTGTAACACGCCGTCTTTTTTTAATTATTTATTTACTTATTATTTTATTATTTTATTATTTTATTTTAGTTAATTAATTATCAGAGTAAATTATTTATTCGATAATTATTTAATTAATTTCGCGTAAGCTAGTTCGTTTCGTTTCGTTTGGATCGAGCTGGAAGACTGGACCGTTCTGACCTCTTTTTGGCCCAATTATTTAGCCCAGTCAAGGCCTATTGAACGGCCCATTAGTAACCAAACCCTAACCCTAGTCTGATACTCCTCCCATCTCCTCATTCGTTTGCCTCCAAACGAAACACAAGAGAAAGAGAAAAGAAAGAGAGGAAGAGGAAAAGAGAGAGGAAGAAGAAATTCTTTGTTGCTGCTGCTCCGCCTGATTCGTCCATTGCCTCCACCGCCGTAGTCCTCGCCGCACCGAGCCGCCGCGCCTTCCGCCGTCGCCGCGCCGCCAAGATCGATCGATCAGTTCCGTTCGCCGCCGCCGTTTGTTGCTCGCGCCGCGCCGTTCTGTCCGTTCCAGTCGCCCGTTTATGTGCCGCACCGTCCGTCCGTGCCACGCCGTCCGTCCGTGCCGCACGCCGCCTCGATCCGCCGTGTTATTCGATCCGATCCACGCCGCCTGGCCGATTTCGCCGCCGCCGCCGCTGTTCTCGATCCGTTCGATCGCCGTTTCGATCGACGCCGTCGATCCTTCCGTCCGTTGATTCCGATTTCAATCGTAAGTGGCCTCTGTTCGTTCTGTCCTTGTCGGTTTCGAATGGATTCAATCTCTATTTGAATTTGTTTTAATTTCTTTTCCTTTTGTTTACAATCGAATTGCAGATTGATTCAACCCTCTATTCCCTTTCGAAGGTAAATCTCGATTCTTTTACTGTTCTTTCGATTCGAAATTAGTATTCTGTTTCGGACGTTTTTACCCCTGGACCGATTTACCCTTGTTCGTTCTGGCCATGTTGTTTTGATTCGAATGATTCGAACTGAGAACAGGGACTTAGGATTGGTTAGTTGTTGTTTCTGTTGTTGGACTTGTGTTGGTTGTTGACCTCGTATGTTGATCGTAGTTTGCTGTTGATTTTGAAAAGGACTGAATTGGACTTTGTTGATATTGATTTGAACTTTGTGGACTGATTTGGGAAATCTGAAAACCTAAAGGACCTTTTTGCAATTTTACCTTTGACCGTAGTTGACTGACAGAGGATTTTTTCGTAAACCATTTTATTCTGTGAGGACTGATAAGTATGTTTAGAAACTTCTGGTTTTGGTTTGAACTTTCTGATTTTGAAAAGGATCTTCTTGCAATTTGCCACTGAGGGTATTTTGGTAATTTCCAGAATCTGAAAACCGAAAGAGTATTTCTGAAAATGTTTCAACTTAGTTTCTGTTTTGTAATTTAATAATGACTTCACTTGCTAGCCTAGTTGGTTAGATTCTTGTTTGACTAACTTAGAGGTCCCGAGTTCGAACCCCGTCTTTATCATTTCTTTTTCAACCCTTTTTCCTTCCGTCCGTTCGGCTTCTAAAGTGTAATTAGTACTTTCTTTTTAGGTTCTCTGTTGTTCGATAACCCGTAAGCTCATTACTCGTTGGAGGTCTTTTGCTCGCTAGTTAAGGTGAGTGTTCACCCCTAAACCTATTTATTTGCGAAAAACTGGAAGGATATGTGACAACTTGTACCTACTATTACTTATACTGTTTTACTTACTGTATGCTTCCGCGTAAAGTATTTAAGTCCTAAGTATGACTATTTACTTTCTCTGTTTATTGCTACTCTGTTCTGGACTGACTTTTCTGCAGGAATACCTCTCGGTGTTGATTATCTGTATCTGTTCTGTTTCTGTGTGACCGGTCGATTAGGTCGTAACTAGGTAGATTTGGGTAGTAGAGGACTATCGGGTTTACTTGGTTATTGCCTAGTCTAATCCCTTTTAGACGCGAGGCAGAAGTCTAATCCCCAAAGTACACGGGGTTTTCTGTTTCTGTCCGGAGTTGTGCACCCTCTGGAGGGAGTTATAAGGGCATTCTGGGAGTAGGAGCAATAAGGCGGGCTGCACCAACGGTCTTCAACTTTCTGTTCTGTTATTCTGTTATTCTGTTATGTGACATGTTCTGTTTGTTTGTTTTTCTGAAAGGGATTTTGATTTCAAAACTGTTTACTTTCTGTTTTACCTTAGAACCTCACTGAGATCCTTTATCTCACACTCTCCTGTTTTCAAAATTCCTTCCTTCCAGATACTGCTGAGGATGTTCGCGAATAGGATGCCAGCGACTGAGAGAAGGGTCTGGGGTGTCTTGGGGTTTTATTTCAAAATAAGAAGATGAAATTTTTTTACTGTCTTCACTCGTTGTTTCATTTGAATTCTAAGTTTATCGTTGGATATTTACTTGTTTCTGTGAGTGCTGTGCGCGTCAAAGATTATTTTGGCATTGATTGCCGACCGTTTCTATTAAATTTATTTTGGATTTTTCTTTTTCAAGAAATTATTTTGTTTTCAAAACCAGTACCGTTACAAAGACTGATGTCTTTCTGAGCTATTGTAAGAGTAGTAGTGCGTCTCAGCACTGTAGCCAATATTTTTCCAAAATCAAGTGGGCTCTCAGCAAGCAATGCCTCATCTTCTGCTTTGCAGGCATCATGGACTTTCTTCAGTGCCAAATTCTAGGAGTAAACTCCTCAACTTGTGGGAACGGCACTAGATTTGGGGTCAAGGAATGAACTTTCAGTTCTGAAGCAAACTGATCATCTTTCATCAGCAATTCTCCTCTCAAATCATCGTCTACATCATTTATATAGTCAGGATGAGGAATTTGAACCACTTTGGGGTCTCTCTTGGAGTTTTCATCCTCGTTTGCTGATAGATCATCGTCATCCTCAGTTTCATCAAGGTCAGCAACCTTCGAACCTAAGTCAGCAGCTTCATTTCCTTTTGGTTGAGTGGTTGCTGATGGCAACACTTCAGACTCAACAACTGGAGTTTCACCAGTAGTTAGTTTTAATTGAGTATTTGCTGAGGGCAACGTTTGAGACTCAATTACTGGAGTTTCACCAGTAGTAAGTGGAAGGGAGGGGACTTCCTTTGGTTTTACTCCTGAAGATTGACCAATTTCCAGATCCTGCGTATGCCTTGCATGGATCATGAGACTGTTTTGTAGAGCGCGTTGGTAATCTTCATCCATTTCATCTTCATCATCAAGGTTTGCATCAGTGACCTTGGCATCAGAAAGTTGGCTCTTGCCATGTTTCAAGGCAGCCCGTTTTCTGGCATATTCTTCTTCAGTATCAGCACCTTGTACAGGTGCTTGATTTTCAGCATCAGCATGAGCAGGTTGAGATTCGTGCCGAGGTTGTGGTTGTTCAGCTTGCTGATTGTCTTGTTGTTCAGTTTCAGCAACTGTCATTTTTAGTCCACCAACATCAGGACTTTGACCTTGATTGTCATCATCGTCATCCTTTTTGTCCTTTGAATCTTTCCCTTCATCATCACTGGGATCAGTAGGGATGTTTTCATCTTCTTCCTCTTCATCATCATCAGTCAGAATGACTAGCTCAAGATGCTTGTATAGAGCAACACGCGATACTTCCTCTTCCTCATTGATTTTGTGGGGATCAGCCACCACGGGTACAAATAAACCCTTGAGCATCACAGCTTGTTCAGCTGGAGAGGCACTCTTGAATTTTGCCTTCATATTCTCTCTGATTTGAGCAATCAGATTCGAGCTCATTAGCTGAGAATATGACATGTCTTCAGGAAGTATGGAGTGGACAAACGTCTCGAGCTTCAGCAGAGAAGATCTCTTTTTCTCATTTGATAGATGAGGATGGAGATCAGAAAAGTCCATCCTTCTGTACCTTTGCCAGTTGCTGACAGACTTAGCAACTATTGACAAGGTTGTTCTCTTGAAGTTCAAGTAAAGTTCCTCAGAACTCACTTGTGAATCTTCAGTGATGTGCACCACTTCAGTGGTCTCCTTTAGAGCCTGAAAAAGAACAATATTTAGATCAGGAGAGTTTTGGATAATTGCTTTAGAGTTCAAAGCTGAAACATGAATTACCTGTTGAGATCAGCAAGCTCATGTTGTACAATTTCCATTCCTTGAGGAGCTTGAGTAGCATCCTCCATTTGTTCATCCTGAAATAAATATGAGTTAGACACAAGTACTAAGCTGTCAAACTTAGTTTTATTACCAAAAACTTTAACTACCTGCTGAGCAGGAAGTGTTGATTCTGGTGCAGAGGCTTCAGCAACCATCTGACTTGCATCTTGAGAAGTCTATAGAGATATCATAATATTAGCAAAAGAATAAGTTTCAGAAAGTGAAGGTTTACTGATGGTTGAGTTATCTCCCTGCTGAGGAAGGACAAGGTTGTGGCTCAGTCCTTTCAGCATTAACAGTTTCTTCAGTTTCTGGGACTGTTTCTTCAGCAGACTTCTTGGCTTGCTCTGTTTGAGAGAGCTGCGCGGTTTCAGCAATCTCCCTTGTCTCTGAAATGACAAGTTGAGCAGAAGCATCTTGACCTTTAAGCTCACTGCTTGTCATAAAGACCTCAATGGATTTGTTGGATGATTCTTCAATATCCCATTCCATTTGTTGGCTTATAGCTTCCAGTACAAGCTGGACTTTGTCAAATGATGTCTTTGGTGAATTTGGGTCAGTATTCTCAGCATTAAGAGATGCGTCGTTGAATAATGCTTCTTGTGTTTCTTCAGCAACTTCTGGAACTTGAACCATTGCTGTCTCAGCAACTGGTTCTTCAGCAATTGTGGTTTCAGCAACTTGATGAGTTGCTTGTTCAACAACCATCTTTTCAGCAGCATCAGCAAGTGCCGCAGTTCTTAGATCAGCAACAATATCACTTGCTGGTTCCAGAGTTTGATCATCTAGATTATCTACAATGTAGATATCCGGGACTTGGGCAGGAATTTCATTTCCACTGCCTTGTAGTCTGTTCTTAGTAGAAGGATCAACATTGAGTCGATCATTGAAGGCTTCCGCAAACACTTCAATGTTGCTGACATAGGCTTCAGTAACTACCTTGTCAACATCTACTGGAACTTGCGTTTCAGCAATTGTCTGGGAATTGTCTGAGAGGTCATGGACAATAGGTACTGACTTGCGAGCCAGTGTTTTCTTCCTTGTGTTACTTGTCCTTTTCCTCTTGGGGACAGGGTTTGCTGATGACGCTGCAGTCTGAGTGTCATCATCAGCTTTCCTCTTTTTCTTCTTTGATTTTTCGAGTTTCCCAGCAGAGGCGTCAGTAGTTGCATTTTAAGCAATAGGAGTAGTGGTGTCAGCATGATCACCATCTAGAGCAGTTTCATCTTTGTCACCACCATCTATAGCAGTTTCATCTCTAAGTTGCTGAGTGGTGACATTTGCAGCTGTTGTATACCTTTCTTAGATTTTACAAGTTTCTTGCCAGCAATCTTAGGTACATTCTGCTTGTAGAAGGATCTTCCCACATTGCATACAGATTTCTTGATTGGCAATGGGTTCCTCAGCTGAATCCTGAAATGTTCAAGGATATAGCATATCTTTATTCCATACATAACCGGAAAGGAAGGTGAGACCTTGTTGTCTTCCACCTTAACCTTGAACTTAGTGACACAATCAACAAGCCTGTTGAAAATGTACTTAGCCCAGTTAAGTTCCGTTTTATTTTCATGGATATGCATCAGCAGCGACCACCTTCTCAGGCCTACTTGGTCTATTCCTCCAACTTGGGAGTCTAAAACTTTAATCAGTAGCAGAGCTACTAGACCAAGTGAATGGTTGAGATGCTTCCTCTTAACGTGCTTTGTCCAAGTCACGGGAGCAATCTCTCCTTTCTTCATTTTCTCATTTCTGACGTCACTGTAGAAGGCTTCAATTTCTTCATCAGTGGCAGTGACGTCATCTTCAGTTCCAGTGGTTGGAATCTGAAAGATTTCCGCTAAATCAGTCCATTTCAGGACGATTTGCGTGTTCTGAACTGTAGTAAAGATCACTTTTTCAGTGACTCCTTTACTATCAGTTATGGACTGGATTTCTGCATTATTGTAGAACTCCATTGTGTCCAACATACTCACTTGCTTAGTGTGAGCAGTTATAAAATGCATGAGGCCTTGCTGCTTGATAAATTCAAGCGCCTCTTCATTGTCACCGTCAAGTTCTTGTTCATAGAAGTATCGAATATACTTCTCTTTTGCAAATCCACCCCATTGCATCATCATCTCACACTTTGCAGTGTCAAGATATGAAGGAGGCATAGGTTTTTCCGAGATTATATCGTTTTTCAACACAACTTTCGTTGTGTTTGATACCGGAGTAGTCACCGGAGCAGTGCGTTTCTCAGCACTGTCAACCTTAGACGACTTGGAGGTCTTGGAGGACTGTCTCTTTGGTGCCATTTCTTTTTATAGAGAAGAGAATGTGTACGAAATAGATAGTTTACTTTTTGACCGGAGGTACAGTAGATTCAGGCTAAATTTTGCAGAGAAAGAAAATGTGAGTTAAAGAATTTTGTCATTTCTCTAACTCCTTCTTTATATAGTGTCTCTGATGTGTGAGAAACTCAATCGGTTTGAGTTCTCAGAAAGGGTAAAACAAAGAAATAAAGGCGTTAGTGGAGCCTTTGCATTGAATGCGTAGTGGCCCACTAACTAAAACCGTCAGAGCACTCTCTCTCTTTGTTTTGTTAACCGTTAGATCAATAACTCCTTTTAATCAATGGCCACGATTGTATTTCATGTCATGATTATTACGAGTTTACCTGTGCCCGATTAACGTCACAAATTGATTTTACCGAGTTTTATGGGATTAGATTGCTTGCTGAAATAGACAAGAATATTTTCAGCGAGTTTGCATAAATAGCCTAGATACTTGCTGAAAGTTCCCCCTTACTTAGATATCTCATATTTTCTTAAGTTTAAAAGATATTTCTGATTTCCCGTATCAGTAAATTCTTTTGTACTTGAGATATCCTTTGGTAAAATCTGAGAAATGAGTTTTGCTCTTTTTTTGAGTTCCCGTCTCAGAATATTCCCTTGATACTTGAACACCTGTTTCAGTATCTTTGATTGTCTGAATGCCTGTTTCAGCAATCCTTAAGGTTTTTCTCTTACTGAGTGCCTGTCTCAGCAAGTAATCAAGTTTCCTAACAAATACCCATTTTGAAGGAATTACTTGTTGAATGCCTATTTCAGCAATCATGTAGTGACCTATCATTTCTTAGAAGAAATTAGCGGACGAAGCTTTTAAGTAAGAATACTTTGTCTTGCTGAATACCTGTTTCAGCATTCTGCCAAATGTATCCTTTATTGAGGTAGTTCAATCAATCCAAGGTTATACCTTAGCATTGCGAACCTATTATCTGGTAGGGGCTTCGTAAAGATGTCAGCAAGTTGATCATCAGTATCTACTTTCACAACCTCAATATCTCCTTTTTCCACATGATCTCTAATGAAATGATGTCTAATATCAATGTGCTTAGTCCTAGAGTGAAACTTAGGATTTTGCGTGATAGCAATAGCACTTGTATTATCACAAAAGATTGGTGTTTTCTTTGCAGAAATACCATAATCTCTTAATTGTTGCTGAATCCATAGGATTTGAGCTGTGCAACAACCAGCTGAAATATTTTCAGATTCAGTGGATGAATTGGCAACACAGGTTTGCTTCTTGCTGAACCATGATATTAATCTAGTACCCAAAAACTGACAAGTTCCAGAGGTACTTTTTCTATCAAGAGTTGATCCTCCATGATCAACATCAGAATAACCAACCAATTCTAGTCCAGAATCTTTAGGATACCATAATCCAACATTGACTGTACCTTTGACATATTTCAGTATCTTGATTGCCTTTTTGTAGTGTGATTCTCTTGGATCAGATTGGAATCTTGCACACACACACAAACAGCATACTGAATGTCAGGTCTACTTGTTGTTAAATACAACAAGGAACCAATGAGCTTCCTATACTTGTGTTCTTCAATACTTTTATCTTCTTTAGTATAGCCCAATTTGGTACCAACACTCATAGGGATCTTTTCAGGTTTCTCTTCCTCTTTGATCCTAAACTTTATGAGCATTTCTTTCGCATACTTTGCCTGATTTATGAATATTCCATCTTTCAGTTGCTTGACTTGCAATCCTAGGAAATAATTCAATTTTCCCATCATACTCATTTCAAACTTGTTTGTCATGAGCTTGGCAAAATCATCACACAGTTGCTTGTCCTTAGATCAAAAAATTATGCCATCCACATAAATTTGAACTAAGAGTATTTTACCATCATGGTTCATGGTAAATAAGGTTTTGTCAACTTCACCTTTCTTGAAACCATTATCCAGCAAGAACTTAGCCAAAGTATCATACCATGCTCTTGGTGCTTGCTTTAGACCATATACAGCTTTCTGAAGCTTGTATACCATCTTCATTTCTGAGGGAAGTTCAAAGCCAGGGGGTTGTTCTAAGTAGACTTCTTCAGCAAGTTCACCATTCAATAATGCACTTTTAACATCCATTTGGAAAACAATGAAGTCATTGTGAGCAGCAAAGGCCAAGAAAAGCCTAATTGCATCCAATCTTGCAACTGGTGCATAAGACTCATCATAGTCCAATCCTTCAGCCTGACAGTAACCTTGAGCAACTAAACGTGCTTTATTTCTTGTTACTTCACCAGACTCACTAAGCTTGTTTCTGAACACCCACTTTGTACCAATAGCTTTCTTGCCTTCAGCAAGTTGTACAAGCTTCCAGACTTTGTTCCTTTCGAATTGATCCAGTTCTTGTTGCATTGCCTTTATCCATTCAGAATGCTTTAAAGCTTCTTCTATGGTTTTAGGTTCAATTTCTGAAACAAAGCAAGAGAACAATGATTCTACTTCTACGACAGTTGCTTCTTCAGCAAGTCCATGAGTAGTAGATGCTTTGGATCTAGTCACTTGGCGTTTATTAATATCACCAATCATATCCGTAGAGGGATAATCTCTAATCCATTTATTAACAGGTTTTCTGCTTGTTGGGTCTGGATATGTTTGCTCATCAGCATGTGACTCTTCAGTATGTACTTGTTCAGTACTACTGGGATTTTGTGTCTCTGCTGAGATTGGTTCATCAGCAACTGCTTGTTCAGCATTGCTTGTTCAGCATTGCTTGATTGTGGTAGTTCATCAGCAGGCACTGGAGGTTGCGTAGTTTCAGCGACTTCCGGAGCAACTGCGTCTTTTGTTGGAAATTCTTTGTCGTGAACTATATTTATCTTGTCATGACTTGGGGAGGAGAGTCATTGTCAGAATCATCATTTAGTTCAATTGACTTGATTTGCCTAGCATTAGATTCAGTTGCTCCTGTATGATTAACTTTTTCATACATTCTGATATTTCTTCTTCAGCAGGCACTCCTTGTGTCTTTTCATAGAATACAACATGCACTGATTCTTCGATCTTTTGTGCCTTTTTGTTGTAAACTCTATAAGCTTTACTATGCAAGGAGTAACCGAGAAATATCACTTCGTCTGTCTTTGGTTGAAATGTTCTTAGGTATTCTCTACCGTTATTAAGAACGAAACACTTGCAACCAAATACTCATAGATGAGTGATATTAGGAGGCCCTCCAACAAGCAATTCATAAGGAGTTTTGTTGTATTCCTTAGTAATCAAACATCTGTTTTGAGTATAACAGGCGGAATTAATTGCCTCAACCCAGTAAGCCTCACTTATTTCAGTGTCAGCAAGCATTGTTCTTGCGGCTTCTTTCAGGGTACGATTCTTCCGTTCAGCAACACCGTTTTGCTGTGGTGTCCTTAGTGAGGATAACTGGTGTTGTATGCCTTTTGAGGTGCAATACTCAGTTATGTACTGGTTTACAAACTCAGTACCATGGTCTGTCCTTATGACTTTTACCTTGTCATTTTTCATGACTTCAAGCTTATTCAACAAGTTAGGTATTTCAGTCCTAGTTTCAGATTTGTGCTTGATGAATACTACCCAAGTGAATCTTGAATAGTCATTCACCACGACCAGACCATACTTCTTACCAGCATAGCTTGTTGAAGATGATTCAAACAAGTCCATGTGCAAAAGTTGTAAAGGTTTTGTAGTTGACGGTACTTCCTTGTTCTTGAAAGAAGATTTGGTTTGCTTTCCTTGCTGACATGCATTGCAAACACCATCCTTCTTAAAAGTAACCTTAGGTAATCCAACTACAAGTGCCTTTTTAGACAGCTTATTCAGCGTCTTGAAGTTTAGATGACTTGTTCGTTTATGCCATAACCATGCTTTTTCAGCAAGGCAATCGTGATCTGAGACAAGGCATTTTTCAACGATTGCTGAAGACCAATCTACGGTGTACAAGCCTCCTGATCTTCTTGCAATCATAATTACCTTTTTAGTCTCGAAATCTATAAGTTTACATTCATCACTTTTGATTTTGATGAAGTATCCTTTATCAGCAAACTGACTCATGCTGAAAAGGTTAAACTTAAGATTTTTGACATAAAGAACTCCAGAAATGGTATGCATCCTAACTTCACGTCACCATAGCCTTTTGTAGAACCGGAGCCTCCACCAGCAACCTTATTGTTGGACCTTTAGACCACCGTCTATAGTTTATAAGGTTATTCTTGTTGCCCGTCATGTGCTTTCCACAACACTATCAAAGTGCCAGATTGCATCGTTTGTCTCCGTGGCTGAAGTCTGCACAATCAAGAGCAAACAAGTTAATTATCCAATTGGATGTCCATTAACATGTTCAAGAATGCGTCCAGTGGAAACCCAAGTCTTAAGTTTTTCAACTTTGACTTGTTTTCTACTGCTGAGGAACTAGGAGGTTTTGAGCTGAAAGACTTTTGATTCGTGCTGATAAATCCACTTTCTGATGTGGTGTCTTGCTCTGTTGACCTTTTTGCTGAACATACTTTTCAGTAAGTTCTTTTCTAGCAAGTTTCGTTCTAGCCCTAGCAGTTT
>CM051457.1:83378330-83474397 GCA_028274465.1 Plantago ovata
GACTTGTCTGAATGCCTGTTTCAGCAATCTTAATGTTTTTCTTTACTGAGTGCCTGTCTCAGCAAGTAATCAGTTTCTAACAAATACCCATTTTGAAGGAATTACTTGTTGAATGCCTGTTTCAGCAATCATGTGTGACTATCATTTCTTAGAAGAAATTAGTGACGAGCTTTTAGTAAGAATACTTTGGCTTGCTGAATACCTGTTTCAGCATTCTGCAATGTATCCTTTATTGAGGTAGTTCAATCAATCCAAGGTTATACCTTAGCATTGCGAACCTATTATCTGGTAGGGGCTGGTAAAGATGTCAGCAAGTTGATCATCAGTACCTACTTTCACAACCTCAATATCTCCTTTTTCCACATGATCTCTAATGAAATGATGTCTAATATCAATGTGCTTAGTCCTAGAGTGAAACTTAGGATTTTGCGTGATAGCAATAGCACTTGTATTATCACAAAAGATTGGTGTTTTCTTTGCAGAAATACCATAATCTCTTAATTGTTGCTGAATCCATAGGATTTGAGCTGTGCAACAACCAGCTGCAATGTATTCAGATTCAGTAGATGAATTGGCAACACAGTTTGCTTCTTGCTGAACCATGATATTAATCTAGTACCCAAAAACTGACAAGTTCCAGAGGTACTTTTCTATCAAGAGTTGATCCTCCATGATCAGCATCAGAATAACCAACCAATTCAAGTCCAGAATCTTTAGGATACCATAATCCAACATTGACTGTACCTTTGACATATTTCATATCTTGATTGCCTTTTTGTAGTGTGATTCTCTTGGATCAGATTGGAATCTTGCACACACACAACAGCATACTGAATGTCAGGTCTACTTGCTGTTAAATACAACAAGGAACAATGAGCTTCCTATACTTGTGTTCTTCAACACTTTTATCTTTAGTATAGCCCAATTTGGTACCAACACTCATAGGGATCTTTTCAGGTTTCTCTTCCTCTTTGATCCTAAACTTTATGAGCATTTCTTTCGCATACTTTGCCTGATTTATGAATATTCCATCTTTCAGTTGCTTGACTTGCAATCCTAGGAAATAATTCAATTTTCCCATCATACTCATTTCAAACTTGTTTGTCATGAGCTTGGCAAAATCATCACACAGTTGCTTGTCCTTAGATCAAAAAATTATGCCATCCACATAAATTTGAACTAAGAGTATTTTACCATCATGGTTCATGGTAAATAAGGTTTTGTCAACTTCACCTTTCTTGAAACCATTATCCAGCAAGAACTTAGCCAAAGTATCATACCATGCTCTTGGTGCTTGCTTTAGACCATATACAGCTTTCTGAAGCTTGTATACCATCTTCATTTCTGAGGGAAGTTCAAAGCCAGGGGGTTGTTCTAAGTAGACTTCTTCAGCAAGTTCACCATTCAATAATGCACTTTTAACATCCATTTGGAAAACAATGAAGTCATTGTGAGCAGCAAAGGCCAAGAAAAGCCTAATTGCATCCAATCTTGCAACTGGTGCATAAGACTCATCATAGTCCAATCCTTCAGCCTGACAGTAACCTTGAGCAACTAAACGTGCTTTATTTCTTGTTACTTCACCAGACTCACTAAGCTTGTTTCTGAACACCCACTTTGTACCAATAGCTTTCTTGCCTTCAGCAAGTTGTACAAGCTTCCAGACTTTGTTCCTTTCGAATTGATCCAGTTCTTGTTGCATTGCCTTTATCCATTCAGAATGCTTTAAAGCTTCTTCTATGGTTTTAGGTTCAATTTCTGAAACAAAGCAAGAGAACAATGATTCTACTTCTACGACAGTTGCTTCTTCAGCAAGTCCATGAGTAGTAGATGCTTTGGATCTAGTCACTTGGCGTTTATTAATATCACCAATCATATCCGTAGAGGGATAATCTCTAATCCATTTATTAACAGGTTTTCTGCTTGTTGGGTCTGGATATGTTTGCTCATCAGCATGTGACTCTTCAGTATGTACTTGTTCAGTACTACTGGGATTTTGTGTCTCTGCTGAGATTGGTTCATCAGCAACTGCTTGTTCAGCATTGCTTGTTCAGCATTGCTTGATTGTGGTAGTTCATCAGCAGGCACTGGAGGTTGCGTAGTTTCAGCGACTTCCGGAGCAACTGCGTCTTTTGTTGGAAATTCTTTGTCGTGAACTATATTTATCTTGTCATGACTTGGGGGAGGAGAGTCATTGTCAGAATCATCATTTAGTTCAATTGACTTGATTTGCCTAGCATTAGATTCAGTTGCTCCTGTATGATTAACTTTTTCATACATTCTGATATTTCTTCTTCAGCAGGCACTCCTTGTGTCTTTTCATAGAATACAACATGCACTGATTCTTCGATCTTTTGTGCCTTTTTGTTGTAAACTCTATAAGCTTTACTATGCAAGGAGTAACCGAGAAATATCACTTCGTCTGTCTTTGGTTGAAATGTTCTTAGGTATTCTCTACCGTTATTAAGAACGAAACACTTGCAACCAAATACTCATAGATGAGTGATATTAGGAGGCCCTCCAACAAGCAATTCATAAGGAGTTTTGTTGTATTCCTTAGTAATCAAACATCTGTTTTGAGTATAACAGGCGGAATTAATTGCCTCAACCCAGTAAGCCTCACTTATTTCAGTGTCAGCAAGCATTGTTCTTGCGGCTTCTTTCAGGGTACGATTCTTCCGTTCAGCAACACCGTTTTGCTGTGGTGTCCTTAGTGAGGATAACTGGTGTTGTATGCCTTTTGAGGTGCAATACTCAGTTATGTACTGGTTTACAAACTCAGTACCATGGTCTGTCCTTATGACTTTTACCTTGTCATTTTTCATGACTTCAAGCTTATTCAACAAGTTAGGTATTTCAGTCCTAGTTTCAGATTTGTGCTTGATGAATACTACCCAAGTGAATCTTGAATAGTCATTCACCACGACCAGACCATACTTCTTACCAGCATAGCTTGTTGAAGATGATTCAAACAAGTCCATGTGCAAAAGTTGTAAAGGTTTTGTAGTTGACGGTACTTCCTTGTTCTTGAAAGAAGATTTGGTTTGCTTTCCTTGCTGACATGCATTGCAAACACCATCCTTCTTAAAAGTAACCTTAGGTAATCCAACTACAAGTGCCTTTTTAGACAGCTTATTCAGCGTCTTGAAGTTAGATGACTTGTTCGTTTATGCCATAACCATGCTTTTTCAGCAAGGCAATCGTGATCTGAGACAAGGCATTTTTCAACGATTGCTGAAGACCAATCTACGGTGTACAAGCCTCCTGATCTTCTTGCAATCATAATTACCTTTTAGTCTCGAAATCTATAAGTTTACATTCATCACTTTTGATTTTGATGAAGTATCCTTTATCAGCAAACTGACTCATGCTGAAAAGATTAAACTTAAGATTTTTGACATAAAGAACTCCAGTAATGGTTATGCATCCTAACTTCACGTCACCATAGACTTTTGTAGAACCAGAGCCTCAACCAGCAAACCTTATTGTTGGACCTTTAGACCACCGTCTATAGTTTATAAGGTTATTCTTGTTGCCCGTCATGTGCTTTCCACAACCACTGTCAAAGTGCCAGATTGCATCGTTTGTCTCCGTGGCTGAAGTCTGCACAATCAAGAGCAAACAAGTTAATTATCCAATATTGGATGTCCATTAACATGTTCAAGAATGCGTCGAGTGGAAACCCAAGTCTTAAGTTTTTCAATTTTGACTTGTTTTCTACTTGCTGAGGAACTAGGAGGTTTTGAGCTGAAAGACTTTTGATTCGTACTGATCAAGTCCACTTTCTGATGTGGTGTCTTGCTCGGTTGACCTTTTTGCTGAACATACTTTTCAATAAGTTCTTTTCTTGCAAGGTTCTTTCTAGCCCTAGCATTTAGAGTCTTTTCAGAACTCTTAGGCTTGATTTTGTTCATCTCCTTGAAGTATCTTTGCTGACTTTGCTTATACTCGTGAAAAAGTTGACTTTGCTTGGTTTTGAAACCGAGTCCACTTTTCGGAGAATGCTGAGCTTTTGTGTCAGCAACCTTACTTGATTCACGTTTGTCAGCAATGGTCTTCTGATTACTTTTAGTAATCTTGACTTTTGACTTAACAATTTGCTTTTCAGAAACTTGTTTGGCGGAATGCTTCACAGCATCCTTCTTCTTTTCAGTTTGCTTCACAACAACCTGTTTTCCTTTTAAAGTCTTGTTACTTTGAGTAGCAACAGCGGGCTTTATGGTCGTAGGTACTTGATTGCATGTTTCAACAACCTTAGATTGACCAAACTGATAGAGTTCTCGTTGACCACTATCAGTAGCACGTACAAAGGAAATCGGTGATTTGTCTTTACTCAAGATTTCTACATCATCACCTTCATACGTTGCACCTAAACCTTCTTTCTGAGATGGATCTCTCAAATAAGAGTTTAGCTTAGTCAGCGTATTACTTGCGTCAGCATAAGATTTGAAATTGATTTTCATCTTTTTCATTTCTTGGATTTCAGCAAGTAACTTTAGAATTGAGGACTGATATTCTTCCAATTCTAATGCCATTTGAGAATTCTTGTCTGTAGCTTCAGCAATCAACTTCTTAAGACGCCTTATTTCAGCATCCTTTTCTTCTCTTCCTTCAGCAAGACATACTTTGCAGTAGTCTGCTTGGTCAGAGTTTCAGCAATCTGTAGTTTCTCTTGCTGTTTGCTCAGAGTTTTCTCAAATCTTTCGATTTCTCCTTGAATCTTGTCAAGGTCAATCTCGTCTTCACTTTCTGAGTCTGAGTTAGAGGTAGGGTTGTTTACCTGACCAGCCATGAGGCAGAACTCGTAGTTTGACACATCTCGATAAGCTTCAATAGCTATTCCACAAACTTCTTTGCCAATCTCCACGTCTAGAGTGGCTTCTTCATCGTCAGTGTCTGAGCTTTCATCCTCACTGTCTTCGGAGCTAGTATCAATGCACAATGCATCGATTTTTGCTTGAAGCTTCTTCTTTTCTTCAGCAATAAAAGCTCTTTTGAACTTCTTCTTCTTTTCAGCAGATTTGCCTTTCAGCAAAGGGCAATTTGCTTTGAAGTGTCCAGGCTTTTTGCAATAAAAGCAGAGATCATTTCCAATTGTTGGTTCTTCTGATGAAGTTGCTTGCTGAGCTTGCTTGTTCAGCGAGCTAGTCTCATTCTTGTACTTATGGTACTTGTTACCAAGATGCTTTTTCAGCTTCTCTTTTGCTTTTCGCCTTTCAAGTTCTTTACTGATGAATTTCTTCATGTTTTTGACAACCAAAGAGTTTTCATTAGCAAGCTCTTTATCATTCTTCTTTTCAGAAGATGACGACTTTGCAGCAAGAGCAATGTTTTGCGATTTTTCAGCAAACACATTTTCTCTTTGCTTTGTCTCATAGTTGACAGTAGCAAGATGAGAGAACAACTCTGTTGGTGTAATGTCTGGCATTCCTTGATTGTAGTAGAAATTCTGAGTGTGGATCCATTCTTGATTCAGTCTTTTGATGATGGTTTTCACCTTCTCAGAATCTGAGTAAAGATTTCCAACACCCAAGGCTGCCATTTCACTAACAAGAGTTGTGAATCTGAAGTCCAAGTCTTCCAGTGACTCGTTTGTACCTTGTTTAAAGTTTTGGAACTTTAATTTCAGTACTTCAAGTTTATTTTCCTTGGTTTTGTCAGATCCAGCACAAAGATCTTGAACCATTTTCTAAGCTTCCTTAGCAGTTTTAGCACCCCACCGTTTGCACTGTATGGTATCCGGAGTTGATCGAATGATGATGTTTCTTGCTTGGCCATCAAGACGGAATCTCTTGGCTTCGTCGGAAGTCCATTCCTCTCTCGGTTTTGGCACAACGGTATCAACCGGTTCGCCTAAGATAGTTTCCTTTCCAGCTTCAGTGGTTTTGTGAGGAAAACTTCTTTCAACCTTAGTGATCTTGATAGGTCCATCATTAATGACAGTGACCATTTCATCACTAATGGCCTCAAGATGTAGCATCATGTTGTTTCGCCATTTTTCGTAATTTTCCAGCTTTAGCAAGGGAGCATCTCCTAAAGACATCCTGTCAGCGAAGCACTACCAAACTGATCAAGTGAGAGTGATTTACGGAAAGCACCTAAGGGGATCTAGGTTCAGTGCTGAAGATTAAAGAACCTCGCTCTGATACCACTTGTTGGTTCCTTTAAACAACAAGAAAAGACTAGAGGGGGGGGGTGAATAGTCTTTTCAAACTTTCGTCGTTTAAAAACTTTCTCAGCAAGTGCTTATTACTTTACAGTAATGAGTTTGCTGATACTTAACTTTCTCAGCAAGCGCAAGTTACTTCACAGTAACTAGGTTTGCTGATACTTAAAATCAGAGAGCGGAAGTCTTTGATACAATAAGTGCTCTTTAAGCAAATGAAGGTTTCAGCAAGTGATGTGATTGACTGTGTACAGATAGATATGATTTGCTGAAAACCAAGTACAGTAAGTAAATCACACAAACACTTTTATAGTGGTATCTGAGAGTGGCGTAATCTCTCAACTAATCCACTTTGTCCTTTCTAGGACTGAATCCACTAAGATAAGTTTGAGGTTCCTTACAACACCTATCTAGAGCGATCAAAACAGAAACCAAAGCACACTTGCTTCGTCTCCAACCTAACTAGAGAACGTAACCTTGTTCTCCAACAAGCTTGGTACTTTTAATCAGCAAAACTATGCTCGATTAAGTTCCCCCTGAATATCACGCCTTAAAGGGTGTATTTTCAGTTAGAGAGGTTTGGGATGAGATAACTTAATTATAACTTATTCAGTTACAACAAGTAATCTAAGAAACAAAACTTTGAATACTTTTCAGTAAACAAGTTTGATTGTTTCTGGTGTCAAGACTTGTTCTTGTTCGAAAGAAAGAAAGAACACTTAACTAATTTCTTAGTCGTGTAAATTCTACTTCTTCACAAGTAGCTTTTTCAAGCTTTAAGTCTTGGAACGGATCAATGGCAGTAAGAGTATTGAAGGTATGTGAGTTTAAGCACACGTGAGAGTTTGATCACGTTGTTGACACACTTCAACTCTTTGCCGGATGACCTCTATTCATAGTGAAATAAGGAGCCGTTTGAATTTCAAATTCTAAGGCTTTTGTTCCTTAAAAGGTCACTATCTTGCTTTTGTACTTTCAGCAGCGTCCTTGTTTGTCTTCTAGTCTTCATGTCCTTCGCGTGCAAGCTTTGCATTTAATGCTCTTTTGAATGAAATTCAAATAGTAACATTTGAGCGCAAATACAAGTACTTTCAGCAAGAGGTCACATATGTTCCATCAGCAAGTGGTCAGTCTCAGTTTCAGCAAGCACAACCTACTTTGTCGTTTAGATTTTCACTTATGCAATGTTGTTGCTGAAGTTTCCACTTTCTGAGCAACATGTGCCTTTGTAGATACCAGTCTTCAGAAATCTTCTAGTCTTCAGTCTTCGAAATCTTCAAGATTCTAAGCGGTTCTAAATGCTTCAATAGTTTGTTTGTAAAAACAAAGTACATCATCAGCAAATGTTTCAATAGGTTGTATTTCTTTTCAGAAAACAAGATACATCATAAGCGGTAAAACCAACCTTTCTAGCACCTACTCTAAGTCTTCAACAAACGTTCCTCTTTTACAATGTCCTTAAAATTCTAAATTCCTATGGACCTTAAGAGTACTAGTTACTGGACTTTCCTTAATTTAGCATGGTTAATTGCTCATCAAAATTACAAGTTTCCTATCAGAGAGCTCAGACACTGAAGAAGAAGAAGCCACTCTTGACGTAGAGATTGGCAAGGAAGTTTGTGGAATAGCTATGGAAGCTTATCCAGATGTGCCAAACTGCGAATTCTGCCTCATGGCCGGTCAGGTAAACAGTCCTACCTCTGACTCTAACTCAGAAAGTGAAGATGATATTGACCTTGATAGAATTCAAGGAGAAATCGAAAGGTTTGAGAAAACTCTGAGCAAACAGCAAGAGAAACTACAGAATGCTGAAACTCTGACCAAGCAAACTACTGAAAAGTACGTATTGCTGAAAGAAGAGTCAGAAAAGAAGGATGCTGAAATATGGCATCTCCAGAAGTTGATTGCTGAAGCTACAGAGAAGAATTCTGAAATGGCAATAGAATTGGAAGAGTATCAGTCCTCAATTCTAAAGTTACTTGCTGAAATACAAGAAATGAAAAAGATGAAAATCAATTTCAAATCTTATGTTGATGCAAGTAATACGCTGACTGAACTAAACTCTTATCTGAGAGATCCATCTCAGAAAGAAGGTTTAGGTGCAACGTATGAAGGTGATGACATAATAATCTTGAGCAAAGACAAATCACCAATTACCTTTGTACGCACAACTAATACTAGTCAACCAAAACTCTATCAGATTGGTCAATCTCAGGTTGCTTAAAAATGCAATCAAGTACCTACGACCGTAAAGCTCGCTGTTGCTACTCAAAGTAACAAGACTTTAAAAGGAAAACAGGTTGCTGAAAAGCAAACTATTAAGAAAAAGGATGCTGTAAAGCATTCCGCCAAACAAGTTGCTGAAAATCAATTTGTAAAGTCAAAAGGCAAGATTACTAAAAGTAATCAGAAGACCTTTGCTGACAAACCTGAATCAAGTAAGGTTGCTGAGACAAAAGCTCAGCATTCTCTGAAAAGTGGACTCGGTTTCAAAACCAAGCAAGTCAACTTTTCATGAGTATAAGCAAAGTCAGCAAAGATACTTCAAAGAGATGAATAAAACCAAGCCTAAGAGTTCTGACAAAACTCAAAACGCTAGGACTAGAAGGAACCTTGCCAGAAAAGAACTTACTGAAAAGTATGTTCAGCAAAAAGGTCAACCGAGCAAGACACCACATCAGAAATTGGATTTGATCAGCACAAATCAAAAGTCTTTCGGCTCAAAACCTCCTAGTTCCTCAGCAAGTAGAAAACAAGTCAAAGTTGAAAAACTCAAGACTTGGGTTTCCACTGGACGCATTCTTGAACTTGTTAATGGACATCCAATATTGGATAATTAACTTGTTTGCTCTTGATTGTGCAGACTTCAGCCACGGAGACAAACAATGCAATCTGGCACTTTGACAGTGGTTGTGGAAAGCACATGACGGGCAACAAGAATAACCTTATAAACTATAGACGGTGGTCTAAAGGTCCAACAATAAGGTTTGCTGGTGGAGTCTTTGGTTCTAAAAAAGGTTATGGTGACGTGAAGTTAGGATGCATTACCATTTCGGGAGTTCTTTATGTCAAAAATCTTAAGTTTAACCTTTTCAGCATGAGTCAATTCGATGATAAAGGACACTTCATCAAAATCAAAATTGATGAATGTAAACATATAGACTTTGAGAAAAAGAATGTTATTATGGTTGCTAGAAGATCAGGAGGTTTGTACACTGTAGATGGGTCTTCAGCAATCGTTGAAAAATGCCTTGTCTCAGATCTTGATTGCCTTGCTGAAAAAGCATAGTTATGGCATAAACGAACAAGTCACCTAAACTTCAAGAAGCTGAATAAGCTGTCTAAAAAGGCACTTGTAGTTGGATTACCTAAGGTTACTTTCAAGAAGGATGGTGTTTGCAATGCATGTCAGCAAGGAATGCAAACCAAATCTTCTTTTAAGAACAAGGCAGTATCGTCAACTACAAAACCTTTACAACTCTTGCACATGGACTTGTTTGAATCTTCTTCAACAAGCTATGCTGGTAAGAAGTATGGTCTGGTGGTGGTAGATGACTATTCAAGATTCACTTGGGTAGTATTTATCAAGCACAAGTCTGAAACAAGGACTGAAATACCTAACTTGTTGAATAAGCTTGAAGTCATGAAAAATGACAAGGTAAAAGTCATAAGAACAGACCATGGTACTGAGTTTGTGAACCGGAACATAACTGAGTATTGCACTTCAAAAGGCATACAACATCAGTTATCCTCAGTAAGGACACCACAACAAAATGGTGTTGCTGAAAGGAAGAATCGCACCCTAAAGGAAGCTGCAAGAACAATGCTTGCTGACACTGAAATAAGTGAAGCTTACTGGGTTGAAGTGATTAATACCGCCTGCTATACTCAAAACAGATGTCTGATTACTAAGGAATACAACAAAATTCCCTATGAGTTATTTGTTGGAAGACCTCCTAACATCACCCATCTAAGAGTATTTGGTTGTAGGTGTTTTGTTCTTAACAATGGTAGAGAATACCTAAGAACATTTCAACCAAAGGAAGACGAAGCGATATTTATTGGTACTCCTTGCATAGTAAAGCTTATAGAGTTTACAACAAAAAGGCAAAAAAGATGGAAGAATCAGTGCATGTTGTATTCTACGAAAAGTCACAAGGAGTGCCTGCTGAAGAAGAAATATCAGATTGTATGAAGAAGTTACTCATACACGAGCAAAGAACTGAATTTGATGCTAGGCAAGTCAAGTTAATTGAACTAAATGATGATTCTGACAATGACTCTCCTCCCCCGAGTCATGACAAGATAAATATAGTTCATGACGAAGAATTTCCAGCAAAATACGCAGTTGCTCCGGATGTTGCGAAGACTATGCAACTTCCTATGCCTGCTGACGAGTTACCACAAACTAGCAATGCTGAACAAGCAGTTGCTGATGAACCAATCTCAGCACAGACACAACAAAATACCAGTATGTTGGTCCCTTTAAACAATAAGAAAAGACTGGGGGGGGGGGGGTGAATAGTTTTTTCAAACTTTCGTCGTTCAAAAACTTTCTCAGCAAGGGCTTATCACTTTTCTGTAATGAGTTTGCTGATTCTTAACTTGCTCAGCAAGCACTAGTTACTTTTCAGTAACGAGTTTTGCTGATACTTAAAATCAGAGAGCGTAAGTCTTTGTACAATAAATGCTTTGTCAGTAAGTGATAGTTTCAGGAAGTGAACAGAGTGACAGTGTACAAATAGATATACTTTGCTGAAAACTAAATGCAGTAAGTAAATCACACAAACACTTTTATAGTGGTATCTGAGAGTGGCATAATCTCTCAACTAATCCACTTTCTCATTTCTAAGACTGAATCCACTAAGACAAGTTTGAGGTTCCTTACAACACCTATCTAGAGCGATTCAACAGAAACCAAAGCACACTTGCTTCGTTTCAAACCTAACTAGAGAACGAAACCTTGTTCTCCACCAAACTTGGGACTTTTAATCAAAAACACTATGCTCGATTAAGTTCCCCTTGAATTTCACGCCTGAAAGGGTGTATTTTCAGTTAGAGAGGTTTGGGATGAGATAACTTGATTATAACTTATTCAGCTACAACAAGTAATCTAAGAAACAAAACTTTGAATACTTTGCATTAAACAAGTTTGATTGTTTCTGGTGTCAAGACTTGTTCTTGTTCGAAAGAAAGAACACTTAACTAATTTCTTAGCCGTGTATGTTCTACTTCTTCACAAGTAGCTTTTTCAAGCTTTAAGTCTTGGAACGGATCAATGGCAGTAAAGAGTGTTTGAAGGGTATGTGAGTTTAAGCACAAGTGAGAGTTTGATCACGTTGTTGACACACTTCAACTCTTTTCCGGATGACCTCTATTTATAGTGAATCAAGGGAGCCGTTTGAATTTAAAATTCTAAGACTTTGTTCCTTAAGATGTCACTATCTTGCTTTTGTACTTTCAGCAACGTCCTTTATTTGTCTTCTAGTCTTCATGTTCTTCGCGTGCATGCTTTGCATTTAATGTTCATTTGAATGAAATTCAAATATGAACGTTGGAGCGCAAATGCAAGTACTTTCAGCAAGGAGGTCACATATGTTTTTCAGCAAGTGGTCAGTCTCAGTTTCAGCAAGCACAACCTACTCTGTCATTTAGATTTTCACTTATGCAAGCTGTTGATGAATGTGTATTTTACACTTTCATTCGAGTCTTTTTTCACCAATTTAGCTATCCTCTATGTTAATTTAGCTATATTATAGTGCATTTTATTAGAAAAGTGTCACGTTTCCCTTTGGTTTGTATTTTACAGGTTTTGGGTGAAAAACGAGGTTTTCCGGGCAATTATATTGAAGTGGACGAGGAATTGGTGTTCCAAAGGCATTTTTGGAGTATCTAGAAGATTCCGGATAGGATTTCAAGTCTAGGGGTCGAGTCTGAAGGCTAAAAGGTCACTAGAAGGCAAAAACCGAGTCCGAAAAGGAAAAGAAATCCAAAAACGCGTAACCTGCCGACTGGAGGTCCCGGGCGATTCGCCCCACACCAGGCGGTTCGCCCGGTGTGTGGGGCAACTCGCCCCACACCTGCCGAACCTCTATATATAGTTGCTCAGTTTCTCCGTTTTTTCATACTTTCTCAGACCTTTTTTCATACCTTTCTCATTAGTTTTAGGGGAGAATTCTCCAGAGCCTGTTCTGGGAATTCTTAGCTTAGGAGACACTTTTTCTTATCGTTTTGGAGTTTGTGAGATCGCGATTCGTCGGAGATTGACAACCTTCGGTAACATTGTATCTTACAGTTTTTCTATTCATATTTATTTATCTTTCAACATGTTTTCATTCAATCTTGCTATGATTTCTGTTGATTGCATGTCATCTATGAGTAGCTAAATTTATCGTTGGTGATAGTATGTGATTTCTTAGCGAAGGGTTAATAATTATGCTGATGGCGGTAAAGCGAATCAGACTTTGAGTTATTGCTTTATTTCTTTGATCTATCTAAAACCTCTATCTTCGTAGTGTTGAATAATAACGGAACACAATTGGACAATTCATTGATCAAAGATCTCTATGCAAAACGATCGGGTACTTCATGCATGATTATTAACCTACTATGCTTTGAATGATCATACTATCACTAACTTCCATTATCTGATAAGAAAAACCTTTGCTAAGTCGTTTGTTGATTTTAGATTTTAAGTTAGATTAGATAAAGCTAGTTATAGTCCTTAGAGATCGACACTCGAGGTTATTTTACTGCTACACTACGGTTTTCGTTGTCGTTGTGAATTGCCTTTGGCTAAATACAAATTTATTTGATTAATTAGAATCTGACAAATTACGGTTCATCAAATTGGCGCCGTTGCCGGGGACTATACTCCTTTTATTTTGTTTAGCTTATTTATATTTTCAGCATTCAATTCCTAGTTTTAGTTGTTTTTATTTTTCTATTTAATCTCTCTGTGATACTCCTTTCCTAGCTTATTACAGATAGTGTATGCGACATACACGATCTAGAGGAACACCGCTTGCTGATTCAATTGATGAGATCGACAGAGTCTACCACCATAGAAGGCGACTACTTCGAAGACGTGAACTAGAGGAAATAGAGGATACCGATTTCTCTGAATCTCTACACAGTCTTTTCAAGGAAATCGACGGAATGGCAGAAGCTAGACCACTGAAAGCATGGGTTCAACCCTCCAATGATCGTATGAGGCGACCGGCGATTGTTCTTTCGTCTGCAACTCGTAATCTGGAAATCAAGAACCACGCATTCCAACAACTTCCGAGGTTCTATGGCTTAGCAAGGGAAGATGTGATGGGGTACGCACGATATCGATGATTTCGTCAACCAACTCCCACGACCTGGAGCCGAAATAACAACGGATGAGTTGAGGATGAAGGTTTTTGCTATGGGGCTTGGCGACAGACCCAAGTCATGGTTGAGTTCTCTACCGGCGGGCTCGCTGGACACTTGGGAAAAGGTTTTTTCAGCTTTCATGGAGAAATACTTCCCTCACACCTTGACTACCGCGCTTAAGGCGCAAATCACTAGGTTCAAACAAGATTATGATGAGACCATCTACACCGCGTTTGAGAGGTTCCAAGACCTCATGAACAAGTGCCCTCACCATGGTTTTGAGCTTTCGGATCTAGTCCAACACTTCTACAATGGACTAACCTTCGACAACCAACAATTGGTGGATTTCCAATGCCGTGGCAATATTTGGGAGGAAACCGCGGAAGCCGTCTGGGCGGTTTTCGAAAGGCTTGCTAAGGGATCGCAATTCAAGGATCCAAGAGCGATGGTTAGGAGACGTGGACCTGAAGCTCCACCTACTCAGGAGGCCCCTATGTATGGGGGGAATGGGGATCGATTCGAGTGCTTTACCAACGAGTTGAAATAAGTCCTCAAGAACTCCGCAGGAACAGCTATGTCAAACGAAGTTTGCCGAATATGCAAGAACTATGGGCATGGAGCTCATATGTGTAGATCGGAGCTTGCATATGATGATGGCAATTGGGTTCAAGTAGGCGAAGAGGAAGCCTTTGCTACGGAATTTGGTACTCAAGAAGCTAGCTACGGACAAGATGGTAGGAATCCTCGAGGTGGATTTTGGAGAAAGGGATTCCGGAACAATCAAGGATACGCACCGGCTAGCCAAACTTATGGCCCTAACCAAGACCGTAGTAGGCTTAACTATGGTAATGATCACTGCGAAAATCCCGCTCCGAAAGAGCAACCGAAGTCGAAGACAGCTCTACTGATGGAGAACTTGCAGAAGATGGTTGATCACACCCAAAGTTTTCTTAAGCGTTATGAAGAAGATTCCGAGAAAACTAGGGCAAGGCTTGATCGATTGGAAGAGAGCACTAGGCTTTCCCATCAAAAGATGCAAGAGTTGATTGACCGAGGAGCAAGTAGGGAGCAAGGGAAGCTGCCTAGCAACACTGAGAAGTCGATGTCCATTACCTTGGTGGGTGATCTACCTGTTGAAATCACCAGCAGGAAGGTTGCTAAGTGTGAGTGTTGCAAGGATGAGGAACCCCCACTAACCAAGGAAGAAAAGAAGGACCTTGGTACTGATGAGAGTGAATAGGAGCAAGAGGATCCCGAGCCAATCCCTCAAATTTTCGATGTTAAGGTCGGGATTGGTTAACTTGAAGATGTTCGTGCTACAATAGATACGGGATCTTACTCTAATATGCTCCCAATGAATGTGTTTGAGAAGAGTAGCCTTGGAAAACTATCTGAGCATAAGGCTATTGTGCAATTGGCGGATGGATCCTTTGTGAGACCCGAAGGCGTTGTGAAGAACGTATTGGTTAACATTGGTGAAGCTTCTGTGTACACCAATTTTGTAGTTATGCCGGCGTCTACACCTGGGATGGGGGATGTTGTTCTCTTGGGGCGAACGTTCTTGACTAAACTATGCTCCGTGATAGACATCTACCGAAGGACTTGCACCATTGAGGTGGATGGCAAGCGACATGTGTTGCGAGCCATATCTGATCCACCTGATCACTTCAATGCTTCTCACACCATTAACTACTGTGGCCTTGCTGTCTATGTTCACTCTTATTCATAGGTTCGTGGCATGAGGAGAAGATCCATGAAGGGGAAGTCTAGTACCCTCAAGAAGAAGAGCTAGGCGCAAGAAGGAGTCGAGTCTAAGACTATAAACAATGGCGCTATCCGGGAGGCAACCCGAAGTTTTTATCGCTTTTTTACCGCTTTATTGCATGCATTCATACATTGAACAATTTGCCTTTCATATGTGAATTTGTTCGTTTCTGTGTCGTTTGTGCTTATGTTTATGCTTGAGTGAACTTTTTCGAGTGTTTATCTTGAGTAGAAGGGGTTTTCGGGGATAAACCGTGTTTTTTTCGAAAAATTCGTCTTCCCACCTCTGGGGGTGGGGGGCGAATCGCCCCACGTGTCCAGAGAGCTCCGCGCTCTCTAGACGTGGGGGGCGATTCGCCCCACACACGGGGCGACTTGCCCCGTGTTTCCAACAAGAAGAAAAACGGGGGTCACCCCCCATTTTCCTCCATTCTCCATCTCTTTCACCTTCTTACTCCTAAAAATCCCAAAAATTCAAAATTTCTTCAATCGTTCATTAAATCTTCAATTTTCCACCAAATTGTGTGTTCTTTAGCTTCAATCGAAGCCCATTACGTGCTCTTTCTTTTCATCCGAACAAATTTCTTCCTAGTTCATTCATTCTTCGGATTTGAGGTAATCTCACATGAACCCTAATTTTTCAAATTTGGGGGTTTTTGATTTATGCTTCAATTAAGCTTATATGATGTATGGGATGATGATTTGTGTGATTAGAAACGTTATTCACTATCAATTGCATGTTCAATTATGCTTGGTTTGTTGGATTGAGAATTTTGCCTACTAGATATCTATGTCTTAAGGTGCAATGTTTCTTTTCCTTTCATTCCATGTTTAAACTTGTGTTTGTTGATGTGATAATGATGGGCATGATGGTAGAATGCATGATTGGTGAAGTTGAGGATTTGTGATGCAAGATTTTTTGCTACTATCGTATGAATTGAGCCTTATGATTTAAGGCTATTTCTTGTCTAGCAAGAGCATAATGTGATATGTGCATGTAGAAGTTACAATGATATGTTACATGTTGAAATAGCTAGACTAGACATGGAGGTTTTTAGGAGTTCGATTGTTGTAGATATCACTCGTATGTTCACTCTTGCATTTGCATATGCATAAATCTGTTTTGTGTCATACAAGATACTAATTGCTGTTTGTAGGAATCATGGCTCCACGAGACAAGAAGAAAGTTGGCTCAAGCAAGAAGGGTAAGGGGGCAGCATCAAGCTCCCAACCTTCCCACGAGTTGTTCGAGTTGTCTCTGGCCGCAATCGATGTCCGACAGAGGCTCGAAGCGGAGCTAGCTCAAGGTGGGCGATCAATTATACCGGACAGAAGTATAGACATTCCGAATGAATTAGCTCACAGGGCGGGGTACATGACACTCTCCCGTCTGGCGAGGAAAAGGAATTGGGGTTGGTATACTTCCAACTGATTCAAGGGGTACGATACGAGCCTCCTCCATGAGTTCTATGCTGGATACACTGATCTTGAGGAGAAGGAGGGGGTACTCGTTCGAGGCGTAATTGTGCCATGGACGCCGGCCTCAATTTCTGCATTCATCCATCTTGGGGAACGGGAGTTCACCGGAAGCAACCACTCCTACGAGTATTCAAGGGCCACTAGGGGGATCGGAAGTGCCATCACAGGTGTGATTTGCAACAGGGAATATAGGTATCCAGATACCGGAGCACAACCTGCACGGATCCATCAGAGTGACCTTAGCATCGAGGCTAAGGTGGTCATGAAATTCTGCATTTTCAACTTGATCCCTAGAATGAATGACACGTGGATACAGCCTAATTATGCCGAGCTCCTCTACTGCTTGATAGGCAAGCATCGAATAGACATCGGTCAGATCATGTATGCCGAATATGAGCGCGATTGGGAAAAAAAGAAGAAGCCCTTCATTTTCCAAGCTTCATCACAACATATTGCAAATATTACGGGGTCGAGGACATTGATGAGGGGGATTGCGAGGTCGCTGCCCTTTCCCCTTCGACTATTGATGTGCAGCTAACTAGGTATCAAATGAAGAACCCCACGGCTGCTGCTGCTGATGTTGAAGCTCCATTTCAAGCAACTGATTCTGATAATGAAGATGAGGATGCTATGGAAGCTGACGATGGCCGAGTTCCTATCCCGGATATTCCTTTTGTCCATAGAGCACCACATGCACCGCCTCGAGTACCACATGGGTCTCAAGGTTTTGACTTCTCTGATATTCGGGCCCACTTCGATGCTAGTGTTGCAGCCTTGACCACTACTGTCCAAGGAATGCGACATGACCTTGATGGACACATTGCCCAGCGCAACCGCGATTGGGAGATGATTGAGGAGCATCGCCGGAATGAGAGGCAGATAATGTGGGAGCAGCAACAGCTCATCCAGCAGCAACAGGACCTCCTGTCTGACATGTGGAGAGACTATTATGGGAATGACAATCCCGATAATTAGTCTTTTCGCATGTCCACTCTCAGCCGACCGAGGCCAAACCGTTCGGTAACATCTAGTATCACTTTTTATTTACTCATTCTCTTTTGCTAGGGACTAGCTTAAGTTTCATGAGGGGGATGGGATGTGAACCATGATGTTAAGTATTGTTTGGCTTTGTGTTAGTATCTTGTTTTTTGTTTGCATTTGCACGTTTACCGCTTTCTTAGTATTTAGTTGCATACACTACATTCATCCTAGGTTAGTCTTGCATGTTTTATGTGGAGTTTATTGCAAAAAATTTTAAACTTTTTTATTGGGTAGATTAACTAATTATGACATATGCTTCATCTCTATGAATTTGTTTGAGGTTTTTCTCGCTTGGCTTGTCACATTTATGTAATGCACTTAGTTAAGCTTGGTAGTCTCGACATAACTTAGTGGTGTTTTCTATACTGCGGTTCACGAAGGCCTTTATAATAGGATGATGCATGTTAGGGTCTTATGGTTGTTTTTCCGAGTAATTATGTACCTAAGAGGCAACAAGTCTTCACCTTGCTTTGAGATTGCTAAATGCCTAGGAAGGAGGTAGTGTGAGATTGTGTGATCCTTTGTTTACAACCTATTCTTTCGAATAGGTTTGGGGAGGTCGTTTGTGTGTCATTTTTGTTTCTTTTTCGTTGTGCTACTGCTGGCTAAAAAAAAAATCGAAAAAAAAAAAGAAAAATTCCAGGAAAAAAGAAAAAATCTGGAAAAGAAAAAAAAAGAAAAAAAAAGAAAAAACCCCAAAAAGCAAAGAAGGGTCCAAAAAAAAGAGAGCCAAAAGGCAGTTTAGCAAGGTGTTTTGTCTCGTTTTCCAATTCATGTAATGTTCGTAATCGAGTTGTATTTTTTTTTATCTTTTGTTTTGTTTGAGTGTCATCTGTTCTAGACCACCATCATCCTGCCATTCAGGAAGTGGTAAATAGTTTAAGGCTTTACTTGAGAGATGGGTAGAATAGGGGAGTGTTATCTTTTTAGGGAACCCTCCTTCGTTTGATGAGAGCCAGTATTGGTTCGACCTCTTTGAGGAAAAGTATTAACTTGGTGAACAACAGGAAGTCCTCAGTTTCATAGGCACGGGATAACCATTCGTATTTTAGCATGCTTCATTACGTCGTCACTGACTAGATCCAGGTAGAGGATGTTACGAGAGACTATCTTTTCTTGACATAAGTGCTTATGTGAATGTGTATGAGTCAATCAAGACATTCTTCAACCTATATTCATGTTATGATTTGTATGATTTTTGTTCATATGTTCTTTGATAGATTCAATAGATTAGTTCATTTCATTTGGCATGAGACTCCATTTTTTGTGTTGCATTGTTTTTTGCATTAGAGTCTAGCTTAGTTGCTTGAGGACAAGCAAAGGTTTTGGGGAGTTTGATGAACGTGTATTTTACACTTTCATTCGAGTCTTTTTTCACCCATTTAGCTATCCTCTATGTTAATTTAGCTATATTATAGTGCATTTTATTAGAATAGTGTCACGTTTCCCTTTAGTTTGTATTTTACAGGTTTTGGATGAAAAACGAGGTTTTTCGGGCAATTCTATTGAAGTGGACGAGGAATTGGTGTCCCGAAGGCATTTTTGGAGTATCTAGAAGATTCCGGATAGGATTTGAAGTCTAGGGGTCGAGTCTGAAGGCTAAAAGGTCAGTAGAAGGCAAAAACCGAGTCCGAAAAGGAAAAGAAATCCAAAAACGCGTAACCTGCCGACTAGAGGTCCAGGGCAATTCGCCCGGGACGTGGGGCGGTTCGCCCCACACCAGGCGATTCGCCCGGTGTGTGGGGTGACTCGCCCCACACCTGCCGAACCTCTATATATAGTTGCTCAGTTTCTACGTTTTTTCATACTTTCTCAAATCTTTTTTCATACCTTTCTCATTAGTTTTAGGGGAGAATTCTCCAGAGCCTGTTCTGGGAATTCTTAGCTTAGGAGACACTTTTTCTTATCGTTTTGGAGCTTGTGAGATCGCGATTCG
Source organism: Plantago ovata (assembly GCA_028274465.1). NCBI lineage: Eukaryota > Viridiplantae > Streptophyta > Magnoliopsida > Lamiales > Plantaginaceae > Plantago > Plantago ovata. Next base: position 83,398,076 of record CM051457.1, read on the forward strand.
TTGGAGATTGACAACCTTCGGTAACATTGTATCTTACAGTTTTTCTATTCATATTTATTTATCTTTCAACATGTTTTCATTCAATCTTGCTATGATTTTTGTTGATTGCATGTCATCTATGAGTAGCTAAATTTATCGTTGGTGATAGTATGTGATTTCTTAGCGAAGTGTTAAAAATTATGCTGATGGCGGTAAAGCGAATAAGACTTTGAGTTATTGCTTTATTTCTTTGATCTATCTAAAACCCTATCTTCGTAGTGTTGAATAATAACGGAACACAATTGGACAATTCATTGATCAAATATCTCTATGCAAAACGATCGGGTACTTCAAGCATGATTATTAACCTGCTATGCTTTGAATGATCATACTATCACTAACTTCCATTATCTGATAAGAAAAACCTTTGCTAAGTCGTTTGTTGATTTTATATTTTAAGTTAGATTAGATAAAGCTAGTTATAGTCCTTAGAGATCGACACTCGAGGTTATTATACTGCTACACTACGGTTTTCGTTGTAGTTGTGAATTGTCTTTGGCTAAATACAAATTTATTTGATTAATTAGAATCTGACAAATTCCGGTTCATCAGCTGTTGCTGAAGTTTTCACTTTCTGAGCAACATGTGCCTTTGTAGATACCATCTTCAGAAATCTTCTAGTTTTCAGTCTTCGAATTCTTCAAGTTTCTGAACGGTTCTAAATGCTTCAATAGTTTGTTTGTGTAAACAAAGTACATCATCAGCAAATGCTTCAATAGGTTGTTTTTCTTTTCAGAAAACAAGATACATCATAAGCGGTTAAAACACCTATCTAGCACCTACTCTAAGTCTTCAGCAAACGTTCCTCTTTTACAATGTCCTCTAAAATTCTAAATTCCTATGGACCTTAAAAGTACTAGTTACTGGACTTTTCTTAATTAGCATGGTTAATTGCGCATCAAAATTACAAGTTTCTAACACAGTAGTACTAAGCAAGTACATACTGAAGAGTCAAATGCTGATGAGCAAACTTATCCAGATCCGAAGAGCAAAAAACCTATTGATAAATGGATTAGAGATCATCCCTCTACGGATATGATTGGTGATATTGACAAACACCAAGTGACTAGATCCAAAGTATCTACTACTCATGAACTTGCTGAAGAAGCAAATGTCGTAGAAGTAGAAGCTTTGTTCTCTTGCTTTGTTTCAAAAATTGAACCCAAGACCCTAGAAGAAGCTTTATAGCATTATGAATGGATCAAGGCAATGCAAGAAGAACTGGATCAATTTGAAAGGAACAAAGTCATGAAACTTGTACCCCTTGCTGAAGGCAAGAAAGCAATTGGTACAAAGTGGGTGTTCAGAAACAAATTGAGTGAGTCTGGTGAAGTAACAAGGAACAAAGCACGATTAGTTGCTCAAGGTTACTGTCAGACTGAAGGATTGGACTATGATGAGTCTTATGCACCAGTTGCAAGATTGGATGCAATTAGACTTTTCTTGGCCTTTGCTGCTCACAATGACTTCACTGTTTATCAAATGGATGTTAAAAGTGCATTCTTAAATGGTGAACTTGCTGAAGAAGTTTACTTGGAACAACCCCCTGGCTTTGAACTTCCCTCAGAAACCAAGATGGTATACAAGTTTCAGAAAGCTGTGTATGGTCTAAAGCAAGCACCAAGAGCTTGGTATGATACCGTAGCTAAGTTCTTGCTGGACAATGGTTTCAAGAAAGGTGAAGTTGACAAAACTTTATTTACCATGAACCATGATGGTAAAATACTCTTAGTTCATATTTATGTGGATGACATAATATTTGGATCTAAGGACAAGCAATTTTGTGATGATTTTGCCAAACTCATGACAAACAAGTTTGAAATGAGTATGATGGATAAATTGAATTATTTCCTAGGATTGCAAGTCAAGCAACTCAAAGATGAAATATTCATAAACGAAGCAAAGTATGCAAAGGAAATGCTCATAAAGTTTAGGATCAAAGAGGAAGAAAAACCTGAAAAGATCCCTATGAGCGTTGGTACCAAATTGGGCTATACTAAAGAAGATAAGTGTGTTGAAGAACACAAGTATAGGAAGCTCATTGGTTCCTTATTGTATTTAACAACAAGTAGACCTGACATTCAGTATGTTGTTTGTGTGTGTGCAAGATTCCAATCTGATCCAAGAGAATCACACTACGAAAAATCACTTAAGATACTGAAATATGTCAAAGGTACAATCAATGTTGGATTATGGTATCCTAAAGATTCTGGATTGGAATTGGTTGGTTGATGCTGATCATGGAGGATCAACTCTTGATAGAAAAAGTACTTCTGGAATTTGTCAGTTTTTAGGTACTAGATTAATATCATGGTTCAGCAAGAAGCAAACCTGTGTTGCCAATTCATCTACTGAATCTGAGTACATTGCAGTTGGTTGTTGCACAGCTCAAATCCTATGGATTCAGCAACAATTAAGAGATTATGGTATTTCTACAAAGAAAACACCAATCTTTTGTGATAATACAAGTGCTATTGCTATCACGCAAAATCGTAAGTTCCACTCAAGGACAAAGCACATTGATATTAGACATCATTTCATTAGAGATCATGTGGAGAAAGGAGACATTGAGGTTGTGAAAGTAGGTATTGATGATCAACTTGCTGACATATTTACCAAGCCCCTACCAGATAATAGGTTCGCAATGCTAAGGTATAACCTTGGATTGATTGAACTACCTCAATAGTAAGGGATACAATTGGCAGATTGCTGAAACAGGTATTCAGCAAGCCAAAGTATGCTTACATGTATAAAGTTCCTTCCACTGATTTCTTCTAAAACAAATGATAGTTCACTACATGATTGCTGAACCAGGTATTCAGCAAGTAATTCCTTTAAAATGGGTATTTGTTAGGAAACTTGATCACTTGCTGAGACGGGCACTCAGCAAGAGAAAAACTTTAAAGATTGCTAAAATGGGCATTCAGACAATCAAAGATACTGAAACAGGTATTCAAGTATCAAAGGAAAACCTGAGACGGGAACTCAGCGAAGAGCAAGAACACTTCTCGGATTTTACCAAAGGATATCTCAATATAAAAAGAATTTGCTGAGACGGGAACTCAGAAATGTCTCTTAACTTAAAGAAATATGGGATATTTGATTAAGGGGGAATTTTCAGCAAATGCAAGGCTTGTTACCTAAAAAGGTAAGTGCCAAAGTCAAATTGTCCAAACTCACTGAAAAGATTCTCATTTACTTCAGCAAGCAATTAGCGCTGGGGTAAAAAGGATCAAATCCCGTGAATCAAGGTAAAATCGATTTGTGACGTTAATCGTGGCACAGATAAACTCGTTGTTAATCATGACATGAAATACAATCGTGGCCATTGATTTAAAGCAGTTTTTAATCTAACGGTTGATATTACAAAGAGAAAGTTTGCTCTGACGGTTTTTGTTGGTGGACTGATGAACGAGATTGCCAGACTCGAACAATCAAATAAATTTGTTTAAAAGCCAAAGGGCAACTCACAACTACACAAAACACGTAGTGCAGAGGTAAGATGACCTCGAGTGTCGATCTCTAGGGACTAAACTAGCTTTAACTAAATAACTATATATAATTTCAGAAAACAAATTTATCTCTAACTTAACTTAACAATATATGGAGAAAGCTGGTGATAGTATGCTCGTTCTAAGCATCAAGTTCTAATTATGCATGAAAGTGCAACTCGTACTGCCTTAAAATTAAGTCGATTTACAAACACCAAAGACAGATTTGTAGCCGTGTATTTTGAAAGCTTCCTATCTATACTAATACTTGGCTAAGGTTGTCAGTCTTAGTTCAAGCAGTACTTGCAAATTATATATAATCGAATCGATGATCTTGAATTGTCCTAGTGTTTCTAACACTTTTCTACGAATATATATGGCTTAGTCGGGTCAAAGAATCGAATTAAGATAATTAAACAAGTAAAAGACTCAGAAACTCAATCATGCATAATACGAACCCTAGCTACGAATTCACATACTATCACCAACTAGATGCTTAGCTACTCATATCAATAACACAATCAACAATCATAATCGAAGCAATAATGAATGAAAACATGGTGAATTGAAAGATAAATAGCAGAATTGTGAGATACAGAGTTACCACCAAAGGTTGTCAATCTCCGGTGAATTGCTAAAACTCACAAAGATCTAGCAAGGTGAGATAAAACGGTGTCCAAATCTCTCATCTAGCTCCAAATTCGCTACGTTACAAAGATTCTAAGAGAAAATATCCCGAGAACAAGCTCTAGGGTTTATGTCTGGAAAAATATGAAAAGAGATATAAAAATTCGCAGATTTTGGGATATCTATATAGAGCTGTCGGAAGCTCCGCGGCGCACCGCCCCGTACGCGGTGGTGCGCCCGCTACGCGGCGGTCTGCCGCGGACGTGGCGGTGCACCCCGTACGGGCAGAACGCGACCCGTGCGGAATTCCTCCTTTGGATCCTCGAATTCGGCCCCTTGCACGGTTTTGAGCTCCGAAACTTGATCTCTTGGCCTTGAAACTCGTCTCGGTACTCCTTGACACACCACGGGTGATCTCGTTGCACCAAAACATCATTCTTTCGCCATGAATTACATCCAAAAACGCGATTTCCACCTAAAACCTGAAAAGAACAAAAGAAATGGAAACGTAACACTATTCTAACAAAATGCACTAAAATGCATGGAAGATGATAGCTAAATTGGTGAAAAAAGACTCGAATGATAGTGTAAAAAACAATGTCATCAAACTCTCCAAACCGAACCTTTGCTTGTCCTCAAGCAACTAGCTAGACTCTACGCAACGTACATGCAACACAAAGAGGAGTCTCATGCCAAACGAGAAGAAATAATCGCTTGTATCTACCAAATACTTATGAACAAAGACCATACAAATAATAACATGGAAGTAGGTTGAAGAATGTCTCGATTGAACCTATACATATTCACATATGCACTTTGTTAAACAAGAGAGTCTCTCATAACATTCTCTACCTGGACCTGGTCAGTGACGACACAATGAAACATGTTAGAATACAAATGGTTGCCCCGTGCCTATGAAACTGAGGGCTTACTACTGTTCACCAAGTTGAGACTTTCCCTCAAGAGAGGTCGAACCAATACTGGCTCTCATCAAACGAATGGGGGTTCCCTAATAGACAACACTCCCCTATTCTACCCAACTCTCAAAGCAAAGACTACTAACCACTTCCTGAATGGCAGGACGAGGGTGGTCTAGAACATAAGACACGTAACAAAAGATAGAATATACAACTTGATTACGAACTAGTACAAAAGCTGGAAAGAAAAAACGCAACACTTTGCTAAAACTGCTTTTGGCTTGCTTGGACCCTTCTTTTGCTTTTTTGGGTCTTATTCTTTTTTTTTTCTTTTTTTCTTTTCCAGATTCTGGAATTTTTCTCTTTTTTTTTTTCCTTTTTTCTTTTTTTTTTTTTTGTATATAGCCAGCAGTAGCACAATGAAAGGAAATAACAACGACACTACAACGACCTCCCCAAACCTATTCGAAAGAATAGGTTGGAGCACAAACTCACAAGGAAAAATAAAACAAACTCAACATGACTCACAAAGACAAAAAACAAGTCATAATGATAGTAACCCCCTCCCCAAACCTATTCGTTAGAATAGGTTTCAAACAAAGGATCACACACCTCACTCTACCTCCTTCCTAGGCATTTAGCAATCTCAATAAGCAAGGTGAATACTTGTCGCCTCTTACGTACATAATTACACGGGAATACAACCAAAGACTCTAACATGCAACATTTTATAAGGCCTTCGCGAACCGCAGTAGAGAAAACACAACATAGTGATGTCGAGATTACCAAGTTTAACTAGTGCACATAAAAATATGACAAGCCTGATGAACGGGAATTTGTCGGATTCCAATTCAGCAAATAAATTTGTTATTTAGCCAAAGGCAATCCACAACTACAACGAAAACCGTAGTGTAGCAGTAGAATGACTCGAGTGTCGTTCTCTCAGGACTATAACTAACTTTATCCATTTAACAAGAGAATATAAACAGCAGACAGATAGCAATAGGGGGTTTCTAGTAGATAATGGAGATTGGTGATAGTATGGTCCTTCTTAACATAACGGGTCGATAATCATGCATAAATTCCTCGGTCTTGCATAGAGATCTTTGAATCAATCTAGTGTCCTGTTGCAAATATTAAGCACTACGAAGATAATTGGTCTGACAAGTCAATCACGATTGTCCTAATGTGTTCCGTAATTATTCAACACTACGAAGTAATTGGTCTGATGGTCGACAAGTGTCCAATTGTGCATAATAATTAATACAACATACGAGAATTTTGGTTACAACTGATCAACGAAATAAAGCAATGACACGGAGTATAATGCGCGATATAGCCATTAGCATGATTATCTTCCCTTCGCTAAGAATTCACATACTACCACCAACGATAAGTTTAGCTACTCATAATAAGCATGCAATCAACGGAAATCATAGAAGAAAACATGTTGAAAGAATATAAAATAAGTAGAATAAAACTGTAAGATACAAAGTTACCGAAGGTTGTCAATCTCCGGATGATTGCGGTCCTACGAGCTCCAAAATGCTATGAAAAAGTATCCCCTAAGCTACGGAACTCCCAGGACAGGCCCCGGGAAGTTCCTACCTAAAACTATAGAGAGAGGTGAGAAAGTAGGTCTGGAAAGATATGATTTTCGGAGAAAACTGAGCAACTATATATAGGCCCCGAAATACTGTGGGGCGGTTCGCCCCACACACCGGGCGGTTCGCCCGGTGTGGGGCGGTTCGCCCCAAAGAATTTCTCGCGGAATTCCGCGTTTTCGACGCATTTTTGGATTTCTTTCCCTTTTCGGACTCGGTTTCTGACTTCTTGTAGCCTTCTAACCTCCAGATTCGGCCCCTAGACTCCAAATCCTATCCGGAAACCTTCAGATACTCCAAATAGGCTTCTGGAACACCAATTCCTTGTCAACTTCAATATATTTGCCCGGAAATCTTCGAATTTCAACCAAAACCTGTAAAATAAAATCTAAAGGGAAACGTGACACTATTCTAATAAAATGCATTAAAATATAGCTAAATTAACATAGAGGATAGCTAAAATAGGTGAAAAAGACTCGAATGAAAGTGTAAAATACACATTCATCAAAGCCAAGCGAGACAAACCTCAAACTATTCCATAGAGATGCAATGCATGGGCAATGGTCATAAACACTTAGTCTATACAATAAACAATTTCAAAAAATTTGGCAATAAACTCCACACAAAAATCATGCAAAACTATACGAGAATGAATGCAAACTAAATCCTAAGAAAGCGGTAAACGTGCAAACAAAATGCAAGATACAATACTCAACACCAATAAGCCAGACACAACTAACATCGAAGTTCACATAACACCCCCCCCCCCCACATGAAGCTCAAGCTAGTCCCTAGCAAAAGAAAATGAGGAATACAAAGTGATACTAGATGTTACCGAATGTTTGGCCTCTGTCGGCTGAGTACCAGAATAGACATGTGTAAAGCTTCAAGCTGGCGATTCAAGAGTATCTCCCCACGGTGGGCGCCATTCTCTTGGTCCGGTGTAGCAAAGAGACCTAGGAAGCTTCTTCGATCTCACCATCGGGAATGGACGGTTTTGCTTCGCAGGAATATCCGCTAAAGATTTCACCAATAGTGGAACATTAACTTCGAACTCAGCGAGGTGCTTGTATAGTGGCGACTCTTGTGTATCCTGCTTGGCCAGCTTGATCCTACCATGGAATGGCATATGAGGTTTCGGGGGCACATAAGGGTTGGAGGACTTATGAAGTACCTCCGTAATATTGGGTGTGTCCCCCTTTTCCTTATTATTGACGACGCCTCCTTCAGGTATTTGAGGTGTATCGTCCTTCCCACCTCGGAGAAGTAGATTCACTTCCTCGAACTCAGTAGCCTCAATAGTAACTGCTGGAAGTTGCTTCGGATCAATGCAAAACTCGTCGGGTAATGAAACAGGGGAGCTGGGGTCGTCCAGCTCCCTGGAGCTGGGGGGCGGTTCGCCCCCACCCCGAGGGAACACCACTAAGTGATGTCGAGACTACCAAGCTTAACTAAGTGCAAACATAAATGTGACAAGCCAAGCGAGAAAAACCTCAAACATATTCATAGAGATGAAGCATATGATCAATGTCATAATTAGTTAATCTACCCAATAAAAAAGTTCAAAAAATTTGGCAATAAACTCCACATAAAACATGCAAGACTAGACTAGGATGAATGTAGTGTATGCAACTAAATACTAAGAAAGTGGTAAACGTGTAAATGCAAATGCAAACAAAAGATTTCACGAGTTTATCATAAGCAAGACAAGTATAGAGATAGTCAGCGATAACCCCCCCCCCCCCCCAAAACCTGAACGTCGTCGCTCATCCCGAACGTCAAAAGTGGATTTAAGGTGTGAGCTAAACTTGTATATGTGACCTATATTACTCAATCGAACTCGTGAGAAAACAAAACGGGTGATAAACGAGGTAAAAAGATCGATAATTTAGCATAATAGGCGGAAATCGGGATCTCCGGGTTTACTGGATGGCCGGGGCGAACCGCCCCACGTGGGAGGCGATTCGCCTGGGGCTTCCAGTAAAACCCAGGTTCTCTGGTCGTGCCAGGCGAATCGCCCCACGTGGGGGGCGGTTCGCCCGACACATCCAGACTCCTGGAGGTGTCGGTTTCCCTCCTAAAATGCTAAATTATCATCTAGAGACCTATTTTATCACCAAAAACATACGGAAATATAAAATATAACACAATGATATGCTCAAAACGACAAAACACACTAACCTTCAGTAGAGGCGGTAAGGGTAAGCTCAAGATGATCAACCTCCCTTTGATCACTAGATATCTCGAAGTATGGCTTCACTCGTTCACCATTCACCTTGAAAGTATTGCCCGTCTTCGGATCAAAGAATTCTATAGCTCCATGGGGAGCAACTTTGATAATTTCGTATGGTCCATCCCAACGAGTACGGAGCTTTCCAGGAAACAGTCGAATGCGAGAATTAAATACCAAAGCTTTTTGCCCAGGAATCAGTTCCTTACGTACTATACCACGATCATGATACTTCTTAGTACGTTCTTTGTAGATCTTGGCATTTTCATAAGCACCTAGGCGTAATTCATCAAGCTCATCTAGTTGCAACAACCGTTCTTCGCCAGCTTTTCCCATATCAAGATTAAGTGCTTTGATAGCACAATACGCCTTGTGTTCCAATTCTACGGGAAGATGGCATGCTTTCCCATACAAAAGTCTGTACGGAGTGGTTCCAATCACCGTCTTGTAGCTAGTCCTGTATGCCCAAAGTGCATCATTCAATTTTCATGCCCAATCTTTCCTGCTAGGCTTCAATACTCGCTCCAGGATCTTTTTAATTTGACGGTTGCTAACTTCAACTTGGCCCGATGTCTGTGGATGATATGGCGTAGCAACACTATGGTGGACACCGTATCTCTTAAGAAGAGAGGCAAAGGTTCTATTGACGAAGTGTGAACCTCTATCACTGATGATTGTCCTAGGACACCCAAACCTAGAAAATATCACTTCCTTCAAGAACTTCATAACAACTGCGCCGTCATTCGTTTTTGTGGGAATTGCCTCCAACCATTTAGTCACATAGTCCACTGCAACAAGAATGTATCCATAACCTCCACTTGATGGAAATGGTCCCATGAAATCAATGCCCCATACGTCGAAAGGTTCGACCACTAGATTCCCTTGAAGGGGAATTTCGTCTTCTTGCTAATATTACCACCTCGTTGACATGGGTCGCAATTTTTCACAAAAGTTCGAGCATCTCGGTGTACTGTTGGCCAGAAAAATCCTGCTTGCAGTACTTTGCGAGCTGTTTTTAAGCCACTATATTGTCCTCCACAATGAAGCTCATGGCAATGACTCAACACACTTTGTTGCTCTTCTTGTGGTACGCATCTCCTCAAAATTCCATCAGCTCCTTCTTTGAAAAGATGCGGATCATCCCATATGAAAGACCTGCAACGCTTGGCAAGAGCTCTCTTGTCAGAGGCTGAAAAGTTAGTTGGGCAAATACTCATAGCCAAATAGTTCACAATATCAGCATACCATGGCTCTTCATTAGCCTTCATTAAGTGCTCATCAGAGAGATCCTCAATAATAGGTATCGAATCAACAGGGATATTTGGTATTCTAGACAGATGATCAGCTACCAAATTCTCCCTACCAGCTCTATCCACAATGGTCAAATCAAAATCTTGTAGCAAAAGGACCCAACGGATTAATCTAGGCTTAGAATCTTGCTTAGCTATTAAATGTCTCAAAGCAGCATGATCAGTATGGACATTCACTGGATGACCAATAAAATAAGACCTAAACTTTTGTAAAGCAAAAACAACAGCTAAAAATTCATTTTCAGTAGTTGTATAATTAACTTGTGCAGAGTCTAGAGTCTTACTAAAATGATACCCATAGCAAAATTTGAAGCATCACACATAATCTCAAAAGGAAGATTCCAATCTGGTGGCACAACAATGGGAGTAGAAACAAGCTTTTCTTTAAGGGTATTAAAAGCAACTAAGCACTCATTAGAAAACTGGAAAACCACATCTTTTGCAAGCAAGCTACTTAAAGGTTTAGCAATTTTCGAAAAATCCTTAATAAACCTCCTATGAAACCCTACATGACGAAGAAAAGACTGCAATTATTTCACACAAGTAGGTGGGGGAAGTTTTTCAATGATTTCGATCTTAGCCTTGTCTACCTCAATACCTCTTTCAGAAACTACATGTCCTAGAACAATGCCTTCCCTAACCATGTAATGACTTTTCTCCCAGCTTAAGGTTAAATTGCATTCAATGCACCTTTTCAAAACAAGATCTAATCTATGCAAGCATTCATCAAATGAATCACCGAAAAGAGAAAATCATCCATGAAAACTTCAACAAACTTAGTTACCATATCAGAGAAAACAGAAAGCATGCACCTTTGAAAAGTGGCGGGGGCGTTACATAGCCCAAACGGCATCCTCCTATAGGCAAACGTCCCGAATGGGCAAGTGAATATCATCTTCTCTTGATCCTCCGGTGCAATCGGAATCTGGTAGAAACCTGACAAACCATCAAGAAAACAATAGAATTTCCGCCCCGCAAGGCGGTTTAGCATGTCATCTATAAATGGAAAAGGGAAGTGGTCTTTCTTAGTGGCGGCATTTAATCTTCTATAGTCAATGCACATCCTCCATCCAGTGGTTTTCCTAACCGGTACTAACTCTCCCTTCTCATTCTCTTCTACCGTGACCCCTGATTTTTTAGGAACTACATGAACAGGGCTCACCCATCGACTATCAGGAATGGGGTAAATCATATCGGCATCTAGCAACTTGATTATTTCTTTCTTTACTACCTCTTGCATGACCGGATTTATCCTACGTTGAGGTTGCCTAACGGGTTTGGCATCTTGTTCTAGAGTGATATTGTGCACACTCCGAGTAGGACTAATTCCCTTGATATCACCAATCCCCCATCCTATAGCTGCAGAATTTCCTCTCAAAATTTCAATTAGCCTACTTTCTTCATCGTTGGAAGATGTGAGGAGACTATCACAGGTTTTTTCTGATTCTCTCCTAAGTAGACATACTTGAGGTGTGCAGGGAGTGGCTTTAATTCTAAGCTAGGCTCTTCAGGAAATTTACTTTCTTCCTCTTCTTCATCTAAGGGTTCAAGCACTTCTTCTCCTACGGGAATTTCTGGGGTGCTATCCATTATTTCAACTAATTCCCTTGCTTCTTCGGTCATGTAACATGGCTCAGCCTGCATGGTTAGTGCCTCCTCAAGAGGCTCACGATCATCATAGCAATGATGAAATTCGGAAATCACAGAATCATAGCAATCCACAAAATTTAATTCTTCTATGACTTCCTTATCTCCGATGCTACATCCTACCAATTCAACTTTCTCACCCATTACCTCCATGGAGATTTTCTTGCCTTTGAGTTCAAGGCATGTGTTGGTAGTTGCCATGAATGGTCTCCCAAGTAGTACTACGTGTTCGCGAATGTGGCTCTTTCCCTCGTCTGTAGACTTCATTACCACAAAATCAGCTGGAATTATCAATTTGTCCACTTTCACAAGGATATCCTCTATTATCCCGACTGGCCTCTTCACACTTTGGTCCGCCATTTGGACAACCATATCAGTTGGTGTCAATTCACCGAGATCCAGGGCCTTGTATACTGAATAGGGCATTAAGTTAATGCTAGCCCCCAAGTCGAGCATAGCCTTCGTGGTTCGACCATTCCCCAAAGCGATGTTGATGATGAAACTTCCATGATCTCCTTTCTTCACAGGCATCCCGGCAATTGAATTCACCGTCTCAACCCCATTTACTTCCTTTCCTGAAGTAACCCTTTTGTTCTTCATCTCACAAAAGAATTTCGTATAAGCCGGAATGTTTTGGATTAACTCCAAGAGAGGCACATTAACTTCAACTTTTGAGAGGCGTTGAAATAGAGGTGACTCTTGAATATCCTTCTTGGCTGGCTTGATTCGACTTGGGAATGGCACATGTAGTTTCGGGGGCACATATGGATTAGAAGATTTGTGAAGTACTACTGGCGTAGGAGTCCCCCCTTCGTCCTCATCATCAACCATATCTTCCTCAGATGGTCTTGGTTCATCATCTTTCTCTTGAGGTTCTTTGGAACTTTCACTAACTTCTTGTTCTGTGCTTGGTCCTGCATTGTCGGTCCCAGAAGATTCAACACGTTTAGGACGCACGAAGTTAGGAATTTTGGTCATCTTTCCTCCACGGAGTAGTAGATTAACTTCTTCGTACTTAGGTTCCTCAGTAGTAACAGTTGGAAGTGGCTTGGGATCGATGAAATCAGCTTCAGGTGTCAAAACGGGGGAACTGGGGTCGTCCAGCTCCCTGGAGCTGGGAGGCGATTCGCCCCCTGCCCCGGGCGATTCGCCTGGGGCGAGCCGAATGGCCCCAACTCTCTGCATGTGGGGGGCGATTCGCCCCCCACCTCCAGGGGGGCGTCTTCGTCTAAAATCGTCTTTCCTTTTGTTTGATGAACCTCATCTGCCTTTTCACACTTCAACAAGCTAAATTCCTCTATCAGTTGCTCAGTTACTTCGACTGCTTCAAAAGCCTTTTCGATGCGAAGATTGTTTTCAGATTGCCCTGCGTGTGCTATCTCAAAAACATTCTCAATGGCCTTAATCCCTGCGTAAAACGCAAGTTCATCCTCCTCACTGATATCTTCGTCCTCAGAATATCCTTCGTATAAGCCTTCAGTTTCGCCCCGATTTGAATTCCCGTTGGTGACTTGACTCGACATTAGCCTCTCAGATTGTGCAGATCCACTGGTGTACCTTAGAAAGACCTTCTCTGCCTCTTCAACTGTACATTCTTCTAATCCTCCACACATCCCATCCACTTGAAGCCTAACATCATCACGTAGACCACCAACAAAATACCAAATCAGCTCCCCGTCGTCGAAACGGTGATGGGGGCACTCACGTTTATACAAATCAAAATGTTCATAGGTGTCATAGAACCGCTCGTACTCTCCTTGCTTGAAGTGTTCGATCCGACTCCGCAAGGCAATCGTCTCATGGTAACGCATAAAACACGCCAAGAACTCCTCTACTACTTGGCCCCAGGTTCTCAGTGATCCTGGTGCTAACCTTGCCATCCAAATTCTCGGTTCATATCCAAGAGCAAAAGAAAATAGTTTCCTGCATAATTGGTCCTCGGTGAACCCCTTTGCTGGAACTTTTGCTATTTATTCCTCATAAGATCTGATGAAGCTTAACGGATTCATCCCCACTCCATCTTCGAACCTTGGTATCCTTCTTACTACAGAACTTGTTACCTCATACCCTGATAACTCTTCTTCCAAGTATATAGCTGACCCTTTCTTGACTTGCGAGAACGTAGGTGTCAAGCGAGCTTTTACGGTCGTCATACCTGGAAATCTAGAACAGGAGTAACTCAAAACTGAAAATTAGTCTCGTTAGAAATCTCGAAAATCAAGAAAATTTCTGGAAATCACCTATAAAATTGAAAAAGACTAAAATACTACTAAGACTAGGAATTGAATGCTGAAAATATATAAAAGCTAAACAGAAAAAAGGAGTATAGTCCCCGGCAACGGCGCCAATTTGATGAACTGGAAATTCACAACTACAACGAAAACCGTAGTGTAGCAGTAAAATAACCTCGAGTGTCGATCTCTAAGGACTATAACTAGCTTTATCTAATTTAACTTAAACTATAAAATCAACAGACGACTTAGCACAGATGTTTCTTATCAAGATAATGGAAGTTAGTGATAGTATGATCATTCAAATCATAGCAGGTTATTAATCATGCATGAAGTACCCGATCGTTTTGCATAGAGATCTAAGATCATGAATTGTCCAATGTGTTCCGTTCAATTCAACACTACGAAGATAGAGGGCTTGGATAGATCAAAGAAATAAATCAATAACTCAAAGTCTGATTCGCATTACCGCCATCATGCATAATTAATAACCCTCGCTAAGAAATCACATACTATCACCAACAATAGATTTAGCTACTCATAGATGTCATGCAATCAACAGAAATCAAAGCAAGATTGAATGAAAACATGTTGAAAGATATAAATATAAATAGAAAAATCGTGAGATACAATGTTACTGTCGAAGGTTGTCAATCTCCGAAAAATCGCGATCTCACAAGCTCCAAATTGATAAGAAAAATAGTCTCCTATGATAAGAATTCCCAGAACAGGCTCTGGAGAATTCCTACCTAAAACTAATGAGAAAGGTATGAAAAAAGGTCTGAGAAAGTATGAAAAAACATAATGAAACTGCAACTATATATCGGAGTTCGGAACGTGTGGGGCGAGTCGCCCCACACATCGGGCGAACCGCCTGGTGTGCGGCCGCCCCACATCCCGGGCGAATCGCCCGGGAGCTCCAGTCGGCGGGGGACGCGTTTTTGGATTTCTTCTCCTTTTCGGACTCATATTTTGCCTTCTAGTGACCTTTTAGCCTTCAAACTCGACCGCTAGACTTCAAATCCCATCCGGAACCTTCTAGATACTCCAAAACTGTCCTCGGAATACCGATTCTTCGTTCTCCTCAATATAATTGCCCGGAAAATCACGTTTTTTACCTAAAACCTGTAAAATGCAAACTAAAGGGAAACGTGACACTATTCTAATAAAATGCACTATAATATAACTAAATTAACATAGAGGATAGCAAAAATAGGTGAAAAAAGACTCGAATGAAGGTGTAAAATACACGTTCATCACTATACGAATGTCATCTTCAACTTGTAGTGGTAAGTATTCCCCCCTGTCACGCGGGTGACCCGGGTTCGGTCCCCGACAGCGACGCCAATTTGCTGAACGAGATTGTCAGACTCAAACAATCAAATAAATTTGTTTGAAAGCCAAAGGGCAACTCACAACTACACAAAACACGTAGTGCAGAGGTAAGATGACCTCGAGTGTCGATCTCTAGGGACTAAACTAGCTTTAACTAAATAACTATATATAATTTCAGAAAACAAATTTATCTCTAACTTAACTTAACAATTTATGGAGAAATTTGGTGATAGTATGCTCTTTCTAAGCATCAAGTTCTAACTATGCATGGAAGTGCAACTCGTACTGCCTTAAAAGTAATTCGATTTACAAACACCAAAGACAGATTTGTAGACGTGTATTTTGAAAGCTTCCTATCTATACTAATACTTGGTTAAGGTTGTCAGTCTTAGTTCAAGCAGTACTTGCAAATTATATATAATCGAATCGATGATCTTGAATTGTCCTAGTGTTTCTAACACTTTTCTACGAAGATATATGGCTTAGTCGGATCAAAGAATCGAATTAAGATAATTAAACAAGTAAAAGACTCAGAAACTCAATCATGCATAATACGAACCCTAGCTACGAATTCACATACTATCACCAACTAGATGCTTAGCTACTCATATCAATAACACAATCAACAATCATAATCGAAGCAATGATGAATGAAAACATGGTGAATTGAAAGATAAATAGCAGAATTGTGAGATACAGAGTTACCACCAAAGGTTGTCAATCTCCGGTGAATTGCTAAAACTCACAAAGATCTAGCAAGGTGAGATAAAACGGTGTCCAAATCTCTCCTCTAGCTCCAAATTCGCTAAGTTACAAAGATTCTAAGAGAAAATATCCCCAGAAAAAGCTCTAGGGTTTATGTCTGGAAAAATATGAAAAGAGATATAAAAATTCGCAGATTTTGGGATATATATATAGAGTTGTCGGAAGCTCCGCGGCACACCGCCCCGTACATGGCGGTCCGCCGCACACGTGGCGGTGCGCCCCGCACGGGCAGAACGCGGCCCGTGCGGAATTCCTCCTTTGGATCCTCAAATTCGGCCCCTTGCACGGTTTTGAGCTCCGAAACTTGATCTCTTGGCCTTGAAACTCGTCTCGGTACTCCTTGACATACCACGGGTGATCTCGTTGCACCAAAACATCATTGTTTCGCCATGAATTACATCCAAAAATGCGATTTCCACCTAAAACCTGAAAAGAACAAAAGAAATTGAAACGTGACACTATTCTAACAAAATGCACTAAAATGCATGCAAGAGGATAGCTAAATTGGTGAAAAAAGATTCGAATGATAGTGTAAAAAACACTGTCATCATGTACCACTACGCATTTAATGCAAAGGCTCCACTAACGTAGATGAATCTCTGTTTTACCCTTGCTGAGAACTCAAAACCGTTGAGCTTCTCGCACAACAGAGATACTATATAAATAAAGAGTTAGAGAAAGACAAAATTCTTTAACTCACATTTCCTTTCTCAGCAAATTTTATAGCCTGTGCCCTGAATTCACTGTACCTCCGGTCAAAAAGAAAGTTACCTTTTTCGTACATTTCTCCCGCTATATATAAGAGATGGCTCCAAAGAGACACTCCTCCAAGACCTCAAAATCATCCAAAGCTGATAGTGCTGGGAAAAGCACTACTCCGGTTGAAATTCCGGCAACCAACATAGTGAAAATTGTGTTGAAAAACGACAGAATCACTGAAAGACCCATGTCGCCTGTATATCTCGACACTGCAAAGTGTGAGCAGATGATGCAGTGGGGCGGATTCGCCAAGGAGAAGTATATTATATACTTCTATGAACAAGAACTAGATGAGGAAAATGAAGAGGCGTTGAATTTGATAAATCAACAGGGCTTTCTATTCTTCATAACTGCTTGCACTGAGAAAGTGAGCATGTTAGATACAATGGAATTCTACAACAATGCAGAAATCCAAACTCTCATTGATGGACAAGGAGTCACTGAAAAAGTAATTTCTACCACAGTTCAAGGTGTGCTATTCATCCTGAAATGGATTGATTTAGCCAACATCTTTCAGATTCCAACTACTGGAACTGAAGATGACATCACTGCCACTGATGAAGAAATTGAAGCCTTCTACAGTGATGTCAGAAATGAAAAGATGGAGAAATGAGAGATTGCTCCCATGACTTGGACCTCAAAGCACGTAAAGAGGAAGCATCTCTGCCATTCGCTTGGTCTAGTAGCTCTGCTACTAATCAAAGTCTTAGACTCCCAAGTTGGAGGAATAGACCAAGTTGGCTTGAGAAGGTGGCCATTGTTGATGCATATCCATGAGAACAGAACAGAGCTCAACTGGGTTAAGTACATTTTCAACAGACTTGTTGATTGTGTTACTAAGTTCAAGGTAAAGGTTGAAGACAACACAGTCTCACCTACCTTTCCAGTGATGTATGGATTGAAAATATGCTACATCCTTGAACACTTCAGGATTCAGCTGAGAAACCCATTGCCGATTAAGAAATCAATATGCAATGTGGGAAGAGCCTTCTACAAGCAGAATGGACCTAAGCTTGTTGACAAGAAGTCAAAGAAGACAACAGCTGCAAATGTTGTCAGTGTTGGTCAGCAAGATAGGTACACGACAGCTGCAAATGTTGCTGAGACTGAAAATCAGTCCATGAATGCAACTGCTGCAGATGGTGATCAACAAGGTAAGTGTACAATAGCCGTTGCTGAGAATGCAACAGCTGCAGATGTTGCTGCTGGAGCCACTGCGGTTGCTGAAACCATTGCACCCAGTGAAAAATCTAAGAAGAAAAAGAGGAAAGCTGATGATGACACTCAAACTGCAGCATCATCAGCTGACCCCATTCCCAAGAAGAAACGGACAAAGACTTACCCAAGAAAGAAAACAACGGCACGTAAGTCCGTTCCAATTGTCCACGATCTTTCAGATGATGCTCCAGTGGTTGCTGAAACGAAAGCCACTCCAGTAGATGTTGTTGAAGTGTTTGCAGAAGCCTTCAACAATGTTGAAGTGTTTGCAGAAGCCTTCAACATTCAACCCAACGTTGATACATCTGCTGAAATAAGACCACAAGGCAGTGGAAATGAAATTCCTGCCCCAGTCCCCGATATCTACATTGTAGATAATCTCGATGACAACACTCTGGAACCAGCAAGTGATATTGCTGCTGATTTGAGAAGAGCAGCACTTGTTGACAATGCTGCTGAAATGATGGTTGCTGAACAAGCAACTCATCAAGTTGTTGAAGCTGCAGTTGCTGAAGTTGCAATTGCTGAAGAACCAGTTGCTGAGACTGCAATGGTTCAAGTCCCAGAGGTTTCTGAAACACCACAAGAGACACTTTTCGATGACGCATCTCGTGATGCTGAGAATATTAGACCTAGTTCACCAATAACATCTATTGATAAAGTCCAACAGGTGCTGACACCTCCAACAAGTCAGTAGATCTGTTCATGACAAGCAGTGAACTTAAAGGTCAAGATGTATCTGCTCAACTTGTCAATTCAGAGACAAGGGATATTGCTGAACCTGCACAGCCTTCTCAAATAGAACAAGAAAAGAAGTCTGCTGAAGAACAAGTCCCATATAATGAAGATGTTGTCATTGCTGAAAGGACTGAGTCACCACCTGCCCTTCTTCAGCAGGTAGTTAACTCAGACATAAGCAAAACTTCACTATCTGCAACTATATCTTTTGCTGATATCATTGTTTCCTTACAGACTTCTCAAGATACAAGTCAGAAGATTGCTGAAACTTCTGCACCAGAATCCACAACTCATGTTCAACAGGTAGATGAAGTTTTTGGTAAATCTACTAAGTTTGACAACTTAGTACTTGTATCTAACTCAAAATTATTTCAGGATGAACAATTCAAGGATGCTGCTCAAGCTCCTGAAGCAATGGAAATAGTGCCAGCACAACAAAGTGTGCAACATGAGCTTGCTGAACTTCAGCAGGTAAATCATGTTCCAGTTTTAGACTCTAAAACTATTCTCCAAAACCTTCCTGAATTTAATTTTATTCTTTTTCAGGCTCAAAAGGAGACCACTGAAGTGGTTCACATCACTGAAGATTGGGAAGTAAGTTCAGAAGAACGTTACTTGAACTTCAAAAAGAATACCTTGACCAGAGTCGCTAAATCAGTTAGCAACTGGCAACGGTACAGAAGGATGGATTTCTCTGATCTTCACCTTCATCTGTCCAACGAGAAAAATAGAATCTCTTTACTGAGACTCGATACTTTTGTACACTCTATACTTCCAGAAGAGCTGACATATTCTCATCTAATGAGCTCAAGTCTGATTTCTTTAATCATAGAAAATATGAAAGCTAAATTCAAGAGTGCCTCTCCAGCTGAACAAGCTGTGATGCTCAAGGGTTCTTTTGTACTCGTGGTGGCTGATCCCCACAAAATCAATGAAGAAGAGGAAGTAACTAGCGCTGCTAAGTACAAACATCTCGAGTTAGTTATACTAACGGATGATGATGAAGAAGAAGAGGATGAAAATATCCCAAAAGATACCAGTGATGATGAAGGAAAAGATTCCAAGGACAAAAAGGATGATGACGATGATAATCAAGGTCCTAGTCCTGATGCTGGTGGAGTTAAGCTGACAGTTGCTGAGACTGAACATCAAGTTACTGAAAATCAGAGCGCTGACCAAACTCCCAGTCAACATCCTGAATCCATTCCTGCTCCTGCTGAGACAAGTACTCAAGAAACTAAACAAGTTGCTGAAACTGAAGAAGAGTACGCCAGAAAGCGTGCTGAAATGCACTTAGGCAAAAACAAGTTTTCTGATGCCGAGTTAGCTTTACTCGATGCCAAGGTCACTGATCCAAACCTTGATGATGAAGATATGGATGAAGATTATCAAAGAGCACTCCAAAACAGTCTACAGATTCATGTTAGGCATACGCAAAATCTAGACATTGCTCAATCTTCAGGAGTGAAGAACACGGAAGTCCCCTCCCTTCCACTTAATGCTGGTGAAACTCCAGTTGTTGAGTCAAAAGAGATGCCCTCAGCAACCACTCAACCACAAGTGATTGAAGCTAAAGATTTAGGAACCAAGGTTGCTGGCCTTGATGCATCTGATGACGAAGAAGATCTCTT
Source organism: Plantago ovata (assembly GCA_028274465.1). NCBI lineage: Eukaryota > Viridiplantae > Streptophyta > Magnoliopsida > Lamiales > Plantaginaceae > Plantago > Plantago ovata. The sequence continues at coordinate 83,418,618 of CM051457.1, forward strand.
CAACTTCTCAGCAAATGAAGAAGAACTGACAAAGAAAATTGAACTCACAAAGGTTGCAATTCCTCCTCCATCTCTTGAACATGATGAAGGAGATGCTGAAAGAAGTCGTTTGCTGAGAAATGATGATCAATTCGCTACTGAGATCAAAGCTCATTCACTCACTCCCTCTCTAGTGTCGTTCCCTAATATTGAGGATTTTACTCCAAGAATTAAGGCACTTATGGCTGTTCACAAAGCATGCCAAGAAGAGGATGATGCACTGCTTGCTGAGAGTCCGCTAGATATTGGCAAGATACTGGCTACTATGCTGAAACACACTACTTCTCTTACAATAGCTCAGAGAGACATAAGTCTACACCACAAAAGCTATGAAGAAGATGTCAGTCACGCACTCAAACTAGCTAAAACTGCATTGAAAAAGGCTCAGGCTTTCATTGAAGAAAAAGTCGACAATGAGCGCAGACATGAGGAGAATTTGGTGAGTATTAAAGAAGAACTGTCCAAGCTGACTGCTGATCAGCAAGGAATAATTCTCAAGTACAATAGCCTAAGTACTCTTGCTGAAAATTGCAATGAGTTTTTCTCTCTGCACATTCAACCAATGATGCAATCCATGTCTAAGGGGGAAGATAAACAAAGAAAACCTTCAAGAGAAAAGAAAACCCCTGTTGAAGCGCCATTGATACTGCCTGGTCCACCTCCCAGAGAACCTCTTGCTCAAAGAGAGCAAAGTTCAAAGAAACGAGCTGAAACAGATTCTGAGAGAAATTCAGCAAATCCAAAAAGGAGAAGAACATCTGCTGAAAGTCAAGAATACTGTCACACTGAAAGTCATCAAGATCTGAATGAAGATGATGATAATGATGATGACCAAACAATAGCTCAAGCAATAAGAGCTAGACCAATTACAGCCTTAACTCCTTCTAGCCATTCCAAACATTTCTCTTCTGACTCAAGATCTTCAGCAAGAGATCAAGAAAATACTAAGTCAAGAAGAAGAAGGCAAAGACAGGAAGAAAAGAGGCAAGCCATCATTGCCATTGGCTCTGGCATTGAATACACAAAGACCATCAATGAACAAACAACTCAAAATGTGATCAGAAACCTACATGGTTGCTGGGTCTTAAAGCTGGAAGATTTGTTGGTCAATGATTTCTTTCCAACTTCTATACTGAATCAAATGTACACATGGATTGAATTAAAAGTGCAAAGAAAAGAAAGGGATCCTCCTCCCTACCCAAGAAACATTGCTGCAAAATGGCTGAATCTGGAAGTCTTAGTAAAAAGAACTTCAATCAGCAAGTTAATGAAGCAAGAGCCTGATTTAATCAAGCCGATTGATGTTGCTTACTACAGTAATCCTTTAACCAAGAAGTCAAAGAAGAAATATGGCTTGATTCCTTATGAGTATTTTTATCTCACTGCCAAGGATCAAGAAGAAGATCTTCTCTGGTTAAGAAAGATTCATGCTAACAAGGGAATTTCAGATACACAACTCTCCATGCCAGCAATGGGGCATGCACTTGTGGGTACTGCACTACAAAGAAATGAATGGTGAAAACCATCATTATACTGCCTGCAAGAATGCAAGGATCATTCAGCTTGAAGTCCGTAAGCTACTTGAAGATTACGAAAAGGACTGTGTTGAATTTTCTGCGCTTGCTGAGAAGAGTGTAAGGGAGATTCTGAGGAAATCTTCTGCTGGAATAGCTTAAGTCCCTTGTAAAAGCTCTGTTTGTTTTTGTTTGCTGATTTGTGTAGTTATCTCTGAACTTTCTTGTAAACTTACTGAAAGATAACTATCAGCATTGAGCTTTTGACTCTTATTGGTTTTTGATTATGCAATCTACTTATGCTTACTGTTTTATTATTCAAGTATGCTTGCATTATTCAAACTGATTTATTCAACATCAGAAACCTCTAAAAGGGTAACAATTAATTTAGCCATGGATTGCTAACATCAAAAAGGGGGAAATTTGTTAGGAAACTTGTAATTTTGATGAGCAATTAACCATGCTAAATTAAGGAAAGTCCAGTAACTAGTACTCTTAAGGTCCATAGGAATTTAGAATTTTAAGGACATTGTAAAAGAGGAATGTTTGCTGAAGACTTAGTGTAGGTACTAGTTAGGTGCTTTAGTTCCGCTTACGATGTATCTTGTTTTCTAAAAAGAAAAACAACCTATTGAAGCATTTGTTGATGATGTACTTTGTTTTCACAAACAAACTATTGAAGCATTAGAACCGTTCAGAAACTTGAAGAATTCGAAGACTGAAGACTAAAGAAGTTTTCTGAAGATGGTATCTACAAAGGCACATGTTGCTCAGAAAGTGAAAACTTCAGCAACAGCTTGCATAAGTGAAAATCTATATTACAGAGTAGGTTGTGCTTGCTGAAGACATTGTAAAAGAGGAACGTTTGCTGAAGACTTAGAGTAGGTGCTAGATAAGTGTTTTAACCGCTTATGATGTATCTTGTTTTCTGAAAAGAAAAACAACCTATTGAAGCATTTGCTGATGATGTACTTTGTTTACACAAACAAACTATTGAAGTATTTAGAACCGTTCAGAAACTTGAAGAATTCGAAGACTGAAGACTAGAAGATTTCTGAAGAAAGGTATCTACAAAGGCACAGTTGCTCAGAAAGTGGAAACTTCAGCAACATCTTGCATAAGTGAAAATCTAAACGACAGAGTAGGTTGTGCTTGCTGAAACTGAGACTGACCACTTGTTGAAAAACATATGTGACCTCCTTACTGAAAGTACTTGCATTTGCGCTCCAACGTTCATATTTGAATTTCATTCAAATGAACATTAAATGCAAAGTAAGCACGCGAAGAACATGAAGACTAGAAGACAAATAAAGGACGCTGCTGAAAGTACAAAAGCAAGATAGTGACATCTTAAGGAACAAAGCCTTAGAATTTGAAATTCAAACGGATCCCTTGATTCACTATAAATAGAGGTCATCCGGCAAAGAGTTGAAGTGTGTCAACAACGTGATCAACTCTCACTTGTGCTTAAACACTCATCTTCCACACTCTTTAATGCCTATTAATCCGTTCCAAGACTTAAAGCTTGAAACAAAAGCTACTTGTGAAGAAGTAGAAAATTCACGGCTAAGAAATTAGTTAAGTGTTCTTTCTTTCGAACAAGAACAAGTCTTGACACCAGAAACAACTTAACTTGTTTACTGCAAAGTATTCCAAGTTTTGTTTCTTAGGTTACTTGTAATAGCTGAATAAGTTATACTCAAGTCATCTCATCCCAAACCTCTCTAACTGATAAACACCATTTTTCAGGCGTGAAATTCAGGAGGAATTAATCAAGCATAGTGTTGCTGATTATAAGTCCCAAGTTTGGTGGAGAACAAGGTTTCGTTCTCTAGTTAGGTTGAAAACGAAGCAAGTGTGCTTTGGTTTCTGAAGAATCGCTCTAGATAGGTGATGTAAGGAACCTCAAACTTATTGTTGGTCCCTTTAAACAACAAGAAAAGACTAGAGGGGGGGGGGGGTGAATAGTCTTTTCAAACTTTCGTCGTTTAAAAACATTCTCAACAAGGACTTATTACTTTTCAGTAATGAGTTTGCTGATACTTAACTTTCTCAGCAAGCGCAAGTTACTTTTCAGTAACGAGTTTTGTTGATACTTAAAATTCTCAGCAAGCGCAAGTTACTTTTCATTAACGAGTTTTGCTGATACTTAAAATCAGAGAGCGGAAGTCTTTGTACAATAAGTTCTTTTTCAGTAAGTGATAGTTTCAGCAAGTGAACAGAGTGACTGTGTACAGATAGATATGCTTTGCTGAAAACTAAATGCAGTAAGTAAATCACACAAAGACTTTTATAGTGGTATCTGAGAGTGGCGTAATCTCTCAACTAATCCACTTTGTCCTTTCTAGGACTGAATCCACTAAGACAAGTTTGAGGTTCCTTACAACACCTATCTAGAGCGATTCAACAGAAACAAAAGCACACTTGCTTCGTTTCCAACCTAACTAGAGAACGAAACCTTGTTCTCCACCAAACTTGGGACTTTTAATCAGCAACACTATGCTCGATTAAGTTCCCCCTGAATTTCACGCCTGAAAGGGTGTATTTTCAGTTAGAGAGGTTTGGGATGAGATAACTTGATTATAACTTATTCAGCTACAACAAGTAATCTAAGAAACAAAACTTTGAATACTTTGCAGTAAACAAGTTTGAATGTTTCTGGTGTCAAGACTTGTTCTTGTTCGAAAGAAAGAACACTTAACTAATTTCTTAGCCGTGTATGTTCTACTTCTTCACAAGTAGCTTTTTCAAGCTTTAAGTCTTGGAACGGATCAATGGCAGTAAAGAGTGTTTGAAGGGTATGTGAGTTTAAGCACAAGTGAGAGTTTGATCACGTTGTTGACACACTTTAACTCTTTGCCGGATGACCTCTATTTATAGTGAATCAAGGGAGCCGTTTGAATTTCAAATTCTAAGGCTTTGTTCCTTAAGATGTCACTATCTTGCTTTTGTACTTGCAGCAGCGTCCTTTATTTGTCTTCTAGTCTTGATGTCCTTCGCGTGCATGCTTTGCATTTAATGTTCATTTGAACGAGATTCAAATATGAACGTTGGAGCGCAAATGCAAGTACTTTCAGCAAGGAGGTCACATATGTTTTTCAACAAGTGGTCAGTCTCAATTTCAGCAAGCACAACCTACTCTGTCGTTTAGATTTTCACTTATGCAAGATGTTGCTGAAGTTTCCACTTTCTGAGCAACATGTGCCTTTGTAGATACCTTTCTTCAGAAATCTTCTAGTCTTCAGTCTTCGAATTCTTCAAGTTTCTGAACGGTTCTAAATACTTCAATAGTTTGTTTGTGTAAACAAAGTACATCATCAGCAAATGCTTCAATAGGTTGGTTTTCTTTTCAGAAAACAAGATACATCATAAGCGGTTAAAACACTTATCTAGCACCTACTCTAAGTCTTCATCAAACGTTCCTCTTTTACAATGTCCTCTAAAATTCTAAATTCCTATGGACCTTAAGAGTACTAGTTACTGGACTTTCCTTAATTTAGCATGGTTAATTGCTCATCAAAATTACAAGTTTCCTAACACTTATCTTAGTGGATTCAATCCTAGAAAAAACAAAGTGGATTAGTTGAGATATTACGCCACTCTTAGATACCACTATAAAAAGTGTTTGTGTGATTTACTTTACTGCATTTAGTTTTCAGCAAGCTTATCTATCTGTACACTATCACTCTGCTCACTTGCTGAAACTAGCACATACTGAAAAGCACTTATTGTATAAAGACTTCCGCACTCTGTTTTTAAAGTACCAGTAAAACTCGTTACTGAAAAGTAACTAGTACTTGTTGAGAAAGTTAAGTATCAGCAAACTCATTACTGAAAAGTAATAAGCTCTTGCTGAGAAAGTTTTTAAACGACGAAAGTTTGAAAAGACTATTCACCCCCCCCCCCCTCTAGTCTTTTCTTGTTGTTTAAAGGGCCAACACTTTCAAGATCTTTTCAATGTTCAACGGCTCTTCAGCAAGTAGTGTTGCATCCTCATCAGTACATTGTTTGTGAACTTGCAGTAGTGCATTAATCCTTGGTGTAACATTGTCCACATCTGGAAACGGTACAAGTGAGGGAGCAACTAAATGAGCCTTTAACTCAGTGGCAAACTGATCTTCAGTATGGGCAGTTTCATGATCTTCTTATGAAGATTCAGTGTGATGGAGTACTTTCGGAGTTTCACTAGGATCTACTACATTAGTTTCAGTAGGATAAGTTATCTTGTCGTTGATCTTGTCTCCAACATTTTTCCATCATAGTCAGAGAAGTCTGATGAACTGTCAGCATCATCTTCCATGCATGATAGCCTTTCTCTGTCAGCCACTTCTTGTTGTGGGTCTGGATGAGTGGTTCTTGAGTGCAACACTTGTGACTCATCAGCTGCAGTTTCACCAGCCGTAGGAGGTGGAAGTGAGCTTTATTCAAGATCTTTTATTCCAGAAGACTGAGAAACCTCAAAATGTTAAGTATCTGGAACATTTATCACAAGGTTGTTTTGAATAGCCTTTCTAAGATCTTCAGCTTCCTCCTTGTCAAGGTTTTCAGCAGTAACCTTGATTGTAGCTTCATCAGCAAGCTTCTTTTTGGCTTTGGCAATTTCAGCAAGCTTCTGAGAAGTTTCAGCATCAAAAACTTATTCAGTTGTTGACTTTTCAGTATTCACTACAACTTGTTCAGCTGTAGGAATTTCAAGTGTCTCAACAGTAGTATCAGCTGTTGGTTTCTCAACAGCAGTGAGAGTAGATTCTTCAGGATTGTTGAGAGGTGGTTGCTCAGCATCATGCTTTTCAGCATGTGCTTGATCAGGCTTTTCTTGAGTCTTAGTTAATTATCCACCAGCACCGGGACTAGGACCTTCGGTATCATCATCGTCGTCCTTTGAGTCCTTGGAGTCCTTGGAATTATCCGGATCATTCTCACCACTGGAGTCCTCATCCTCTTCTTTTTCTTCATCATTTCCCTCATCACCAATAAGGATGACTATAGGAATAGATTTGTACAAAGCTCTACTTGTCACTTCCCTTTCTTCAGTGAATACTTCTGGATCAGCTACAGCAGGAACAAAGTTGTTCTTTAGAAGTTCAGCTTGGTCATTGAGACTAGCTTCTTTGAACTTTTTCTTGAGCATTTTGCTGAATGTATTGAGTAGTTTGTTATCCATTTGCTCAGCAAAGGTAACATGATCCATTGGCATCACCGAATGAATAAAAGCTTCTAGATTGAGTAGTGATTGCTTCTTCTTATCATTGATGAGAAGAGGGAAGAGTTCAGCAAAGTCCGTTGATTTATACTTTTGCCAGGTGCTGAAAGATTTCACAACCTTGGACAAAGTAGTCTTTTTGAACTGCTTGTACATGTAAGCTGAACTCTCTTGAGGAGAAAGGATCTCTAGATCAGGTAGAGATGTTTCCAAATGAGCCTGTAAGAGATCATGTTTATTATTAGCACAAGTTTGAAACTTGATTACAGAAATAGAGTCTTTTACTGATAAATGAGCTACCTGCTGAGAAGAGGCATGATCATTTTGCACGCTTGGTTGTGCGGTTTCTATAATCATTTCTTCAGGACCTTGATTAGCATCCAGATTTGCAAGTTCCTGTAATAATAACACATGAGATACAAGTACTAAGTTATGAAACTTAGTTAACTTATCAAAAACAAGTTCTACCTGCTGAACAGGAGGAATTGATTCTGATACAGAAGCTTCTTGCTTGTATCCGTCTCTTGGGAAGTCTGAAAAGAATTCAAGTTAGCTAAAGATAATAAATCAAAAGATAATGATAAGGATAGATTATTTGAATCAACTACCTACTGAGGTTCAACAGAAGTAGATTCGATCCTTGCTGAAATATCAACTTCTTCATCATTTATTTGGATCTCTTCCTCAGCAGACTTCTTGGTTTGCTCTAGTTGAGATGCTTGTTCCGCATTCTCCCTTGTTTCAGAGGAAACAAGTTGAGTAGAAGAACTTTGACCGTTTAGCTCTTTTTCGGTCATGAACAATGGCACAGAGACATCTGATCTGTCTTGCACTTCTTGATCCATATCTACTTCTAGATATTTGAGTACATCATGTACTTGTTGGTCAGGATCAATATAGGCACCCTTATTCATTTCATCCTCAGCAACGTTGTGTGCGTCGTTGGACGATCCTTCTTGATGAGTGTTAGCAACCACACTCTTTTCAACAACATCTTTTTCAGGACTGGTTGCTTTTTCAGCAACAATCATCTTTTCTTTTGTTGCTGATTCAGCTACTTTTAACAAGTCTGCTCCCACATCACTTTTTGGAGCCATTGTTACCTCATAGAGAGGAGGGACTTGTAATTCCGGAGTGTTTGCTGACTCAGTTTCATCTGTATTTTCAGCAGGGTTTGCATTTCCACTGCTTGGAAGAACTTTTTCAGCTACATCACCAGATTGTCTTTGTCTTGCCCTTTTGATGAGCTTTTGATCCTCTGGTGTGTCAGGGATTTCTTCAGATGATGAGTGATTATCAACTCAAGGGACTGGGGCTACTTGCTTTCTAGCAGTTTTCTTGGTTCTCTTAGCCTTAGTCTTTCCCATATTAACAATTGTTGCTAAGACATCAGTTGTTTGGTCAACAACATTTTCAGCTGTGACTTGAGCTGCACTTTCAGCAGTCTTTCTTGTAGTTCTGCGAGTAGTTGTAGTAGGGACTGAAGAAGAGGTATCAATCTCCTTCTTCTTCTCAGCATCCTCATCTTGATGAGTTGGACTCTTAGCTGAAGAAGTTGCTTTCTCAGCAACCTTCTTTTTCTTGGATGTCTTACTAACATCATCAGGGGTTGCTGTGTCAGCAAGAGGATCTTTTGTAGAGGTTTTCCTCTTTCTTGAGCCAACTGCTAAGTGTGCTGGTACAGGGACGGCTTGAGCTTTCTTAGCTTTTAGTTCAGTGGTATGCTTTCCCAGCATCCACACGGATCCTATAGGGAGATTTTCCCTAAGGACGAAATCCATCTTCTGCATGAGGTAGCACAACTTCAGTCCGTAAGAAACATTCTCAGCAGGGCTTACCAAATTATCCTCAACTGAAAACTTAAACTTTTCAGCATTTTCTACAGGTTCGTTAAAATGAACTTAGCCCAATTCAGCTCAGTTTTAACATTGTTGAAGATAATTCTCAGTAAGGGCCATCTTTTCAGCCCTATTTGATCTATTACACCAACTTGAGAGTCTACTACTCTGATGAGAAAGAGGCACACTAATTTGAGTGATTCAATTAGGTGTTTTTTTTTTACATCCACTTTGCTGAACTTTGCAGGTGCCTCTACCCCATTAACTAGTTCAGGATTTCTAAGTTCATCATAAAAGTTAGCAAGGGTCTATGTATCATCTGTCACCTCTTCAAATTCTCCGGTGACTGGAAGCTCAAAGTGAGCTGCAATGTCAGTCCATCTCAGGACGACTTGCTTTGACTGAACACTAGTGGTAATCACTTTTTCAGTGACACCATTTGTAGTGACAGTGTTTACAACTGCATTGTTGTAAAACTCAAGCACATCAATGGTGCTTAAGAAGGTGGGTGTGGCACTGATGAATTTCATCAGTCCATTTCTTTCAAATAAGTCCACCGCTTCTTGTACGGCATCTCCTTCTCCCGGGAGAACATTCATATGCTCTCTTAGGGCAGAAGCACCCCATTGCACCTTACCTTTATATTTTTCAATGTCTAGATAAGTTCCGTCCATGGGAGATTGTGAAAGTCTGTTATTCACAATCGTAGGTGCTTGTTGTGTAGCAATAGTAGCAGAAGAGTAGCTTTTTGATTTTTCGGACTTGAAAGTTTTTGGGTCTTTTGGGGCAGAGCTAGATGATCTTTCGGGAGCCATCTTCACTTTTATATATAGGGAGAATGAAATCCGAACAGTAGGCTTTGCAAAAGTAAGTTTTGACCGTAGAGTTGCAGAAAAACTCAGAGGTTTGTTTGTGCTTGAAATGGCAAAATTTTTGTTGGAGTCTGTAAAATTTTTGTCTTATGAGCAGACTCCTCTTTATATAGTACTCTGTTGTTTGAGAGTCTTAATTGATTTAAGATCTCAGCAAGGTAAAACAGAGATACAAATGTTTGGAAGGTGCACGCGTAATAAATGAATAGTGGCCCACTAAAGAGTAACTGTCAGATCGTGTCAATTCACACAAAATGTACCGTTGGATAAGCATCTTGCTTTAAATCAACGAACCATATTAACCAATAAGCACTCAATGCTCTTTTAGTATATTTTTGCCAAAAACATCACAATAATTATTTCTTTTTAACCAAGGAATCATAATCGTTAATCAAACATATTATCTAATTGTAACCAAAATTCTTTTGATCTTTTTGTTTGCTGAAATTCCCTCTTAATTAATTATCTCTTTTATTTTTGATAATCATTTGTATTTCTGAGTTCATGTCTCAGCAAATACATCTTATGATTTGAGATAATATAGAGTAATTATGAGAGTAAGCATTTACTTTGCTGAGTTCCCGTCTCAGTTCCTTCCAAGATTGTCTGAATGCCTGTTTCAACAATCTTTGTTCCCTTTTTAATACTGAATGCCTATTTCAGCATTATGCAAACAAGTTTCCTTAACAAATGTTGGTTTGCAAAAGTCCCTTTGGTTGCTGAATGCCTGTTTCAGCAAACTTTAGTAATCAGCTTTTAATAAGAAACATATCTTTTGCTGAATTACGTTTTATTGAAGGTATACTACAAGTTTAATATCATAAAGATTTAGACCTTGTTGAATACCTGTTTCAGCAACTTTGTAGTATAATTTCAAGATATTTTAGGCAAGTTCCAATAACCCAAGTTTGTACCTTAGGTTTGAAAATCTATTATCAAGCAGTGGTTTGGTAAAGATGTCAGCAAGCTGATCATCAGTGCCTACCTAAATTACCTCAATATCTCCTTTTTCAACATGGTCTCTTATGAAGTGATGTCTAATATCAATGTGCTTAGTTCTTGAATGGAACTTTGGATTTTGCGTGATAGCAATAGCACTTGTATTATCATAGAAGATTGGAGTCTTCTTTTCAAAGATACCATAATCCCTTAGTTGTTGCTGAATCCATAGGATTTGAGCAGTGCAACAACCAGCTGCAATATATTCAGACTCTGTGGAAGAATTTGCCACACAAGTTCGCTTATTGTTGAACCATGAAATTAGTCTTGTTCCAAGGAACTGACATGTTCAAGAGGCACTCTTTCTATCAAGTGTAGAGCCTCCATGATCAGCATCTGAGTAGCCAACTAGTGACAAACCAGAATCTTTGGATACCACAATCCAATATTGACAGTAACTTTGACATATTTCAGTATTTTAATTGCTTTCTTGTAGTGTGATTCTCTAGGATCAGATTGAAACCTTGCACACAGACAAACAACATACTGAATGTCAGGTCTACTTGTTGTTAAATATAGCAAGGAGCCAATGAGCTTTCTATACTTGTGTTCATCAACACTTTTGTCTATTTTAGTATAGCCCATTTTGGTACCAATACTCATAGGGATCTTTTCAGGTTTTTCATCTTCTTTGATCCTGAATTTTATGAGTATTTCTTTTGCATACTTTGCTTGATTTATGAATATTCCATCCTTTAGTTGCTTGAACTAGGGTTTTCGGGGGCAAAAGAGCAAGATTAAATGCGCCTTCATTTCTATCTATTTGCATCCTAGGAAATAATTCAATTTTCCCATCATACTCATTTCATACTTGTTTGTCATGAGTTTGGCAAAATCATCACAAAGTTGCTTGTCTTTAGAACCAAATATTATGTGATCCACATAAATCTGGACTAAAAGTAATTTACCATCATGATTAATGGTAAACAAGGTTTTATCAACCTCACCCTTATTAAAACCATTGCCCAGCAAGAACCTAGCTAAGGTATCATACCAAGCTCTTGGTGCTTGCTTTAGACCATATACAGCTTTTTGAAGCTTGTATACCATCTTGGTTTTCGAGGAAAGTTCAAAGCCAGGGGGTTGTTCCAAATAAACTTCTTCAGCAAGTTCACCATTTAAGAATGCACTTTTAACATCCATTTGGTAAACTATAAAGTCTTTATGAGCAGCAAAGCCCAAGAAAAGTCTCATTGCATCCAATCTTGCAATTGGTGCATAAGACTCATCATAGTCCAATCGTTCCGTCTGACAGTAACCTTGAGCAACTAAACGTGCTTTATTCCTTGTTACTTCACCAGACTCACTCAGCTTATTTCTGAAGACCCACTTGGTACCAATTGATTTCTTACCTTCAGCAAGGGGTACAAGTTTTCAGACTTTGTTCCTTTCAAATTGATCCAATTCTTCTTCCATTGCCTTGATCCATTCAGAGTGCTTTAAAGCTTCTTCTATGGTTTTAGGTTCAATTTCAGATACAAAGCAAGAGAATAATGCTTCTACATCAACTATCATTGCTTCTTCAGCAACGTCCTTGTTAGTAGAAACTTTGGATCTAGTCACTTGGAGATTGTCAATATCATCAATCATATCCTTAGAGGGATGATCTCTAATCCAAATGTTAACACGTTTGTTCTTTGGATCTGGACAAGTATGCATTTCAGCATGTGACTCTTCAGCACGTGCTTGTTCAGCACTGCTAGGTTCAGGTTGTGTTTCTACTGATATAGGATCATCAGAAACTACTTGTTCAGTATTGCTCGTTTGTGGTAGCTCTTCATTAGACACAGGAAGTTGCATTGTTTCAGCAACGTCTAGAGCAACTGCATCTTTAGCCAGGAATTCCTTATCATGAACTACATTTATCTTGACTTGACGATGGCATGTCATTGTCAGAATCATCATTAAGTTCAGTGATCTTAACATTTCCAGCTTTAGGTTCAGTTCTTTGCTCGTGTATGAGTAGCTTTTTCATACATTCAGATATTTCTTCTTCAGCAGGAACTCCTTGTTTCTTTTCATAGAATACAACATGCACAGATTCTTCAATCTTTTGTGCCTTTTTGTTGTAAACTCTATAAGCTTTGCTATGCAAGGAGTAACCAAGAAATATCGCTTCATCTCTTCATCTACCTTTGGTTGAAATGTTCTTAGATATTCTCTATCATTGTTAAGAACAAAACATTTGCAACCAAATACTCTTAGATGAGTGATGTTAGGAGGTCTTCCAACAAATAACTCATAGGGAGTTTTGTTGTATTCCTTAGTTATCAAACATCTATTTTGAGTATAGCAGGCGGTACTAATCGTTTCAACACAATAAGCTTCACTTATTTCAGTGTCAGCAAGCATGGTTCTAGCTGCTTTCTTAAGGGTACGATTCTTCCTTTCAGCAACACCATATTGTTGCTGAAAGGAAGAATCGTACCCTTAAGGAAGCAGCTAGAACCATGCTTGCTGACACTGAAATAAGTGAAGCCTATTGGGTTGAAGCGATTAACACTACTTGCTATACTCAAAATAGATGCTTGATAACTAAGGAGTACAACAAAACTCCCTATGAGCTATTTGTTGTAAGACCTCCTAACATCACTCATCTAAGAGTATTTGGTTGCAAATGTTTTGTTTTTAACAATGGTAGAGAATATCTAAGAACATTCCAACCAAAGGTAGATGAAGCGATATTTCTTGGTTACTCCTTGTATAGCAAAGCTTATAGAGTTTACAACAAAAATCACAAAAGATTGAAGAATCTGTGCATGTTGTATTCTATGAAAAGAAACAAGGAGATCCTGCTGAAGAAGAAATATCAGAATGTATGAAGAAGCTACTCATACACGAGCAAAGAACTGAATCTAAAGCTGAAAATGTCAAGATCACTGAACTTAATGATGATTCTGGCAATGACATGCCATCACCAGGTCAAGTCAAATAGTTCATGATAAGGAATTCCCGACTAAAGATGCAGTTGCTTGATGAATGTGTATTTTACACTTTCATTTGAGTCTTTTTCACCTATTTTAGCTATCCTCTATGTTAATTTAGCTATATTTTAGTGCATTTTATTAGAATAGTGTCACGTTTCCCTTTAGATTTTATTTTACAGGTTTTGGTTGAAAAACGAGGATTTCCGGGCAATTATATTGAAGTTGACAAGGAACTGGTGTTCCAGAAGCCTATTTGGAGTATCTGAAGGTTTCCAGATAGGAGTCGAATCTGGAGGTTAGAAGGCCACTAGAAGTCAGAAACCGAGTCCGACAAGGGGAAGAAATCCAAAAACGCGTCGAAAACGCGGAATTCCGCGAAAATTACTCCCGGGCGAACCGCCCGGGACGTGGGGCGAATCGCCCCACAAAGGGCGAACCGCCCGGTGTGTGGGGCGAATCGCCCCACACTTTTTCGTAGCCTATATATAGTTGCTCAGTTTTTCTCCGAAATTCATACTTTTCCAGACCAATTCTCTCACCTTTCTCTGTAGTTTTAGGTAGGGACTTCCCAGAGCCTGTTCTGGGGGTTCGTAGCTTAGGAGACACTTTTTCATAGAAGATTGGAGCTTGTAGGATCGCAATTCTTCGGAGATTGACAACCTTCGGTAACATTGTATCTTACAGTTTATTCTACTTATTTTTATATATCTTTCAACATGTTTTCTTCTATGATTTCTGTTGATTGCATGCCTATTATGAGTAGCTAAACTTATCGTTGGTGGTAGTATGTGAATTCTTAGCGAAGGGAAGATAATCATGCTAATGGCTATATCGCGCATTATACTCCGTGTTATTGCTTTATTTCGTTGATCAGGCTCAGCCTAAATTCTCGTATGTTGTATTAATTATTATGCACAGTTGGACCCTTGTCGACCTATTCGCATCTATATCTTCGTAGTGTTGAATAATTACGGAACACATAGGACAATAGTGATTGACTTGTCGGTATCTTTATCCTCGTAGTGCTTAATAATTGCAACAGGACATTCGATTGATCAAAGATCTCCATGCAAGACCGAGGAATTTACGCATGATTATTGACCCGTTATGCTTTAAAGGATCATACTATCACCAATCTCCATTATCTGTTAGAAAAACCTTTGCTTTTACGTCTGCTGTTTTTATATTCTCTAGTTAAATAGATAAAGCTAGTTATAGTCCTAAGAGAACGACACTCGAGGTCATTCTACTGCTACACTACGGTTTTCGTTGTAGTTGTGGATTGCCTTTGGCTAAATAACAAATTTATTTGCTGAATCGGGACCCGACAAATCCTCGTTCATCATTGCTCCAGACGTTGCTGAAACATTGTAACTTTCTGTGTCTACTGACGAGTTACCTCAAACCAACAATACTGAATAAGTAGTTGCTGATGAACCTACATCAGTAGAGACACAACCTGAAACCAGTGGTACTGAACAAGTACGTACTGAAGAGTCACATGCTGAAATGCATACATGTCCAGATCCATAGAGCAAATGCGTTAATATTTGGATTAGAGATCATCCCTGTTGCTGAAGAAGCAATGGTAGTTGAAGTAGAAGCACTGTTTCTTGCTTTGTATCTGAAATTGAACCTAAAACCATAAAAGAAGCTTTAAAGCATTCTGAATGGATCAAGGCAATGCAAGAAGAACTGGATCAATTTGAAAGAAACAAAGTCTGGAAACTTTTACCCCTTGTTGAAGGAAAGAAGGCAATTGGTACTAAGTGGGTGTTCAGAAATAAGTTGAGCGAGTCTGGTGAAGTAACAAGGAACAAAGCACGTTTAGTTGCTCAAGGTTACTGTCAGACTGAAGGATTGGATGCTATAAGATTATTCTTAGCCTTTGCCGCTCACAAAGACTTCATAGATTACCAAATGGATGTTAAAAGTGTATTTCTAAATGGTGAACTTGCTGAAGAAGTCTATCTAGAACAACCTCCTGGCTTTGAATTTCCTTCAGAAATCAAGATGGTATACAAGGTTCAGAAAGTTGTATATGGTCTAAAGCAAGCACCAAGAGCTTGGTATGACACCTTAGCTAGATTCTTGCTGGATAATGGTTTCAAGAAGGGTGAAGTTGATAAAACCTTGTTTACCATAAATCATGATGGTAAACTACTTTTAGTCCAGATTTATGTGGATGACATAATATTTGGTTCAAAAGACAAGCAACTTTGTGATGATTTTGCCAAACTCATGACAAACAAGTTTGAAATGAGTATGATGGGAAAATTGAATTATTTCCTAAAATTGCAAGTCAAGCAACTCAAGGATGAAATATTCATAAATCAAGCAAAGTAAGCAAAGGATATGCTCATAAAATTCAGGATCAAAGAAGATGAAAAACCTGAAAAGATCCCTATGAGTGTTGGTACCAAATTGGGCTATAATAAAGAAGACAAATGTGTTGATGAACACAAGTATAGGAAGCTCATTGGTTCTTTGTTGTATTTAACAGCAAGTAGGCCTGACATTCAGTATGTTGTTTGTGTGTGTGCAAGATTCCAATCTGATCCTAGAGAATCACACTACAAGAAAGCTCTTAAAATACTGAAATATGTCAAAGGTACTGTCAATATTGGATTGTGGTATCCAAAAGATTCTAGTTTGTCGCTAGTTGGCTACTCAGATGCTGACCATGGAGGCTCTACACTTGACAGAAAGAGTACCTCTAGAACTTGTCAGTCCTTAGGAACAAGACTAATTTCATGGTTCACCAAGAAGCAAACTTGTGTGGCAAATTCTTCCACAGACCACAGAATCTAAATATATTACAGTTGGTTGTTGCACTGCTCAAATCCTATGGATTCAGCAACAACTAAGGGATTATGGTATCTTTGAAAAGAAGACTCCAATCTTCTGTGATAATACAAGTGCTATTGATATCACGCAAAATCCAAAGTTCCATTCAAGAACTAAGCACATTGATATTAGACATCACTTCATAAGAGACCATGTTGAGAAAGGAGATATTGAGGTAATTCAGGTAGGTACTGATGATCAACTTGATGACATCTTTACCAAGCCACTGCCTGATAATAGATTTTCAATCCTAAGGTACAAACTTGGGTTATTGGAACTTGCCTAAAATATCTTGGAAATATACTACAAGGTTGCTGAAACGGGCATTCAGCAAGGACTAAATCTATATAATATGAAACTTGAAGTACCTCCAATAAAAAGTAATTCAGCAAAAGATATGGTTCTTAAGTTTATTAAAAGCTCAGTTGATTACTAAAGTTTGCTGAAACAGACATTCACCAAACAAAGGGACTTTTGCAAACTAATATTTGTTAAGGAAACTTGTTTGCATAATGCTGAAACGGGCAGTCAGTATTAAAAAGGGAACAAAGATTGCTGAAACAGGCATTCAAACAATCTTGGAAGGAACTGAGACGGGAACTCGGCAAAGTAAATGCATTTTGTCCTTCACATAACTACACTTTATTATCTCAACCAAAACATGTATTTGCTGAGACATGAACTCAGGAATACAAATGATTATCAAAAGAAAAGAGATAATTAATTAAGGGGGAAATTCAGCAAACACAAAGATCAAAAACATTTTGGATAAAATTTGATAAAGTGTTTGATTGATTTTATGATCCCTTGGTTAAAAAGAGGTAATTATTGTGATGTTTGTGGCATAGATAAACTAAAAAGGCAATGAGTGCTTATTAGTTATCTGGTTCGTTGATTTTAAGCAAAATTCTCATCCAACGGTACATTTTGTGAGATTAGACACGATCTGCCAGTTACTCACTAGTGGGCCACTATGCATTTATGTTAGGAAACTTGTAATTTTGATAAGCAATTAACCATGCTAAATTAAGAACAGTCCAGTAACTAGTACTCTTAAGGTCCATAGGATTTTAGATTTTTAAAGGACATTGTAAAAGATGAACGTTTGCTGATGACTTAGATAGGTGTTAGATAAGTTATTTCTTTTGTGTATGACGTATTTTATTTTCTGAGAAGAAAATAATTTATTGACACTTTAGCGTATGATGTATTTTATTTTCTGAAAAGAAAATATCTTATTGATGCTTAGCTTTAATGAATCTTATTTTCTGAAAAGAAAATGACCTATTGAAGCATTTGCTGAAGATGTATTTTGTTTATTACAAACAAATTATTGAAGCAAATAAGAAACCGGTCAGAATCTTGAAGACTTTTGAAGATCTGAAGACTTGAAGACTTGAAGACTTGAAGATTGCTGAAGACTGGTAAGGCACGTGTTGCTCAGAAAGTGAAATTTTCAGCAACAGCATTGCATAAGTGAAAATCTGAAAGACAGAGTAGGTTGTGCTTGCTGAAACTGAGAATGAACACTTGCTGATGAACATATGTGACCTCTTGTTGAATGTACGTGATTCTGCGCTCCATTGTTACTGTTTGAATTCTATTCAAATGTGCATTTAATGCAAAGCTTACACGCGAAGGACATGAAGACTAGAAGACAAACAAAGGTTGCTGCTGAAAGTACAAAAGCAAGATAGTGACATGTTAAGGAACAAAAGCCTTAGGATTTGAAATTCAAACGGCTCCTTACTTGCACTATAAATAGAGGTCATCCGGCAAAGAGTTGAAGTGTGTCAACAACGTGATCAAACTCTCACTTGTGCTTAAAAACTCACAAACCTTCAAACACTCTTACTGCCATTGATCCGTTCCAAGACTTGAAAAAGCTACTTGTGAAGAAGTAGAACAAACTCGGCTAAGAAATTAGTTAAGTGTTCTTTCTTTCGAACAAGAACAAGTCTTGACACCAGAAACAATCAAACTTGTTTACTGCAAAGTATTCCAAGTTGTGTTTCTTAAATTACTTGTTGTAACTGAATAAGTTATAATTAAGTCATCTCACCCCAAAACTCTCTAACTGAAAATACACCCTTTCAGGCGTGATATTCAGGGGGAACTTAATCGAGCAAAGTTTTGCTGATTAAAAGTACCAAGTTTGGTGGAGAACAAGGTTGAGTTCTCTAGTTTAGGTTGGAGACAAAGCAAGTGTGCTTTGGTTTCTGTTGAATCGCTTTAGATAGGAGATTGTAAGGAACCTCAATCATATCTTAGTGGATTCAGTCCTAGAAAGGACAAAGTGGATTAGTTGAGAGATTACGCCACTCTCAGATACCACTATAAAAGCGTTTGTGTGATTTACTTACTGCATTTAGCTTTCAGCAAATTATATCTGTTTGTACACAGTCACTCACTTCACTTGCTGAAACTCTTTACTTCCTGAAAAAGCACTTATTGTTTCAAAGACTTCCGCTCTCTGATTTAAGTACCAGCAAACCAAGTTACTGGAAAGTAACTTACGCTTGCTGAGAAAGTTAAGTATCAGCAACCTCATTACTGAAAAGTAATAAGTACTTGCTGAGAAAGTTTTTAAACTACAAAAGTTTGAAAAGACTATTCACCCCCCCCCCTCTAGTCTTTTCTTGTTGTTTAAAGGGACCAACAATTTATTACGCGTGCACCTTCCAAGCATTTGTATCTCTGTTTTTACCTTGTCGAGACCTTAAATCAATTAAAACTCTCAAACAAACAGAGTACTATATAAAGAGGATTCTGTTCATAAGACAAAAACTTTTACAGACTCCAACAAAAACTTTGCCATTTCAAGCACAAACAAACCTCTGAGTTTTTCTGCAACTCTCCGGTCAAAATTTGCTTTTGCAAAGCTTACTGTTCTGATTTACCTTGTCCCTATATATATACGTGAAGATTGCTCCCAAAAGATCATTTAGCTCTGCCCCAAAAGACCCAAAAACTTTCAAGTCCCAAAAATCAAAAAGTTTCTCTTCTGCATCGGTTGCAGCACAAGGAGCACCTACAATTGCGAACAATAGAATTTCACAATCGCCCATGGATGGAACTTATCCAGACACTAAAAAGTGTAAAGGTAAGATGCAATGGGGTGCTTCTGCCCTAAGAGAGCATATGAATGTTCTCTCTGAAGAAGGAAACGCCGTACAGGAAGCGGTGGATTTATTGGAAAGAAATGGACTGATGAAATTCATCAGTGCCACACCCACTTGCTTGAGCACCATTGATGTGCTTGAGTTTTACAACAATGCAGTTGTAAACACTGTCACTACAAATGGTGTCACTGAAAAAGTGATTACCACTAGTGTTTAGTCAAAGCAAATCGTCCTGAGATGGACTCATATTGCAGGTCACTTTGAGCTTCCAGTCACCGGAGAATTTGAAGAAGTGACTGATGATACAGAGACCCTTGATAACTTCTATGCTGAAGTTAGAAATCCTGAACCAATCAATGGGGTTGAGACACCTGCAAAGTTCAGCAGAGTGGATGTTAAAAAAAAAACACCTAATTGAATCACTCAAATTAGTGTGCCTCTTTCTGATTAGAGTAGTAGACTCTCAAGTTGGTGGAATAGACCAGATAGGGCTGAAAAGATGGCCTTTACTGAGAATTATCTTCAACAATTTAAAACTGAGCTGAATTGGGTTAAGTTCATTTTTAACAAACTTGTGGAAAATGCTGAAATATTTAAATTTCCAGTTGAGGATAATCTGGTAAGCCCCACTGCGAATGTCTCTTACGGACTGAAGTTGTGCTACCTCTTGCAGAAGATGGATTTCGTCCTTAGGAAAAATCTCCCTATAGAATCCATGTGGATGCTGGGAAAGCATACTACTAAACAGAAAGCTAAGAAAGCTCAAGCTCATTCTGCACCAGCACACTCAGCAGTTGGCTCAAGGAAGAGAAAGACTTCTATAAAAGCTCATCTTGCTGACACAGCACCCCCTGGTAATGTTAGTAAGATTTCCAAGAAAAAGAAGGTTGCTGAGAAAGCAACTTCTTCAGCGCAGAGTCCAACTCATAAAGATGAGACTGCTGAGAAGAAGAAGGAGATTGATACCTCTTCTTCAGTCCCTACTGAGACTGCTCGCAGAGTTACAAGGAAGACTGCTGAAAGCGCAATTCCAGTCACAGCTGAAAGTGTTGTTGATCAGACAACTGATGTCTTAGTTGCAGTTGTCAAAACAGGAAAGACTAAGGCTAAGAGAACCAAGAAAACTGCTAGAAAGCAAGTAGCCCCAGTCCCTTCAGTTGATATTCTTTCATCTTCTCAAGAATTTCCTGACACACCAGAGGACCAAAAGCTCACTAAAAGGCCAAGGAAAAGGCAATCTGGTGATGCAGCTGAAAAGGTTCTTCCAAGCAGTGGAAATGCAAACCCTGCTGAAGAAAACGATGATACTGAGTCAGCAAACACTCAGGAACTACAAGTCCCTCATCTCTATGAAATAACAATGGCTCCACAAAGTGATGTGGGAGCAGAGTTGTTGAAGGTTGCTGAAACAGCAACAAAAGAAAAGCTGACTGTTGCTAAAAAAGCAACCAGTCTGGAAAAAGATGTTGCTGAGACAACAACTGAGAAAGAAAGTGTGCTTGCTGACACTCACCTAGAAGGACCATCCGACGACGCACACAAAGCTGCTGGGGATGAAATGAATGAGGCAGCCTTCGTAGATCCTGACCAACAAGTACAAGATGTACTCAATATCTACAAGTAGATATGGATCAAGAAGTACAAGAGAGATCAGATGTCTCTGTGCCACCATTTATGACCGAGAAAGAGCTCATCTGTCAAGGTTCTTCTGCTCAACTTGTTTCATCTATAATCAATTTGCAAACTGTACTAATAATAAACATACTCTTTTACAGGCTCATTTGGAGACATCTCTGCCTGATCTAGAGATACTTTCTCCTCAAGAAAGTTCAGCATACATGTACAAACAGTTCAAAAAGACTACTTTGTCCAAGGTTGTGAAATCTTTTAGCACCTGGCAAAAGTACAGATCTATGGACTTTGTTGAACTCTTCCCTCTTCTCACCAATGACAAGAAGAAGCAATCATTCCTCAATCTGGAAGCTTTTATTTATTCTTTGATGCCGATGGATCATGTTACTTTTGCTGAGCAAATGGATAGCGAACTACTCAACACCGTCATCAAGATGCTCAAGAAAAAGTTCAAAGAAGCTAGTCCCAATGACCAAGCTGAACTGCTGAAGAACAACTTTATTCCTGCAGTAGCTGATCCAGAAGTAATTACTGAAGAAAAGGAAGTGACCAGTAAAGATTTGTACAAGTCTATTCCTATAGTCATCCTTACTGGTGATGAGGGAAATGATGAAGAAAAAGAAGAGGATGAGGACTCCAGTGGTGAGAATAATCCTGATGGTTCTAAGGACTCAAAGGACGACGATGATGATACCTAAGGTCCTAGTCCTGGGGCTGGTGGAGAGACAACTAAGGCTAAAGATCAGCCTCATCAAGCACATGCTGAAAAGCATGATGCTGAGCAACCACCTCTCATCAACCCTAAAGAAACCACTCCCACTGCTACTGAGAAACCAACAGCTGATACTGTTGTTGTGTAACACCCCATATTTTATTTTATTTTATTTTAATTATTTAATTACCTGAATAAATTAATTTCTTTGGTAGTTATTTAATTTCTTTCCCGCGCATTTGAGTTCGTCATTAGAGAGTTCACGTTGATTTATTTCGCTTCGTTCCGTTTTGGATCAGCTAGCAAGCTGATTTTTAAAGTCCAATTCGAATTGGACTGCTGGCCCAAACCTGATGGCCCAATCTTAAAGTCCAGTGCCCTAGTCAAACCCTAACCCTAAAACTCCACCCTTCTATTTTCCTTTCCCTCTTTTCTCATTCCTTTGGCAGCCACCAAAGAAAGAAAGAAACAAAAACACAAACTCTCCCTCTCCGTCTCTCTCTCTCTCTCTCTCTCGGCCGATTCCATCCACCTTCAAGCCGCCGCCGTCGATCGACCTCCAATCCGTCCAGCTTGGCCGCGTCGTACCGTGCCCAGTTCCGTGCTCGGTTGTTTCGCCCGTGCCTTGTCCCGCGCCCAAGCTCCCGGCTGTGCCGTGCCCTTGTCTGTGGCCGTGTCGCTCCCGTGCCCGTGTCGTGCCCTTCTTTGTGCCCGTGCTCGCTCCCATGCCCGTGTCGTGCCCTTGTTTGTGCCGTTCCGCACCGCGCCGAGCTCCCGTGTCGTGCCTGTGTGTGCCCGTCCGTGCCCTAGCCCGTGCCCACGCCCGAGCTCTAGTCCGCGCCCGAGCTCCAGCCCGCCCGTGCAAGGTAGTCCCGATCTCGTTCTTTCTTTTCGATTTTCAGTTTGTATCTTGCGCTTGACCGTTTTACCCCTGACTGGATTTACGATTTTACACTTGGACTGAATTTACCATTTTACCCCTGAACGCTTGGACTTTGACCGTTGACCTAGACCATACGTATGTTGACTGAATTTGAACAGTTTGACCTCGTATTGACTGACTTGGACTCTTTTACCCTTGAGTTGACTTTAAAAAAAAACCTAGTTGACCTTTTGAAATTACAGATTTGCCCCTGTAACTGTAGAATGACGTTTTTACCCTTGAACAGTTTCTGTTCGTATTTTAATAGCTTTGGCACGTTGACCATAGTTGACTGACAGAGGACTGATTTGTAAACCTTTATCTTGTTGTGATCTGTTTTGCATATTTAAAACTTGAAGGATTTGTTTGATCTCTGAAACTTGAAGAATGGCCTTTTCTCTAATTAACACTGAAGGGTAAAATAGTAATTTCACCTTGATCAGTATTTGAGCCATTCTAAACTGGTTTTGGTATTTGAGAAGGATTTATTCAGTTGTACTGTTTTACTGGGAATTGTTTTCGTAAACCTTTAACTAAGTTTAAAAACTGTTTTATGTGCAAATACTTTTTCTCTTGATGTTAAGAAACTACTTGACTTGATAGCTTAGTTGGTTATGTGTTGAGAGACTAACTTAGAGGTCCCGAGTTCGAGCCCCCCTCCTTACCACTTCTCCGTCGACCTTTTATTTTATCCGTTTAGCTTTTTGTTCAACTTCTAGTTAGTGACTACACACTTCCTATTTAGGTGCTCCGTCCGCTAGCTCTTAATACGCTCTGCTTTTGAGGATCATTGCTCGCAAAGTTCAAGGTGAGTGTTCACCCCAAAACTTATCTATTTGCGAAAACTGGAAGGCTATGTGATAATCTGTATCTATTAATATATGTTTTGTTATACCGTATGATGTCGCGTAAAAGTAACTAAGTCCTAAGTATGGCTATTTACTTATCTCTGTTTGTTACTACTCTGTTCTGGATTAACTCTTCTGCAGGAACGCTTCTCGATGTCTCGAGATCTGGTTATCGTTATCTGTTTGTTTTGTATCTGTATCTGTATCTGTTCTGTCTGTTTCTGTGTGACCGGTCGATTAGGTCGTAATTAGGTAGGCTTGGGTAGTGAGGACTATCGGGTTTACTTGGTTATTGCCTAGTCTAATCCCTTTTAGGCGCGAGGAAGAAGTCGCTGAGGTCTATTAGGGTCGTAGGTTCTGTTTCCCCAAAGTACACGGGGGTTTCTGTTTCTGTCCGGAGTTGTATACCCTCTGGAGGGAGCTATAAGGGCAATCTAGGAGTAGGAGTAACAAGGCACGCTGCACCAACGGACTTCGACTTATCTGTTCTGTCTGCTATTTTATCTGCTGCAAATGATTTTGTTTTCAAACTGTTTACTTTTCTTTTGTTAACTTAGAACCTCACTGAGATCTTTTATCTCACGCTCTCTTTGTTTTCAAAAAATTCCTTCCTTCCAGATTCAAATGAAGGCGAGCAAGAGTAGGCATCCAGCGACTGAGTGAAGGGACTGGGGCATTTGTTGGGATTTTATGCTTTCAAATAAGAAGAAAAACTCTTTATATTCTTCATTATCCGTTACTTTCTTTTGAAACTTTTCTAGTTACCGTTGGATAATTTTGAATCTGTATGCGCCGTGGCGCCAAAGTCGGTTTCTGCATTTATTGTTGACCATTACCTTTGAATTATTTCACATATTTTATTTTCCAAGATTTTTTTTTTATTTTAAAAACCGATATCGTTACATGTTGAGACCATTGAAATTCCTACAGCTGAACAAGTTGTAGAGAATACTGAAAAGCCAACAACTAAAGAAGTTGTTGATGCTGAAATTGCGAAAGGCAAAAAGAAGATTGCTGATGATGAAATAGCTGCACAAGCTATGATCAAGGTTACTACTGAAAATCTTGATAAGGAGGAAGCTGAAGATCTCATAAAGGCTATTCAGAACAACCTTATGATAAATGTTCCAGAGAATCAACATTTTGAGATTGCTCAGTCTTCTGGAATAAAATATACAGGACAAACTTCACTTCCACCTCGTACTACTGGTGAAACTCCAGTTGATGAGTCGCAAGCTTTGCATTCAGCAACCACTCATCCCGACCAACAACAAGAAGTGGCTGACAGAGAAAAGCTAGCATGCATGGAGGATGATATTGATAGTTCTGCTTGCTTCTCTGATTATGATGGAGACAATGTTGGAGATAAGATTGCTGAAACACAAGCTGACCCTACTGAAACCAATGTAGTGGCTCATGCTAAAACTCCTGATGCACTCCATCACACAGAATCTTCAGACGACGACCATGATACGCATGAAACTGCGCACGTTGAAGATCAGTTCGCCACTTAATTAAAGGCTAATTTAGTTGCTCCCTCACTTGTACCATTTCTAGATGTGGATAGTGTCACACCAAGGATTAATGCACTACTACAAGTTCACAAACAGTGCACTGATGAGGATACAACACTACTTGCTGAAGAGCCAATGAACATTGAAAAGATCTTGAAGGTCTTGCTGGAAAGAACAACAAGTCTTACTTTGGCTCAGGCTGATGTCAATACACAACACAAGACCAATGATGCATCTTCAGTCCAAACAATGAGAGTTGCTAAAAATTCACTCAAAAAGGCACAAAAGTCCCTTGAAGAAAAAGATGCCATCATTGAAAGATTAAACAGAGAAATGGATGAAGTTAGACACACTATGTCTACACTTC
The DNA here is from genome assembly GCA_028274465.1 of Plantago ovata. NCBI lineage: Eukaryota > Viridiplantae > Streptophyta > Magnoliopsida > Lamiales > Plantaginaceae > Plantago > Plantago ovata. Next base: position 83,443,974 of record CM051457.1, read on the forward strand.
ACAAAGGTCAGCAAGAGCTGATCTTGCATTTTAATGGGCTAAAGACTCTTACTGATTTCTATAATGAGTACTTTTCTACCCAATTCTTTGCTGACAAGCAATCAATCTCTAAGGGGGAAGAAAAACATAAGAGATCTAAGAAGAGTAAGAAGTATTTACCTCCTACTGCTCCTCCCCCTGTGCTAGAGTTGACAAATCCTCCACTTGATGCCGAGAAAGTATCAACCAGATCTCAGAAAAGATCTGAGACTGAAACTGAGAGAAGTTCAGCACCTGCAGCAAAGAAGATGAGAACTGCTACTGACACTTCTGAAACATGTGGAGAAGCTCACATCATGTATGAAACTGACAATGATGATGATGATGAGTTGCCTTTGACCAAAGTTCTCAATATTAAGCCTATCTCTGCTCTGACTCCATCTGGACAGTCTAAGCACTTCTCTTCTGACTCCAGATCCTCAGCAAAGGGTCAAGGAAATGCTAAGTCAAGAAGAAGAAGACAAAGAGAAGAAGAAAGAAGGCTTGCTGACATTGCAGTAGGTACTTGCATTGGATATACAAAGACTAACAACGAGGAAACCACTCAAAATGTGGTCAGAAACCTCAAAGGTTGTTGGATTCTTAAGTTGGAAGACCTACTAGCAAATGATGTCTTTCCAACGCTGTGCTGAATCAACTTGATACTTGGATTGATCTAAAAGTTTCGAAGAAAGAAAGGGATCCTCCTCCCTACCCAAGGAACATTGCTGCAAAATGGCTGGATACTGAAATCTTGGTAAGAAGAAACTCCATCAGCAAGAAGCTAAGACAAGAGCCTGACTTCATCAAGCCTATGGATGTTTCTTACTACAATGACCCTATAACCAACAAGTCCAAAATGAAACTCCACTTGATTCCTTATGAATGTTTCTATCTTACTGCAAAGGATCAAGATGAAGAAATCCGTTGGTCAAGGAAGATTCATGTCAATAAGGGAATTTCTGACACTCAACTCTTACATGCTAGCAACTGGGGTGTGCACTTATGGTAGTACACTACAAAGATCTGAATGGTGAAACTCATCACTATACTGCCTGTAAGAATGCAAGAATAATTCAACTTGAAGTCCGCAAACTTCTTGAAGATTACGAGAAGGAATGCATTGAATTTACTGCCCTTGCTAAGAAGAGTGTGAAAGATATTCTCAGAGAATCCTCTGCTGGACAAGCTTAGAGATTCTTTAAAACATTTCCTTGTGTAATGATTGTAATAGTTATCTATGTTCTTTCTTGTAAAACTTACTACTGAAAGATAACTATCAGCAATCAACTTTTGATGACTCTTATTGGTTCTTGATTATGCAAATTACTTATGCTTACTGTTTTATTATTCAAGTATGTTTGCATTAATCAACTGATTTATTCAACATTAGGAACCTCTAAAAGGGTAACCATTAAGAATTATTATCATGGAAGGGTATCCTTGTGACACCTAATAACATATTAGTACCCTTTAGATAAACAATAACATTTTAGTATCTCTTTCGGGTTTTTTGGGTTGACTGCTCAGTAATTACAACTTTGCCACCGAGATTTTGATTGCCAAACAAACAAGGCCTTAGCTACAGTAATCCGATAAAAATCCCTTTTTACCTTATTCCATCTTAACCTACCCTCCATTACTCCATTTTTTCCCAAAATGCTTCGTCTTCCTCCCTCCCGCCATACCGTTTAACAGTGGCAATTTCACCCAAAATCCGAACAAAATTCCTTCCTCTTTACTGTAATCGACTCGTCTGGGCGCATTAGTGGAGAATTTCGCTTCGTTTGCTGGAGCATTGTTTTTTACGGACGCGAAAACGGGTTGACCGATTTTTCTTGGTGAGTTGGTTTTTTCTTACACATTGTGAATGCATATAGGTTTAAGAAGTTCATTATTTATGTATTTTGCCAGAATTCTACTTTGTAGTGTTTTTTTCTTTTTCTTTCACAAACCCTACGTTTTACAGTTTCGAATTTTGAGTGCATTTTGCTGTGGTTGTGGTTTTACAGGGCATAGGTATGGTTAGTTTCAACATTCTAGTGCATCTGGGTCGGGAAAATTATATGTTAGAAAGAAAGCACCATGACAGGTACAAGCTTTTGAACTTGCAGAGAGATATTAAGAAAGAAAATCATTGATAAGGTTTTCTGGGATGTTGATACAATTGATTGGACTATGTCATTATCAGCTGAACTCCAAAAAACTGGAAAGGTTATACCATTGGTTACTAATGAGTGTGTAGCTGAAATGTTTGAGAACAATATGGAGTTTAGGGAGGTAGAGGTACATATGGAGTTTGGGCAGGGTGTGAAGGTGGTGGAGGATGCAATGCCTGTGAATATTGCTTATGATCCTAATGATCCTATGGCAAGAAAATGGAGTAAAAAGGTGTTTGGGGAGACTAATGCTTATGATGATTATGATGGAGTGTATTTTCCACCTCCTAATGAGCAAGTGCCAATCCCATCTGAGAGGAGTAGAAGGTACAGAAAGAGGAGATGCAAAGATGGTACTGAACCTCCATCAAAGAGACAACCAAGCTCTCCCATATTTGTGGACTTGACAGAAGAAGGTGATGCGGACATTCATGGTACAATGGAGCTTGATACACAGCCACCACCACCTGATACAATGGATACAAAACCACCACCCCCTGAATATCAAGATACAGAGTAACCACCCCCTGAATCTCAAGATACAGAGCTACCACCCCCTGAAACACAATATACAGAGCCTGAGATACCTGAAACACAATCACCACCCCCTGAAACACAACCACCACCACCTGATACTTACACACCAATGACTGAGAATGAGGAACCAGCACCATACATTCCACAACCCTATGATTCTCCTGAAAGAACAATCCCAGCCAATCCACCTACTCCTAATACTGCAGAGTTGAATAATTTTGAAGAAGTTCTATCACAAATACTTGGATCAGAGTATCCATCTCAAACTACTCAAGAACAACCTGCATATGGACTTGAAATCGATACACCAATAGTAGAGAATTGGGTGTCTGATGAAGACAAGGAAGGGGAGAATGATGATAATGGTGGTAATGACAGGGAGGGAGAGGCAGAGATGGAAGACTGGGAGGATTATGAGCCAAGGAATGTTTATGTACATGACAGTGAGGATGAGGCTATTGGCTTTAAGAGGAGTATGCCTACTAGTGATGATGATGATGGCGTGGAGCATGCAGAGGATGAGGATAATGTTGCTGAAAATGAGGGTGAAGGTAAAACAGTTGTGAATGAAGAGGGTGAAGGCAATAGTGATGATGATGATCAAGCATATAGGGTAGTGAATGAGGGAGAAGATGAACTTGATCTTAATTATGAATCCATTGAGGAGCCACAGTATAGTGATAAGGAGTGGATTGGAGATGAGTTCCAGGAGAATGCTGAAGACATTGATACACATTTCAAAGTTGGGGACACAATTGCAAATGTGAGAGAGTTTAGAAAGAAGGTGAAGACATATGTACTCAAAGTTGGCTTCATATTGAGGAAGCATAAGAATACAACTCAACAGTACACTATCAGTTGCAAGGCAAAGGGTTGTAAGTGGAGATTACATGCAAGGGTTATGGATGATGAAAGAACATTCATGATTAGGTCTTACCATGGAGGGCACAGGTGTGTTAGGAGGAATGATTATCATGAGGCTGATTATAACTGGTTGGCAGCTAGCATAACCCCTGAACTGAGATCAAATCCAACCATGACAGCCAAGAAGCTTATGGACTGGGCAGTGGAGAATTTGAAGATTAAGGTGCCCTATATGAGAATGTATAGAGAAAAAGAGAAAGCTCTTGAGCAGCTAGGTGGGAACCCTGAGGATGCATTTAGGCTTCTGCCTAAATATAAGCAAATGGTGTTGATTAGAAATCCAAGGAGCATAGTGGAGTTGCAAACTGAATCAGCCTTGGTTGATGAGGAAGAAGAGGAAGAAGTAGAAAAAGAGTTAGTTGGAGAACCTATAGAAAGACCTCCCTTGTTCAAGAGGTTCATTGTTGGATTAGATGGGCTAAAACAAAGGTTTCTGGCTGGATGTGATACCTTCTTGTTTTTTGATGGATGCCATCTTAAAGGGAAATATGGGGGGTCCTTCTTAGTGCAGTAGGAATTGATGCTGATTGTGGTATATTCCCTCTTGCCTATGCTATTGTGGAAACAGAAAACAAGGCATCATGGGGCTTCTTTCTTAAGTGCCTTGAAAACTTTGTGGGTCCTTGGGATGATGGAAGACCCTGGCACTTCATGGGTTACAGACAGAAGGTACATTCTCTAACATTTATATTTTTTTTTCATATTTGTTGCAGTTACATGTTTGTGTACTAATGTCTGTATTGTACTGATTGTTTAAGGGACTTGTGCATGCCATTAATGAGTTGGCACCCACAGTGGTTAACAGAAAATGTGCCAAGCACATTTATGATATTTGTTGCAGTTACATGTTTGTGTACTAATGTCTGTATTATACTGATTGTTTAAGGGACTTGTGCATGCCATTAATGAGTTGGCACCCACAGTGGTTAACAGAAAATGTGCCAAGCACATTTATGATAATTTCAAATTGAAATGGTTTGGAGTTGAACTGAGGAAGCTATATTGGTAAGCTGCCACAGCCTATACATATTATGGCTTCAACAAGGTAAGTGTGGCTGCCCTTAACTCATTTACTTATGTTGTTCTGTGTACACAAGTGCCTTTATTTACTTATGTTTTTTTGAACTTTAAAAGGCTATGACAAAGATGAAAGATGCATCCAAAGCTGCATATGACTACCTCATGAAAATACCATTAGGATTTTGGAGTAGGCATGCATTTGATCCCACTGTAAAGGTTGAGCATTGCACAAATAATTGTAGTGAGTCATTTAACAGTTGGATTGAGGCAGTTAGAGCCTATTCTGTGTTGCATATAATGGAGGGTCTTAGGGGTCAGATCATGAAAAGGATTGTGGTTAGGAGGGAGAAGGAGGTAAAATGCAAATCTGTACTTATGCCTAGGATCTTGGACAAGATGAATGAGCAGTTTCAACACAGTGGGAGGTGTACAGTGTTGACTCAATGTGATCTTGAGTTTGAGGTGCAAGACTACAACTATAAATTCATAGTAAACCTCCCAAATAGGCACTGTTACTGTATGAGATGGGACATTTCAGGGATTCCTTGTAGGCATGCCCATGCTGTGTTCACTTACATGAGATTGCCAGTTGAGGATTTCATATCAGAAAATCATACAAAGGCATCATATAAAAGAACTTATGATATGGAGGTGAAAGGGATCCCAGATTGGCATTTCTGGCCTCAAGGTCTCACTACTAAAGAGTGTTTGCCACCTGAAGCCAAAAGACAACCAGGCAGGCCTGCTACAAAGAGGATCAAGCACCCTGTTGAGGGCCCAAGTTCTTCAAGGAAGGCCAAAACTCCAGTTCACAAGCAAAGAAAACCACCAAGATGCTCCACTTGTTTGAAAATGGGTCACACTTATAGAAAATGCCCAACACTTGTGAGCATTTCAAATTGCTTTTTTGTTAAACAACTTGTATTTTTTTCCTTTTTTACTGACTCAATCACTTGAATAACTCTATAGCAGGAACAAGAAAATGATGAACAAGTTCCCCTAGAGGAGCCTGCACAGCCTGTTTCTCCAGTCCATGTGGTGAGTGTTGTATGGTCTGTTTTACATGTATTCAATCCATGTGTTCTATATTTTCATTTTAATTGTTTTGTGTGTCTTATGTCCAGCCTGAGCCTGAGCCAGAGCCATCAACATCAGCAAGAGATAGAGGAGGAAGAGGTAGAGGTAGATGAGGAAGAGGTAGGGGGAGAGGAGGCAAAGGAAGAGGTGGAAGAGGGAGAGGAAGGGGTAGAGCTTCTGCACAAGATGCTAATGAACCTGAGTATCCAGATTGGCTTCTTTGAATGCTTGTTAACCACTGTCTATTTCTTTTGATTATCATGAAACATTATGACATGATACTTTTATGGTGTGTTATGGTGATTTGATGACTTTATGTAGTACATGTTATGGTCTGTTTTGGAGATTTGGTGACTTGAATTTAGTAGATGTCATGGACAGTTGCTAAGGATTTGGTAATGTAATGAAATCTAGTACATTCCTTGCTTGCACTCCATTCCTATTTAGTACATTGCTTCCTACATTATATTGTTTCCTATTCTATTTAAATGAGTGTGCAATTTGCACAATCAAATACATTGCCAACAATAGTAAGTTGAAAGCCACAAGAACAAGTATACAATTCAAGTAAGGGAACCCTTGCAAGTAGTTTGGCTGGACACTTTCACTTCTTGTTCCCTTGCGGTTGCTCCCATCTAACTCACTAACTTGCTTCCTTTTCGAATGTCTTCTATTGATGCTTGGCGGGATAAAATCTTTGTCTACGACATCAAGATCATCCCAATGGGAGAATCCATGTCTTGCACAATTCCAATACAACCTTCCATCTGGGAAACAACAACAAGGGTGCGCTTGCGACAACCTTCGTGACGGCATAATGGACGACCATGCCAATACTTTTGCTCGGCAGTAGAACCCATAAGTGTAGTAGTGTAGTGATAATAGTGTGTAGAGAGTTGAAGAGGATATGTAATGCTTGCACAAGGTATTTATAGAGGTGGAAATGTGCATCCAACGGCTAGTTTTTTAAGTAAAACAATTACATTTTAGTACTCCAACGGCTAGTTTTTTAAGTAAAACAATTACATTTTAGTACTCCAACGACTAGTTTTTCAAATTCACCAAAAAATAATAATAATTTATTTTTAAAGATTTCAATTACATTTTAGTCCCACCAGCACTAACACGAACTGCATGTGTAAAGGGGTTGGTAACTTTTTTTTTACAGTTTTAATGTTTAAATTTCAATTACATTTTAGTCCTAAGGCTCATTGTTGTTTGGCTGCCCAAAAATCAGATTTTGGAACAGTGCTTAGAGCGCGGGCATGGTCAAATTCCACCCTAAAATGTTATTGTTTGTCTAATGGGTACTAATCTGTTATTAGGTGCTCTATTGATACCCTAAAAAGATACGGACCCTAACAATTAATGTTAGGAAACTTGTAATTTTGATGAGCAATTAACCATGCTAAACTAAGTAAAGTCCAGTAACTAGTACTCTTAAGGTCCATAGAAATTTAGAATTTTAAGGACATTGTAAAAGAGGAACGTTTGCTGAAAGACTTAGTATAGGTAGTAGTTAGGTTCTTAAGCTTGCTGATGATGTAGTTTGTTTTTACAAACAAACTATTGAAGAACTAGAACCGCTTAGAAAGGTGGAAAATTCAAAGACTGGAGACTTAGAAGAATTCTGAGAAAGGTATCTACAAAGGCACATGTTGTCTCAGAAAGTGAGATTCTCAGCAACAGCTTGCATAAGTGAAAATCTATATGACAAAGTAGGTTGTGTTTGTTGAAACTGAGACTGACCACTTGCTGACAACTTATGTGACCTCCTTGCTGAAGAAGTACTTGCATTTTCGCTCCAACGTTCATATTTGAATTTGATTCAAAGAACATTAAATGCAAAGTTAGCACGCGAAGAACATGAAGACAAGAAAAAAAATGAAGAGCGCTGTTGAAAGTACAAAAGAAAGATAGTGACATCTTAAGGTACAAGCCTTAAAATTTGAAATTCAAACGGCTCCCTTGAGACACTATAAATAGAAGACCTTAGGCTGAGTAGAAGGGTGTGTCAACAACGTGATCAAACTCTCACTTGTGCTTTAAACACTCAAATCTTTCTCTACTCTTTATTTCCTATTGATCCGTTCCAAGACTTAAGTTTAAAACAAAAGCTACTTGTGAAGAAGTAGAACATTGAAAGCTAAGAAATTAGTTAAGTGTTCTTTCTTCTAAACAAGAACAAGTCTTGACACTAGAAACAACAAACTTGCTTACTGCAAAGTATTACAAGTTGAGTTTCTTTAGATCACTTGTTATAGCTGCAAAGTTATATTCAAGTCATCTCATCCCAAACCTCTCTAACTGATAAACACCCTTATTCAGGCGTGGAATTCAGGGGGAATTAATCAAGCATAGTTTTGTTGATTAAGTGTCCCAAGTTTGGTGGAGAACAAGGTTTAGTTCTCTAGTTTTAGGTTGGAAACAAGGCAAGTGTGCTTTGGTTTCTGAGAATCATTAGTGATAGGATTTGTAAGGAACCTCATATCTTATCTTAGTGGATTCAGTCCTAGAAAGGAAAAAGTGGATTAGTTGAGAGATTACGCCAATCTCAGATACCACTATAAAAGTGTTTGTGTGATTTACATTTCTGCAGTTACATTTCAGCAAGCTACGTTGTTTTACACTGTTTATCTACTTACTTGCTGAAACTAGCTTTCTGATAAAAGCACTCATTGTAAAAGACTTCCGCACTCTGGTTTCAAGTATCAACAAACTTGTTACTGAAAAGTAACAAGAACTTGCTGAGAAAGTTAAGTATCAGCAAACTCATTACTGAAAAGTAATAAGTACTTGTTGAGAAGTTTTAAACGACGGAAAGTTTGTAAAGACTATTCACCCCCCTCTAGTCTTTACTTGTTGTTTAAAGGTACCAACAATTAATTTAGCCATGGATTGTTGTCATCAAAAAGGGGGAAATTTGTTAGGAAACTTGTAATTTTGATGAACAGATTACCATGCTAAATTAAGAACAGTCCAGTGATTAGTACTCTTAAGGTCCATAGGAAATTAGAATTTTTAAAGGACATTGTAATAGAGGAACATCTGCAGAAGACTTAGTATAGGTACTAGATAGGTTCTTTTGTCTGCTGATGATGTATGTTGTTTGCTGAAACAATCTATTGAAGTATAAGAACCACTCAGAAGATTTGAAGACTTGAAGACTTTAAGATTTGAGGACAAGAAGACTTGAAGTTTGCTGAGATTTGGTATCTATATAAGGCACATAGTAAAGTTAACTAAAGTACACATTTTAGCAAAGCAGAAAACACAAGTGTTAAACTTGAGTCTGCTGAGATTTGGTATCTATATAAGGCACATAGTAAAGTTAACTAAAGTACACATTTCAGCAAAGCAGTACACATTTAAACTTGAGCTGATACAACGTGCTAAAGTAACTACATGTGACCTTACTTGCTGAAGTAGTACTTTCATTTGAGCTCCAAGTTTCAAACGTTGAAACAGGTCAAAGAGCATTAAATGAAAAGCATGCCGTTCTAAAAAAGTTGAACACGCTGCTGACAGTACCTTCGTAGCAAGATAGTGACATTTTCTGGCTCCGGCTTAGAATTTTAAAATTCAAACGGCACCAAGAAATCACTATAAATAGAGACCCTTAGGCAGTGAAAGAAAGTGTGTCAACAACGTGATCTTACTCTCACTTGCGCTTTCAAACTCACATCTTTCTAAAGCTCACTACTGTCTAAAGATCCGACCCAAGACTTAAGCTTGAAACAAAAGCTACTTGTGAAGAAGTAGAACTCTGGCTAAATTAGTTCAGTGTTCTTTATCCTGAACAAGAAATATTCTTGACACCGAGAAACAATATACTTATAACAGAAAAGTTATTCAGTTGAGTTTCTCAAGATCACTTGGTATTAGCTGAAAAGTTAATCTCATTGTGATCTTCACCCAAAACATCTCTAACTGATAAAACACCCTTTTACAGGCGTGGAATTCAGGGGGAACTAATCAAGCAAGGATTTGCTGATAAGTGTCCCAAGTTTGGTGGAGAACAAGGTTTTAATTCTCATGATAGGCTGGAAACAAAGCAAGGGTGCTTTGGTTTCTAGAATTTTAGTAGATTAGGTGTTGTAAGGAACCTCATCATCTATCTTAGTGAATTCAGTCCTAACAAGGACAAAGTGGACTAGTTGAGGGATTACGCCACCCTCATATACCACTACAAAGTGTTTGTGTGATTTACTTACTGCATTTACATTTCAACAAAACTTTATTTTAGTTACTGCAGAATATTTCAAAAAGCTTTCACTCAGCAGACTTGGTTTTAAATTGTTTTGTTTAACCTGCTAAGTTGTTGTTTTGTCAAAAGCACTTAATATCAAAAGACTTCCGTTCTCTGATTATTTAAGTATTAGCAAAGCTTATTAGTGAACAGGTATTAAGCGCCTTGCTGAGAAACTGTATTAAGTATCAGCATAAGCTCTTTACTGAAAAGTAAAAGCACCTTGCCGAGAAAGTTTTAGACGACGAAAAAGTTTTAGAGACTATTCACCCCCCCCCCCTCTAGTCTCTACTTGTTGTCTAAAGGGACAAACAACATGGTTTGTATTCCATCCTCACTTGATGAGGGCGGTGGTGGCCAGTGCATACACTCAGCAGGCGGAAAGAAGTCGGAGAATTTGACATGCATCCAGGACGCAGACCAGACGCCGACTGGAGCAGGGGAGCAGCTCACATGCAGTGTAAAACCCTAGAAATCCTCATCTACCCCAACAGCCTCTGACAGGCCGGAGGCCAGGCATACAAATTGGGACCTCTCAGCAATCTCTGATACAGGTATCTTCACAACAGTCTTCTCATGTGCAGTCAATGGCACTCTCTCAATCACCACCACCGACGAATGCACAGTTCATTTTAATGGCAACGGAGGCACAACAACAGCAGGAGGAAGTAGCTCACAATCCGATAATCAATCAGGAGGAAAGGGAAGTGCTCTCCAGATTCAAACTGATTCAAGGGAACCTTCTGAAGTTTGCCCCTCTTTGCCAAATTCCAATGCTGGTTCAATTTCCAAATACGACACAACTATTGGCAGTTCGCTACACGGGATGGGAGCAAGTGCTTCCAACGGGGATGGACACGAGGCATCTGCTGTTTGTACTACCATGGTAAAACATTCAGCGTCACGTGGTAACGCCAGTCCTACTAGGAAGCGGGGACGACGGGCTGGGGCCGCCGCAGCAGATAGATCATTATCACATAACAGTTAACCCACAAGACATGAGGATGTTGGTTTGGAACGCAAGAGGTGCAGGAAGGCCTGAATTTCACGATGCTCTCAGGTGACACATTTTGGAACATAGGCCAGTTGTGACCTTTGTGTTGGATACTCGTCTGTCTTCAGAAGCTTCTGAGAGATTGATTGATGTTTTGTGGCACACAAACAAGGTGGCTATGTCCCCGCCACCTGAGACCCCTCAAACTGGTGGTATGTGGGTGTTTTGGATTGGTGCAGAGTGTGACATGAGGGTTCATGATATTGAAGACAGAGTTGTGCACATTAGGCTTGTTGATCCTGCAGTTCCAAATTCTAGTCCAGCTGAAGTCATTAACCTTTATCAACATGCTAATCTAGGAGCCTACGATTTGGTATGGAATAAATTACGCTATTTACATTCCAATATTTCAGTTAACTCTTCTTGGATAGTTTTTGGTGATTTTAATTCTATATTGCATCCGTCTGAGAAGTTGGGAGGGAATAGGGGGTCTTGGTGTCGTATAAATAAATTTCGGTCTTGCCTTATGGATTGTAGATTAATTGATTTAGGATATAGGGGTTGCAAATATACTTGGTCCAATATGAGTTTTGATGGTAATTATATTTGCAAAAGACTTGATCGTGCTTGTGGCAATGCTAAATGGATCCAAGTATACCCGCACACCACAATCACACATTTAGCAAGTTATCCCTCAGATCACACCCCACTTTTAATTGATACTGGCACAATTATGCACCATAGGAGGAAGTTCTTCTATTTTGAAAATATATCGGAAGAAATAACTATTTTCAGGCAAAATTAGAATTGGTTTTGGCTCCAACAACAATATCAGTCTCTTGATGTTTTTCAAAAATGTCTTCAACTTAGTAAATAGATTCCAACATGGCATTTAGCTGAGTTATATCACTTAAACAAATCCATTAATAAAAAATATGAGGAACTCAAATTTTTGGATGCCAAAATACACACTAATCCATCTGTTTTGGGGGTACATTATAAGCACTTAAAACAAGATTTTGATTCTTTGTTAATACAGAAAAAAGTTTACTGGTACCAGAGGGCAATGAGGAAATGTGTTAATTTTGGGGATGAAAATACTAAATATTTTCATTCTCTAGCTTCACATCAATACAAGAAAAAATTTGTGTATGGTATACAAGATGATCAAGGTAACTGGATCACAGATACACAACAAATTTGTCAGGTTTTCAAATCTTTTTTCTCACAACATTCACAGACACAAGGGTCCTCTGATCACTTGAATTTATTTTCACAACTGCATACACCATCTTTAACATCACAAGACCATTTAACACTGTTGCAAGATATTACTGAACAAGAGGTGTGGGAGGCTTGCAAGGGCATTAACCCAGACAAAGCTCCTGGTTATGATGGTTTTAATTCAAAATTTTTTACAGCTTACTGGGATATAGTAGGGAAAGATGTCGTCTCTTTGATTAAAACTTTTTTCTCTCAAGGATCTTTCCCTACTGATATCAATCAAACTTTAATGGTTGTTATTCCAAAGAAAAAAGATGCAAAGCTTCCTTCTGAATATAGGCCAATTAGTCTTTGTGCAGTTTTATACAAAATCATCTCAAAAGTTCTAGTTAATAAGATTAGGCCTCTTCTTGACAAATTGATTACTCCTTTTCAAAATGGATTTGTTGCAGGAAGATCTATCATTGATAACATTTAACTTGCACATGAAATGCTTCATACTATGCATAAAAAAGAACTGCTCATTGTTTTGCTTTGAAACTAGACATATCAGAGGCATATGATCGTCTGGAATGACCCTTCCTTGAGTTTACACAGCATAAATTCAATTTTCCCACACACATCATTAGGCTAATCATGTTCACTGTATGTACAGTGAGTTATCAACTTAAAATAAGTCAAGAATTATTACAAGTCTGGACACCTACTAGGGGGTTGAGATAAGGGGATCCCTTGTCTCCATACTTGTTTATACTTTGTCAAGATCTGTTCATACATTCACTTCTGCATATGGTACAGTTGAAACATATTACTACGTTCAAATCATCTAGATCAGGTTTTACTATTCCCATTCTAGGGTTTGCTGATGACACACTCATTTTCTCAAGGGCAACTAAAAAAGACAGCATGGCTTAAAAAAATGTTTACAAGTATATGAGCAAGCAACAGGTCAAGCAATTTGCTGGAGGAAATCCAGAATCATTTCTTCTCCAAAAACCCCTCTGCATTTGAAAAACAGCATTACCTCCATGTTGGGAGTCATACACAATCATAGGACAGATAAATACATGGGTATGCCATTCTTGTTTGGGCAAAAAAAAAAAAATGATTTATTTCATGATCTTGTTCTTAAGATAATGAACAAACTCAAAATTTGGTATAAAAAAACTTTCTTATGCTGGAAAGCTCACTTTAATCAAATCTGTCACTACAACACTGCCATCATACACCATGTCTTTTGCTAAAATTCCTGCTGCAATTCTTCAAAAACACAACACTTTGAATTCACAGTTCTTTTGGAACTCTTCACCACAAGGGAAAAAGAAAGGCAGAATTAAGTGGAAAATAATTTGTACCCCAAAAAGTATGGTAGGATTAGGGTTGAAACTTGAAGCTTTTGAACACAACCTTTCAATTTAAATTGCTGTGGAAGCTACTTACACAACCCATGCAATAATTTATGGGTACAAGTATGTACAAATTTAATCAGGCTTGGGATGTGAATAAACTTCTAACATGTTTGTCATGTTATTTAGTGGCACAGATTATGACAATTCCTCTGCCTTCTACTGCACAGCCTGACACTAGAGTTTGGTTCCATACAAGTTCAGGAAAATTTACAGTCAAATCTGCATATGATAATTTGATATCTCATGTTAGTTTAGGACCTAGATTTCTTTGGCATAGAGTATGGAATTTAAAGTTGTTGCCAAGAATAAAATTATGTGGATGTCTTTACATCACAAGTTGCCAACTGCAGAATTGTTGGCTCACACACAATTCTTGAATTCCCCTTTATGTACTTTGTGTAGAGATAGTGTGGGGTCTATTGATCATTTGTTATTCACATGCACTCGATTTACTGAACTTAGAAGAATAATCTGGCCTACAGTATGGACTCACAAGTTGCCTTCTATACTAGGCCTGATTGTGCACTTTAAACAAAATGAGTATACACAGTTGTTATTAATCACAGCCTGCTATCTCATTTGGAGATACATAAATGGTTTGCTCTTTAAAAATAAAGATTTTTCATGCCAAGGCATTTATGTTCATCTCATGCATCTTATGAAAGATATGCAAGTTTTACAAAATAATAAGCATAAAGAATTGAATCTGCATTTGTGCAAATGGATCCCTCCTCCTGTTGGTTATATTGCTATGAACATTGATGGTGCATCCATCAATAACCCTGTACCAGATGGGATAGGAATTATATTTAGAAACTAGCATGGTCAGCCTCTGGTTATATAAGAATTTGGTCTAAGAATATGGCTGAGTTGCTTGCTTTAAATTAAAGCATGGTTTGATATTAGCCAATCAATTGCATATAAGAAAATTAGTAGTACAATGTGATTCAAAGTATGTGATCTCCTCTTGTTCCAGATGCTTCGTGAGGGATCGACATCATCTACTACTGCTTAAGGAAATCAGGGCCATGGTTCAACAAATGGAGGATGTCAAATACTGTTTTGTATATCGGGAGACTAACCAAGCTGCGGATGCACTTGCCAAGCATGGAAGCCAAGGGTACGCTTCAGGAACGTCGTGCTCCGCACAGCCAGTACGAAGTAATCCAAGTGATCTTTATTTTCCAAGAAATCAGGATTATGTGAGTAGCCTACATGTTTGGGACACCGAATTGGTTGTCTCATTTTGTACGGTCGGACTTGACTACTACTTGCCTTAGACTAGTAGCACGTTAGAAATATTTTGTATGTAAACTTTGTAAACGACACTCCTTTTGCGTAGCCCAACTTTTATTTTATTCCTAAACCTTCGCTTACCCCAACCAACGGGTAAATTTTGTATATTAGGGCATCTAAGCATGCAAGTATGCAACATTCATAACCAAGATTTACCTGTCAGTGCCACTCAACCTCCAATAGAACCAATGCATACAACAAAGGATGAAAGAGTATAAATCAGTTAGTTCTATAGCTTAAACAACCGCCGTTACACATACACCTACGCTACAACAATCCATTGAGATTTATACTCTCTGCTTACTCAGGTTGGAACAACTTAACCTATCAACATGTCCATATCACTCTCAAGTTGCGACATAATTTACTTGGCTGCACCAGAATTTTCCTCTGGCCGGCTTTTGTTGAATGATCTCTGAGTGTCTAATACCGGTACAGACGACTCCACTGATTTTTTGGGAGCATCAGCAGTACCCTTGTCAGTTGCTCCACGAGGACTGATCAGATTCTTCTCAATATCATCGAACTTGGTAGTAGCCAATGGTGCAGTACCAACTGTCTTGCCAGAGCTGGGACCTTCTATGGTCAACTGAGATGCATCGTCCCTTGAAGCCCACCAGGTATTACCACATGCAGTACATTGAAGCTGATAATGCAAGATAGCACAAGACAAAAACGGTTAGTGCAGATCAAAATGTGTTGCATAGCTGTCAACCTTCTTAGAATCTCTACTCTTAAATGCTTCCATGACATGTTGCAATCATCATACAAAAATTTGGTACAAAAAAGGAGGGCATGGAATAATACATGCAGATAGGGAAAAAAAAAACCGCTAACTGGGAATACGATTTCTATCTATAGTAGGTCCGTTTTCATTGTTCTGGAAATTGCTAACCTCACCACCACCTGTTTTACCTCTAGCAAGTAGTCGAAAGACTCGACACGATATTTCAGAAATGACTTGAAGTCCTACAACATATATTTGCCACAAAAGAGCAATTTTTACACTGCAAAAAGGCACAGTGTGATTTCAGAAAGCAGGTCATACTTTCCACGAGTAGAAAATGGGCTATACTGGTGAACAACTTCATCAATTGTAACACTTGCACCTGAGTATGTGAAGTCTAGGATTTTTCTTTGTGGTTTTGGTAATTATTACAACTAGCCCCCTGACTTCAGCCTAGGTTGACTCACCACAGTCCATTCTTCTATAGTTCTATATAAGTAATTCATTATTTATCCTTGATAGAAGAACATACTCAAGACTAGGTTGACTCACCATAGAACAAATAATAGAAATGCTCCACCACTCCACTGACTAAATATATGAACTCAAATCATCTATTAGTATTTGATGTCACAGAGATATATTTGAATAGTTTCCAGGAAAAAAAAAAGAATTATTAAAATAGTTACAGCAATGGTTTACGCCCAAATCATTGCAGATTATCCAATATTACTTCCAGTATGCTCAATACATTAATGACCTATGAAGCACCACATTAATGACCTATGAAGCACCGATAAGAAATGAATACGGAAAAACAACAAAGTATCAAAATTCAAATACGTCAAGAATACTTTTTTGATTAAATTCTGATATATTACCAAATACAGAGCCCATGGTGCTAATAGGCTTGTACAGATATTTTCCCCGGTTTTTATGAAAGAAAAAAAAATCAACTTTTCCTGCACATTTCACATTTCAAAGTTGGTGGTCGAAGATTAGAAATTTCAAAGTTGTGAATTTGTTAGGACTTGTTTAATGAAACTCTTTTCCTTTTACTATTTATCTAAACTATTGAAAGTTTGTTTATTTTGATTATATCAATGTTATACCTTCTACTTTATAAGTTTATGACGTTTTCTATGAGTTTATGACATTTATGGTTTAATTTTGAATGTTATTTGGTGATAAATGCCTGTGGTAGTTTTTGTCAAAAATATATATTGCATTTACCTTAAATTAAAAATTAAAGATTTATGACATCATCCGGGACAACCCTCTGAGATGACCCTGGTCAACGGCCCAGGAGGTTGTCTGCGTCAACCCTCCGGAACAGGTTGCACAACATAGGATAGCCCCATAGTCCAAATACCAATCCTAATAAACAACGATAAAAAACTCAACTGTATCTACTAGAGATGACACAAGAAGAGAATAAAACTGAGGTAGAGAAGAGCAATATTAATCACGGCATACTGAGGAAGAAAGATATGATTTAGTAGTTTTAATATTTAACCTTACTGGCATGACCAATTCACCCAGATTAAGAAAGAAAAAAAGGTAGAATAAAGTTAAAAACCTTTTGAAATCGTTTTCTACAGTTTATGTTTTCTGGGAATACTTTAGGCTTCTTCTGCATTCATGCTTTGAAACTTGTGACTAATAACGAAAATTTTAAATTCACTAATTTAAAAAAAAATCATTGCTAAACAATTAAAAGGGAAAACATGTTTAAGAACCTGGTAACGATCACTGTGTCCTGCCTGAATAATCTCTATCAAGCCAACTTTCCTCTCTGAGCATCTTTTACAAGCAGCATCGGTCATCTAGGAACCAGAGGAAAAAAAGAAAAGAAAAGAACAAAATAAGAAAAAGCTCAGACAGAACCAGGGGGGCTACTACTTCATAGTGCGTACAATTCGAATATGAGATACGCAATTAATGAAGTGATTCGATACGATGAGGTATTTGTATAACACATAATACATAAATTATAGTAATATATATGATTCTTATGCTTAGAATAGGACACATAATAATCTTAATTCCTATGCTTAGTATAGTTTTATAAAATAAAATGTGTGAGTTATACTGTTGTAATATTAAAATAACCTACTACAAGTCAAGAGAAGTTCTAGAGATAACAATAATTTTAAATTAGTAATTTTGTACTTTAAGTGGCAGGCACCACTGTTTTTAAAATCTTTCCCAAAGGGTTCGATCGCCTTTCTCAAATCACAATCACAGTCAACCAAAAACCAGATATGAATGAATGTATCATTTGTTCTTCTTCCATGTATCTGTACTACCAAAGAAATTCGTTCATTCCGGCATACTATACATAAATTCCTACGTGTATGAACTCTGTATCAGTACAAGAGAACTAGTACACAATTCAACAGAAGTTGATAACCCTGGGCAAAACTGAAACACTTGTAACAACAAAAATTAAACCATTATGTAACCTGCATGCTCCGTGCCTCTTCAGGTTCCCTGCTCGCCATTTCCTCTTTTGTTAATCCTTCCTGGGGAAGAGAATAAATCATGGAAAATCAGAATCACACTACTCAATCTGCACCAGCATCAATTCAGATTCCTTAATTCCATCCTATATGTCACGTTTATGATCAATTGTAGTGTAATCTTATCAATTGTGTACTAAACTCACAATAAATAAAAGAGTTCACTGAGTAGTGAAGAAACAACATTATACACCAAATTGCCATTTTTACAATCCTTCTCAGAAGATAATCCACAATCGAATCATCACTTGAACAAAAAACCAAATAAAGTGGCCCAAATAACTAACATAGGATAAGGATTGACTGGCCAGGCATGTAACAGTAACACAATGGAGAATTTATTTTTGCACTGTCCAGGGGACTTCGCAAAGGCACTGATGATTTGGCCAACAGAATATCACATAATAAGTTGGATGACGAAAAGAAACACAAGCTTGCAGTTATAGTATAGTTCTTCATATAGACACCATGAGACCCAATGCTGGATACGCCACGCTCCAAATACAACCAGATCGAAATTCCCTCTTCTTTTTTCACTTATAAAGAGTTCAAGGAATTTAAATGTGAACATATAGGCTCTATTTAGCAAAATTAGTAGATAAGCTAGCTGTTGCTTAATAGCTAATTCCTAATTTGGCAGCTGGAAGCAGATTTGGTAGCTTTTAACTTTTTAAGCTAGTTGAATTTAATGGAAGTGTTTATTAAATTAATTAGCTTATAGTTTAAATGATTAGCTAGCTTACTAAACTACCAGCTAGGCGTTCACGTAACAGACTTAAAGAGTTGACGAATTTAAATGTGTGAACATGTAGGCTCTATTTAGCAAAATTAGTTGATAAGCTAGCGAGTGGTTGATAGCTAATTCCTAATTAGGCAGCTGGATGCTGATTTCATAGCTTTTAAGCTACTTCCTCCGGAAACTTTATAGTTTTACACTTTATTTTTGTTGACATTTTGATGTCCGGTTTGACCTCAAATTAATAATAACTCGTGAAAAAATAATTTAAAAAGTTATATTATGAAAGTATACTTCTTATATTGGTATAATATAACTTTTAAAATTAATTTTTTCGTAATCAATTATGATTAATTTGAGGTCAAACTGGACATAAAAAAGTCAACAAAAATAAAGTGTAAAACTATAAAGTTTCCGGTGGAAGTAGTTGATTTCAATGATAGTGTTTAGTAAATCAATTAGCTTTGAGATTACCTTCCGTAGTAAATTAATTAGCTTATAAGTTAACTGATTAGCTAGCTTATTAAGCTACCAGCTAGGTGTTAGGTTAACAGACTTATTTAAAAGAATAGGCTCATGGGGCTGATAAGCCAGAAGTACTTTAAAAAAAAAAAAAAAGAAAAAAAAAGGAGATAATAATAATAATAATAATAATAATAATAATAATGATAATAATAATGATAATAATAATAATAATAATAATAATAATAATAATTACCCTTACTGTTTTTAATTTCATTCATCAATTTCATTTTAATTTTTTCTATGTATATCTTAAAGTGCAACAAAATGAAATAAAATCTCATTAAATAATTCTTCCCCTTTCTGATGGTTACAGTAAGAAAGGATAGACACAAGATATATGGGTGAGATGCGCTTCATCCAACCCTAATTTCATCAGCTGCTTGAACACTGCTGGAGATTTTAAGCAGCTCCCCCATCAAACAGGGAGTCTAATGTAACCTAATCTCTCCCACATGTATTACATCGTAGTCTTAAACATGTTATGGAGATACAGCTCACTATGTTTCTGAAATAAAGAACATATATCAGGCAAGACTTAACTAAACCTAACAAACCCAGGCACATGATACTAAGAACACACAGAAGTCAATATCGAAGTATTTCCTTCGGGCAGGGTCTTTTTTTTTTTTTCCTTTGGTTGGCCTGAGGGGGGGGGGGGGTAATTGTATTTACATGGTTAAGATAATAAAAAAGAATTAGGAAACAGAATGGGAAAACTGCACCTTCAATTCAATAGGCGACATATTAAGTATTTGGGTAGCCTCCAGCTCTCTGTTTAGTAGGCGCCGTGCTAATGCAACATTACTCTGTCAAATTCAAGAAATCATCACATAGAACAGCGGTCTAACATAAAAACTGAGGAAAACACAGAGATAAGTAACCCAGAAAATGATACAAAAGGTAAGCACATAGAAACAGTCACTGATAGGAATCTATTCTTCAAAACCTATACAAGGCTCAACTAACTAAAGCACCAAAGCTGCAGGAATTTTGTTATAGTAACTACTAAGCCTACCTTAAGATTGAAAGCTAACTGCCGCATTTTTTGGTTATACTTCTGGAAGTCTACAGAATATGTATCATGTGCTACTTTCTCAAGATCAACTACAACAGGAACAGCTGCACCTGGCCATTCGAATGCTGCATCACCCTGCCAAATAGAATAAATTGGGTTAACTGCCATAACATGAAGTAATTCTTTTGATGGATTGCTTGACCAACACAGTTCCGACCAGTCATTCCAACACTTACATTAGCACTCTTGTCAGAAGATTCAGGAATCTTATCAACATTTTCTCGTTCTTCCTCATCTTTAGGCTTATTCTCAACAGGACTGCACATGAACTGAACTGACTGCAGTAGCTTTTCTAACCATCTGTCACGTTGAATTTCACCAGTGGATAGTTTATATTCAGAAAAAATAGCACTATATTCTGATCCTATGGCTGTAGTGCTTCCAGGTGTTTCTGGTTTAAGTGATTGAGATTTGCCAGGCCCTTCATCCTCCCTGGAAACATCCAAAGGTGGCATGTTCTTTTTCTTCAACAGCCGTTTATTTTTCAGTTGATCTACATTAACCGCAGCATTATCCTCAGGCTCAATGTCTGGAAGGTCTACAATACGTTTAAGAGTCTTCCCAACAAGAAGGTCAATCTCATGTTGCTTGTTATCTTCGTAGTCTTTGTCTGTCAACTTAAAGAGAATCCTTTGCTCGGTGTCATACACTCTCTGGACAATGAAACCTGGGTGTTGTTTGCGAAGCGGAATCTGCTTGTGTAGGGGTATGAAGTGAACCACACACTTGTGCATCACAGATTCTGCAGGCACATCATCTCTGTGGAAGCTGTAGAACAGTTCCCTTGTGTCACGTGATTCCCAGTTTCCACCTCCTTTCTTTTCTGCCTCCTCTGGTCGATAGAACCACTGCCCTGTTATAGTCATGTTCCCTGAACTCGTTTGAGCAATGTCCTGTATGTGAAAGAGCCCAATTTTGAATCCACTAACACAAGAATAGGCAGAAGACAACTTTACCAATTGACAACCGATATGTGGAACTCGTATACAAATAGATATATAAGGAAGTATATAGAAATGCAAGAGACACACAGACTCTCACCGAAAGGTAGTTCACCACAACATGCCACCTAAACTATAACATATACCAAACCCCCTTTGTTGACAGACTAACATTAACCTAAGAAGTTATTCAGAGCATTAAATTTTATTTATAAATTCAGGACCGAACTGGAGGCTACCACAGCAACTCCATTTGAGAAAGCAACATCTTTCAGCAAGATTCAAGCATAGAGAAAGAGAAATTACCTTGATTATTGCAACATAAGGCTTCTGTTTAGTGTTCTCAGGAACTAGAAGTACTGGATCCTCCTGCAGACACATAAAAATGAATGAGATTCGAAGGGGAAACAACTGTATCACAATTATAATGCTCAAGGTATCTTCACACTACATCTTCCTAGAATTGCATCCTAAAAACAAGTACTTCAAACACGCATGTTCTCCCACACATTAATGTACGGAAGTGCAACAAAAATAAAAGAAACATTTCAATTAGTAAGACAGCAAATTTAAACTATCTGTGTATTTGCTATAGAATAAGGGCAAGCCTTGGCTCAATAGTAAGTTGCTCCACTGGTAAACTCTTAATCCCACGAAGAAGTTTTTTCACAATGCCATCATTTTTAATTATTCATTTATAATTGGCCAGAATTAAATTGAGCTTAAATCATGTAGTATAATAGTATATAGTAAATCAAATAAACTGAGAAGGAGAGCACGAAAAAACTCACCAATTGATACTGCAAACCGTCATACTCGTAAGATTCGTAATGATTCTTCCTCCCCCTACCTTTGCCCGTAACCCTAATTGGTTCCCCAATTGGCACAGCCTCCAATTCCTCAGGCTCCTCCTCTTCTTCCTCTTCTTCTTCTTCTTCGTCCACCTCCTGGTGGCTCCGGTAGTCTTCATCTTCATTCTTCTTCTTCTTCTTCTTCTTATTACTACGCTTATTCTTAGGGCTAGCAGAATGGTCCTCCTCCAGGTGGTCCTCGTCGTCGAAATCAGGAAGATGGACCTTCTTACGCTTCCTCTTGGTTTCAATTTCGTGTCGGCGAGGTGGTAGAGGGGGACTGTCATCGTCATCGTCGCTGGCTATCTGAGCAAACCGGCGATTACCCATCTCGGAGCTCAGTCTGTAATTTGGGATCAGTGGCTATTCTGAAATATGAAAAGCGTTTTATTTCGGTCGACTCCAAGTAACGGTGACCAAATTAAATTGACTGGCCATGTCCTTAAAATCCGAATGACAATCTATCTATCTATATATACAATCTAGGTGTCTAGGCTCTCCCAATTTCATTCTCAAGAGCTTTTTCACACTATGTGGCAATAATTTTGAGAGGATGGAAAAGATTCAATTTCATTTGTTTTGGTAATTTTTCATTCATCTAATTTTGGTAATTTTAATTCTCCTTCCTCTTATAAAAAACGTCCAGCTATATATAAATTAAAATAAATTAAAAAATCTGAAATGTATACAACAAAACAAATTCTGGAATTAAAAATAATATGTTAATTGAATTATTATACAACAAAACAGATTTCGGAATTTAAAAATAAATCGTTTATTAATTAAATGCTGAATTATGGTGTCAATTAAATTCTTGGCAAAATGAATTTTAAATTAATAATAAATATTTTTTAATTAAAACGTGAATTAAAATGTGTATTAAAATCTAGGGAAAATATATTCTGGTATTAAAATTAAATTCGTAGACACTATTTTACGAAAATCAGTTTAATTGTTTTTAGTTTATTCATTCACAATTCATTTTAATTATTGAAAAATGATATTTAATAAATCAGTGATATAATTATTGTGTTTTGTATTTTAAGAATAATCTTTTTTGCAAATTCATGGAAATAATAAATTAAAAAAAATCGCAAAAGTTGTGGCCAGAGGGATTCAAACCCGGGTGGCATATACCATGAACATCACAACATTCCACTTGGCCACAGCTTTTCAATTGTTCATTATTGACAACATCAAGTATTGGTCTTCGGTTTAATATTTTATGCTTTTAATTTTATTTAGTAACAATTAAGTTTTTTTCCGTAATAATTACTCTAGATTATGAGTTATTAAATGTGACATATAATCGAATAAATCATTTAATTGAAAAAAAACAAAAAAAAAAAAACAAAAGCTATGGCTAGAGGGATTCGAACCCGAGTGGCATATACCATGAACATCACCACATTCCACTCAGCCACAGCTTTTCAATTGTTCATTATTGACAACATCAAGTATTGGTGTTCGATTTAATATTTTATGCTTTTAATTTTATTTAGTAACAATTAAGTTTTTTTCCGTAATAATTACTCTAGATTATGAGTTATTAAATGTGACATATAATCGAATAAATCATTTAATTAAAAAAAAAAAAAAAAAAGCTATGGCCAGAGGGATTCGAACCCGGGTGGCATATACCATGAACATCACCACATTCCACTCGGCCACAGCTTTTCAATCATTCTTTGTTTACAACATCAAGTATTGGTGTTCGATCTCATATATTTTTTCGTAACAATATCTTTAAGTTATTTTGGTAAGTATTAATTTTTATTGTCTTTCCTTTCTTCCCATGCACGCCTCATCAATGCTGAAAATAAAAATATATGGAATGTTCAGATTTTGTGCTTACATAATGTGGTAAGTAATTTTAAAATTCAAACGGAGATTGCATGAATTAAGGATCTTCTAAACCCTAAAAAACTATTATATATAGCTAACCTCATTCTGTATCCTCTCTATCAATCTCCGTTTTTTTATATATAGCTAACCTCATTCTGTATCCTCTGTATCAATCTCCGTATTTGTATGTATTTTTTTATTCTTATTCAATCCGTATTATATTAATCATTCGCTAATGGTATGGAATTTTTGTTCTTATGACTGCAGATTTGTCTTTGTTTTTTCCGGGATGATGAATTGAACGACATTACTGACCAAAGGAAGCTCGATGCTAATTGGGTTAGTTTTAATCATTGTTGTTGTATTCTGATTAAATTGTTCACTCATTGATTAGTCTAATCTTCTTGATTAAATTATTTTTCACGTTGGATGCTTTTACGAAAGCTTTGATCTTGCAATTATCACTAATCAAGAAGATTAGTCAGAATACATTTCTGTTTCGCGATGCTAAATGTAAGTTTTATTTAATATAATTGAATTGTATGTATTTTTATATTCTTATTCAATTCTTATTTATTATACATTCGCTAATTATATTTTATTTTTGTTCGAATGTCTTCAGATTTGTCTTTTCTTTTCCGGGATGATGCATTGAACGGCATTACTGAACAGATGAAGTTCGATGCTAATTGGGTTAGTTTTTATCACTGTTTTTGTATTCTGATGAAATTGTTCGCTGCTCATTGATTAGTCAAATTTTCTTGAAGATTTTTTTTTTTATGTTGGATGCCTTTACGAAAGTTTTGATCTTGCAATTATCTCTAACAATTCGTAGTCAGTCCTGTATTTTTTTTATTCTTATTCAATCTGTATTCTATTATACATTCGCTAATGATATTTTATTTTTCTTTAAGGTTGATGTTTTCGAGTACAAGACCTTCCATCGAGTACAACCTTTTCTAGACATTTTAATAGAAGTGAATCATCCAATGTCCGATTACGCGACATGTATCTATAAAATGTTGAATAACAACAAAGATATTAGAGAAGATGGATTCTTACTGTGTGGCAAGATTGCTTCGATGCCTTGATTGTTGTTGTATTTGAAGAAATGTAAAGAAACGTGGTTGGAAGGAGTTTGCAAATTATATGATGGCGTGTTCATTACTAAATTTTGTATTCCTAATTTTTTGTATTCATTCAATTCCAGAGTTAGTTTTTGTTGATGGTGATTTTTGTTATAGGTGTTTTGCTGATAATTAGATACGTAGCTACGGTTGTTCGTCTGATTATTCAATATTCAATGTATCTTTTTAGTTTAAATGTAATTTACCGGCTTTGTGCCCAATCATATAAATTTGATATTAATTATATGACTTTAACATTGTTGGCCAATGTTTAAAATTTGAAATTATCAATCAACACTTCGAAGTTCTATCTTACATTATGTTGGATTCGATCTGGGATAAAACACTGGAAGATATTAAAAAGCCGGTAACCGTTAGCAAATCTTACACTCAAGCCGAATACAGAACTGTTTCTCACACATGTTGTGAAATAATATGGCTAAAGGCTCTACTAAGAGATTTCAATGTCAACACAGAAAAGCCAATCACACTACTATGTGATAATCAATCGGTTATCTACTTAACAAAGAATCCGGTCTTTCATGAAAGAACCAAACATATAGAAGTCGATTGTCATTTCGTTAGAGAAAAGGTTGATCAAAAGATTGTGAAACTTGATCACATATCAACAAAGAAGCAATTGGCTGACATTTTCACAAAAGCAGTTCCTTCTTCCAGTTTGCTAGAAGCTCTGTAAATACCCAATTAGCATCACCCGATTTATTTTATGCTTTTAAATTGATTTAGTAACAATTAAGTTTTGTTCCGTAATAATTACTGTAGATTATGAGTTATTAAATGTGACATATAATCAAATAAATCATTTAATTGAAAAAAAAAAAAAAAGCTGTGGCCAAAGGGATTCGAACCCGGGTGGCATATACCATGAACATCACCACATTCCACTCGACCACAGCTTTTCAATCGTTCATTGTTTACAACATCAAGTATTGGTGGTCGATTTCATATTTTATGCTTTTAATTTTATTTAGTAACAATTAAGTTTTGTTCCGTAATAATTACTGTAGATTATGAGTTATTAAATGTGACATATAATCGAATAAATCATTTAATTGAAAAAAAAAAAAAAAGCTGTGGCCAGAGGGATTCGAACCCGGGTGGCATATACCATGAACATCACCACATTCCACTCGGCCACAGCTTTTCAATCGTTCATTGTTTACAACATCAAGTATTGGTGGTCGATTTCATATTTTATGCTTTTAATTTTATTTGGTAACAATTAAGTTTTTTTTCCGTAATAAGTACTCTAGATTATTAATTATTAAATCAGTGATTAATAAAATAAATTATTTATTGAAAAAAAAAAGCTGTGGCCATAGGGATTTGAACCCGGGTGGCATATACCATGAACATCACCACATTCCACAACATTAAACGTAGACGTGTGAAATTTCATTTTGGATGAAGACGTGGATGTATGATATATCAATTTTATTTTATTTATGATTATTCATTATTCATGTTTACACCTTTTTTTGCATGACTAAACTTTTAGAACTATTCTACTTCAAATGGTTATTTATGAAGTATGATTTTTACAATTTGCTAGCATGTTTAGTGTCAGCAGCACGTTTCATCGTTACTTTGGAATGTACCAAATGTTATACTTTAGTTCTAGAAAATGTTAGTTTATGTGAGTGAAGTGTGCATGGTTTTGTAACAAATGTGATTTCAAACAGGTACATTATAGACTCACTGTTACGTTCAATACTTTTTTTCATTAGTACGTCATTATATTTCTTGACAATTGTTATATATTTAAATAAGTTGTCTATTTGTTGAGAATTAACAAAATGTCGATTTAGAATTAACAAAAAAATCCATAACTAAAAGCTGTGGCCGGAGGGAATTGAAACCGGGTGGTGAGGATGATGAAACTCACTACATTCCACTCGGCCACAGCTCTTTAATCGTTTATTTTTGACAACATTTGATACTGGTACTTGATTTAATATGAATTTGCGTTCAATACTCGAAGTCGAATTTTTCAAATTTTGGAATACGCATAGGGCGTAGACCTTCCATCTTTAATAAATTGTTTAAATAAAGCAATGTGTTTAACTACACGCTTTACACAAATTATGGTATTGATTCGATTTTCTTTCTGTATTTAAATCACTCGAATTTTAAAGGATTTTGTGGTGACAGAATCCTCGGTTAGTATCTTCCTAAATATTGTGGTGATTGCTTCAAAATTTGCATAAACAATTCAATTATTCTTTTGCATATTTTAGACTTCATATTCGTTCCAACTTATATACGGAAACGATATATATGCCAAAACTAATATATGTGCAAAAAAGGAACGATATATATTGCAAGAAACACGTTTAAATATACTAACGATATATATCCCAAAAAACTCACTATATATATGCGCTTGCATCTCATACTATAATGCAAAATCTTAAGCATACGATTTTGTTATCAGTCGAACAACAAAAAAAAGAGAAAAAGATGAATCCAATTGCTCTTAAGGATCTTTGTAAGGACATGCAGGGTGTCGAGCTTTTCACCGTCACCGTTAGGTTATCAAGCTTTGGAATTCGTTGGATACAAACAAGAACCCACTCGGGGTTGAGGCTATTTTAGTTGATAATGAGGTGATTATTATTATGCGTTCCTTTATTATGTTCTGTCGTTTGTAGTAACAACACTAATTTGTGGTTTGTTTTAATCATATAGGGCACCTTGATTCAAGGCACGTCTTCGAAGAGAATGTTGAAGTTTTTTAACCAAAAGGCTTAAGGAGGGAGAAACATATAGAATCAGCAAGTTTGATGTGGAGGAAAATACTCCACCAAAGTATCAGAAGGGGAGGGTCAATCACGTGGCAAGGCTCGTGATGTGTTATGGTGCTGAAGTTACCCAGTGTAGGCCGGATCTCAGCATTCTGACTAACGGTATCAATTTGGTTGCTTATCGTGACATCAACGATTCTGATCCACAGTTTTATGTTGGTGAGATGTTCTACTTAGCCATATCTTAATTTGTTTAGTAGTAAAAATTACATACGTATATGTGATTTCGAAAATTTATACTTATTGATTTGCATGTTCAATATTCGTTTTAAATTTTATGTGTATGCTGTGGTGCTCCAATATTTTCAATGTATATGTACCGTATTTTTGGTCGTTTAGCTCATGAATTTCTAATTTGTACACTCTTGCATCTATCACATCCTTTTAATCAATCGATATTATACTTTGTTTGTGAGCTCCTCACCTCCTCCCTTCCTATATCATATAGATGTTATTGGACAAGTCACGAGTAGAAGTGATGCTACCTTTGTCGAGAAGATGCGTGCTCGCAAAATTGATGTTGAGCTTCGAGACGATAGGTACCTATTTAGTATAAATACAGTATACTTTAATAGCTAATATGTTGTTTTCTAGCTTACAAATATATTTTATTTTTTATAGCAATGTCACTATTAAGGCTGTGCTATGGGAGTCTTATGCTGATAGGATCATTGAGTTGGCCCTGCTAGCGGAAATGTTGAGCCGGGAATTGTTATTATTCTTCAATTTGCTCTTAAGAATTCATATCTTAGTAAGTAAAAAGTCTTTCTAACTCATGCGCTGATTCATTTACGGATTTATAAGTTTATGATTTATGAGTTCAAATTTTATGTCAAAACAGATGAGACACGTGTTCAAACCGCTTATCATGCAACCAAGCTTTACATCAACGCTGATCTTCCTGAATTCCATGAGTTCAACATAAAGTGAGTTAATTTGTAGTTTACATGAAGTTAAATTGATATCTTATATCTTTCCTATCTAATGTCGAGTTTCAATTGTTTTAGGAAAAAGGACAATGAAGGTAATTCGGTCACGTATCTCACTGCTGACCCTAGGTCATTAAGACCTGATGAGTGGCTCAACATGGACATGCACAGGACTGCTAGGCAAATTAAGGATTGCACGACGGTATGTTCTATTAGGTTTGAGTGAAGATGTACAATATCATTTATAATTTTTCGAGTAAAACTTATGAAGTAAATTTGGTTTGGACAGGCTGGTTCCTACATCACCTTTGTTTGCTTTCAAAAGGTTGATGAGATGTCTCCTTGGTACTATATGTCGTGCTCTTCGTGCAATGGAAATGCGAAGAAGTCTCAAGTTGGTGAAACCGTTGCAATAGCATCAAGTGTGCTGGTCACCAATCAAAGCTCTCATTCCCAAGTAATCTCCTTCATCAGTTTATATGACAGTTTCCCATATACTTATTGAATCAATTGAGTTATGATCTAAATTTTTATTTATTATCAAATATAGGTTCCGAGTGAAATTCATAGCTAGAGGTGCTAAGGAGAGAGAATTTACGTTGTTTTGTGTGAAGAAATGATGATGAAGAGGTCTCAAGAAACTGCCAGCAAGTTATGATGAATGGAAGAGCTATATTTATTCCATCTATATATCATCTATTTTATCTATAAGCATTCAAGAGTGTGTTGTCATCCGTTTATTTGATATGTCCTCAAACAGGAGATAGAGATATGATACCAATGGACTTCTCCATGATGCGCACCGTGATTACCTTACTAAAGTGAGAATCACGGAGTATACCTTGAAGGGTGACAAGTTTTAAAGAGTTTAGCATGATTGATGACCGCTGAATGCGGATATTCTGAGGAGGTTACGTTAGCATTAGCATTGAGGTATTTTCGGTTGTCATTCGTAGAATAAAATGAATTATTATGATTATGGAAAATTAGTTATTGTTAAGGTTATGATTATCTTATTAGAGTGTTTCAATATCCTAACTCTATGTTTTATTCTCTAATATACCAGAATGGCGTTCCGTTTTAAGTACAATTCGGTTACGGAGGGCAAGGAAAGGTGGTTCTAGATGGACCTGAAAATGCTAGCAATGATACTGAAGGTTCGTCACACCTTGCAAACGTACTTCGTCGTCTGATAGTGATGATGAGGATGTCAACACTGGTACGCAGAAATCAAGCACAGGATTAAGGCTATCAAAATGGAGAAATAATTTTTTTCTTCGTAAGTTCCTTTGAACTTATATTGAACAATTTGGTGTTTTATGGTTTTAAGTTGGACATGTTTGTTTAAAATTATTGTTTTGGACATGAATTTGCTGATGCTTCATAGGGTCATGTTGAACCATATCATTTTGGG
>CM051457.1:83474497-83572897 GCA_028274465.1 Plantago ovata
AGTTGTGATGGCAGCTTCTCACAAGAACAATTCTAATGAGTTTCGATGGTGTGATTCCAGAATAAGAGGCCAAGAGGCAATGGTGTTAGGAACTTATCACCACTTAGTGAGATTACAAACGGTATGTGGTTATGCCTCATATAAATTGTTCTTGCTGAAATTTTGATTATGTCTCATAAATTGTTTGATATCTTCCAGCTATTCCCTTCAATTCTAATGAATTCATAGAAGTGATTAGTTGATTCTAATCATTCCTTCGAGACACTCTTTCGCTACCCTCTATCAATAATTGTACTCAAGATGAGAATCAAATTATGTCATCACCGTTCCATGGTAAGTCTGAAATTATGATTATTCTCATATACTGTTTGTTCGATTTTTCAGCTAGAAAATGATGCTAATCGAGTAGTGTTAATTTATATTGTCACTTTGATTTGACAACAACTTCTATAATAGAAGCAGGGAGCATTCGAATACAAATTCAACACGCAAAGTCACTAAATCTAAAAAAAGGTTAAGAGTGAATGATAGCTTATCGCCGCTTAGTGACGTTACAAACGGTATGTTTTTCACATTGGCAATACTCTACATTGTGGTGTTTGTTCGGATAAGATTTGGATTATGTCTAATGTATTGTAAGTTTGTTTGTTTTTTAGTTAAATTGGTCGATGTTCATGTGAGTAGTAGTATTGAATACGTCAATACTCTTGGAGGTTCATTGAGACATCTATCTCAATCTTCCGTCAACACTGTTACTCAAGATGAAAATCGAATTAACTCATCGTCCATTGTTGGCACTGGTATTATAATATCATTTCATTTACTTCTCACGTATGATATTTTTTATATTAGTGAATTTCTTTAATTAGTAGTAGCATGTTCAGCGCTTAATGGGATTCCAATAACTTAATTTTGACATTCGTGGATCTATAGCAAGTCGATGTACGGGGCAACACCGAATTTGAAGGCCAATTTATCCGGACATGTTATTACTCCGCAATATTACAATCCTACACAACCACATGGAATTCCATATAAGTCACACGACCCTCTTTGCCTCCACCGTCAGGTTACGCTCCTATATCCGTAGGTACTTTTCCTTTACAATATCCTATATCAAGTGTCCTCCTCGACAACTGTTCAAGTCCTGGTGTTGTTGGATCCACTAATGTTCCAGCTTCGGTTGCTTCTAAGTCTTCCTTACCGTTTGTTCGCCACCAAAATTCCCCGTACCCTGGCCCTATTACGCCAACATGTAGGGCCACGCCTTCACATGAACCTGTGGAGTTCTTTATACTCGAGAGTTCTCCAGAGAGCTTCCGGATGAAGTTAAGACTGTTATATCTCCGCCAATCCACGTTACCAATGGTAATTAGTTGTTACTGATCACTCACAATGGAATTCTACGTGTGTATATATATATTACTAAATTATATTTTTAGTAATTCAAATGTATTGTTGATGTTGTAGGAAATACTTTGTTCCACGGTTCTCTGTCTTCTACGCCCGCGCTCCTAAGAGAAGATCTGTGCTACATGTAGAGGTACTTGAGAGCCTAAGAGAGATATAGCACATGAGATGAGAAGTATCGATGTGGTATCAACCGACAAAGGTAAATTTAATTGGGAATTTAATATGATCTCTATAATTATACTCATCTTATTCTATCTTCATCGTGATTTCTAACAATTGTATTTAAGGTACATCCGACAAAGCTTATAGAGCAGTGACGAAGTTCAATAGACTCAATAGGCGGACTGTTCGACAGAACAAACGCATGTTGACATCACGTCCGAACCAGCTCATTTCTTATAGTGAGCCTAATCTTCAATACGGTAAGCAAATTATTTGTATTAGCATGTTGCGTTTAATCTTTTAAATTTGGTCTCATCTATATTTTTATATTGTAGGTATTACTGCACCGGTTGAGATTAACCATTGTTTGGAGATATATAATTTACGAATAGATATGCTTCTTGATAAATATACAATTAAGTTGATTAGAGGTGTATCGCTAGACATTCCAGAGTCTTCTTCTCTGCTGGTTGCAAGGAAAAACGTAAAGTAGCAATGGTTCGCAATAGAAAGAAGAATGAGTTGATAGCTAGACGGACTGTTGGTGTTGATGTTGTTGGTAAAGATATGCACTCTAATGGTTTCATTTTCATAATGCTTACGTTTTAGTATATTTATAAGTTGTTCTTATCATGCATTCAGCGTATGAGGATTTGGGTGATCCACATATAAGTGTCCATTTTGTGGTGCTCTAATGTGGTTTGCTGAAAAGGTGAAAAATTCATCTAATGGAAATCCTGAATTCAGTTTGTGTTGCAACCGTGGTAAAGTTCAGTTGCCGCGCGTACGACCTCCTCCTAGGCTGCTAGATGATCTTTTACATGGAAGGCACGTGGATAGTCAAATTTTATTGACAACACCGTGATTACAACATGATGTTTGCTTTTACTTCTATGGCTGGGCATCAAGATACGTCGGTCAATGATGGACGTGGTCCGTATACATATCGTCTTGGAGGAAGTAATTATCATTTGGCGGGTAGTTTGTTGCGCCAGAAGGAGAATCACCCAAGTTTGCACAGTTATACATGCATTGCGGTGAGGATGAGGTGAAAGATAGAATTAGTGCCCAAAGGTAAATTTGTTTGTCATTGCAATTAGCCAATTTATCATTTTAGTTTATTTTATTTCTTGGTAGTATGACTTTTTTCATTTGTTTCACTCATTGAGCAGCAATTTTATTCTTTTTGATTGTGTAGTAAGAATCGTAAATCTCGGGCGATTGATTCCGTTGTATCCGACCTTAAGGAAATGTTAGATGAACATAACATCCTGGCTAAGAGTTTTCGTATGGCTGCCGAACGTTTCAAGGTCGATGATAATAGTAGTGTGCGATTAAGGCTCATTGGTAAGAGAACACGTGATGGGAGGATGTATGATCTACCGACATGTAATGAAGTTGCTGCACTCATTGTTGGTATGAGATTCTTTTGTTTGACCATCCTTGAATATATATGATTTATTACGGCGTTTTTGTTTCGTACTGGAAAATCACAATATGTACATAGAGTGTCAATTTAAATTTTGATATTCACAAGCTTTTAATACTATTTCAGGTAATGACGAGATGGAAATGGAACCCCCGTGATATAATTATTGAAGAACGTGATAATAATCTGAAGCGTATATCAGAATTGCATGCTAAGTATCTTCCATTACAATATCCTTTATTGTTTCCTTACGGAGAAGATGGATATCATACGGAGATCAAGCTTCATGATCGTAGTACAATTAAGAGAGAGCATATAACCCCTAAGGAGTTTTTGTGCTATAGGATGTTTGACCGTGAAGACGATGCTCAAACAATTCTTTTGGGTAGGAAGCTATACCAACAATTCTTGGTTGATGGATACATGATGATGGAGTCCCAACGATTATCTTTCATTACAAGAATCAAAAATTATTGAGGGCAGATAATTATAAGTCGATTGAGGATGCTATTCGAAGAGGAGACATTGATCCGACTGATGAGGCTTCGATGATAGGTAAACGGTTGGTGTTGCCTTCGACATTTGTCGGTGGTCCTCGGTATATGGTCCAGAATTTTCAGGACACCATGGCAATATGCAAAACCTTGAAGTATCCTGAATTGTTTATTACGTTCACGTGTAATCCTAAATGGCCTGAGATTACACGCTTTGTTCAAGAAAGGGACTGAGACCAGAAGACCGGCCGGATATAGTATGCCGTGTTTTCAAGATGAAGTTGGATCAGCTAATTAAGGACTTGAAGACTGAAAATATATTTGGAAAGGCAATAGCAGGTACCATTTTGTTTATATATTGGTATGAGAACATTTATGGAATAGTTTATATATGTGTTATGTGTATTAATAATATATATCGGTTTCCTATCACTTGCAGTTGTCTACACGGTTGAGTTTCAGAAGCGTGGTTTACCACATGCCCATATTCTACTGTGGATAGACAAGAATGATAGGTCCTTGGATGTGAGTGAAATTGATAATGTTATTTGTGCGGAGATACCGGACAAGGAACTTAATCCGGATTTGTATAAGGCCGTATCGGAGTACATGGTACACGGACCATGTGGTGTGCTGAACCAGAATTCTCCGTGTATGGATAGAGAGAAGAGGAAATTTACAAAGAAATTTCCCAAGTCGTTTAATGAAAGAACGACATTTGATGATAATGGATATCCCGTTTACAGGAGGCGGGATACTGGTGCCACGATAATTAAGAATGGTATTGAAGTGGACAATAGGTAAATCTACGTTACTTTATATTAACATTTTTTTTATGATATGTTTATATAGTTGGATCAGTGATTCGTGATCTACATTTACAGGTACATTGTCCCGTACAATCCTTACTTATTGATGAAATATCAAGCCCATATTAATGTTGAGAGGTGCAACTCAACGAACTCAATCAAGTATCTCTTCAAGTATGTCAATAAGGGTGTTGACAGGTGCGGTGCAAAGATTATGGTTGAGAATGAGGTTAAGGATTATGTGGATTGCCGTTATATATCTGCTTGCGAAGCAGTGTGGCGTTTGTTGGGATATCCCATTCACTATCGAGATCCTCCCGTAGAGCGTTTGCCATTCCACTTGGAAGGTGAGCAGACAATGTGTTTCAAAGACGGTGACTACATTCCGGATTTGAAAGAGAAACAAACTGTTGCACATTCAAAATTCCTTGCTTGGATGGATTTCAATAAAAAACACCCTGAGGCCCGAAAGTATCTGTATGCGGAGTTTCCACAGCATTACGTGTACGATGTTCCTGAGCGCAGGTGGAAGGATAGACAGAAAGCAAGGAGGAAGATTGGTAGGATTTATCATGTTCCCCCTGGTACCGGTGCTTTATACCATCTCAGGATAATGCTGAATCACATAAGGGGTGCTACCTGCTTTGAAGATTTGAGAACGGTGAATGGTGTTGTCTATGAAACGTACCGTGACGCTTGCTACGCACTAGGGCTGCTTGATGATGATGCTGAGTATATTGATGGCATTAAGGAGGCATTCTTTTGGGGTGGGGGTTACTACCTTCGTCAGTTGTTTTCCATGCTTCTTATGTCTAATAGTATGTCTAGACCAAAGCATGTTTGGGAGAACACTTGGATGTATTTATCGGATGATATAATCATACGTATGCGGAATCAGTTTAACAATCCAGGTACGTATGTGGTGTGAGATATTTTATCGGTTTTACTTGATGTTTTTTTATTATTATTAACACGTCGTACAATGTAGATTTGCAACTGAGTGAAGAACAACGGAAACAACTTGCTCTTTCTGCAATTCAGGACATCCTGAAGAAGAACGGGTGCAGTTTGGATCAATACGAAGGTATGAAACTTCCGGATAATGTTGTCATTGGTGATGGATTGAACAAGTTAATTGCCGAAGAGATGACATATGATTTGCATGAATTGCAAGCTGAGCATGCCAAGTTGTATCCGTGTTTGACGGACGAACAGAAGAATAATTATCAAATGATCATGGATGCTATTGAATCAGAAACAGGTGGT
The DNA here is from genome assembly GCA_028274465.1 of Plantago ovata. Lineage (NCBI taxonomy): Eukaryota > Viridiplantae > Streptophyta > Magnoliopsida > Lamiales > Plantaginaceae > Plantago > Plantago ovata. The sequence continues at coordinate 83,480,071 of CM051457.1, forward strand.
GTGTTTTTCGTCTATGGTTATGGTGGTACGGGCAAGACGTTCCTCTGGAGAACATTATGCTCAGCTATTCGTGGTCGAGGTGATATTGTCCTTCCAGTTGCTTCGAGTGGCATTGCTTCTCTCTCCTTCCTCGGGGCCGTACTGCATTCTAGATTTAGTATACCTATAGAGGTTGATGAGACGACCATGTGCAGCCGAATAACTCCGAACAACGAGTTGACCGCGTTGATAAAACGCTGCCAGTTGATCATATGGGATGAAGCTCCCATGACAAATAAGTTTTGTTTTGAGGCTCTTGATAGGAGTTTGAGGGATGTTATTAGAGGTCCGGATGGTTTGACGAACGCTAAACCGTTTGGTGGAAAGGTTATTGTGTTTGGTGGTGATTTCCGTCAGATTTTGCCCGTTGTACCCAAGGGTAGCAGGCATGATATTGTCCATGCAACACTATGTTCTTCTAACCGTATATGGAGATATTGCAAGGTGTTGAATCTCACGAAGAACATGCGATTGCAGGTTAGTATATAATTTGTACTTCATTATCATGTGTGTTCTGTTGTGTTTAGTTTCTTAGTGTTTATGTTTATTGTTGTAGTCTGGAAGTTCAGCTGAGGAAGTTGCTAATATAAAGGAGTTTGATGATTGGTTGTTGCGTGTCGGAGATGGTGTGGAAGGGGGCGATAACGATGGTGAGGTTGATTTCAAATTGCCAAAGGATATACTCATTCTTGAAGCTCCGGATGATCCTATAGCCGCAATGGTGAAATCTACATATCAATCTCTTTTGGATCATGTTGGAGATGGAGATTATTTTCAGGATAGGGCTATACTGGCGCCGACAAATGAGGTAGTAGAACAGATTAATAACTACGTCATGGAGTTGTTGCCGGGTGATGCAATTGAGTATATGAGTTCTGATAGTATATGCCCGGATGAGGATGATGTTGTCAATCGAGAGGATGTTTATTCGGTTGAATTTCTAAATACAATCAGGACTTCTGGGCTGCCAAACCACTTGATCCGATTGAAGGTTGGTTGCCCCGTTATGCTCTTGCGTAACATCGACCCGGCGGCTGAACTTTGTAATGGAACTCGGTTGGTGGTGACGGATCTTGGTGAAAAGATTATACAGGCCAAAGTAATTCATGGGAAGTATGCCGGAAATAGAGTTTACATACCGCGGATGGTTCTTTCACCTTCTGACCACACCAAGTTTCCAATACGATTCCAGCGCCGACAGTTTCCTATTGCTATCTGCTACGCAATGTCTATCAACAAGAGTCAAGGACAATCTTTGGGTAATGTTGGCCTCTATCTTCCTAATCTAGTTTTCAGCCATGGTCAGCTCTATGTTGCGTTTTCTAGAGTTACTAGCAAGAAAGGGTTGAAGGTTCTAATACTTGATCAAGATGGTAAACCCACCGACACTACCACTAATGTAGTGTACAAAGAAGTCCTTTGGAAGTTGCGATGAATGTTCCTTTGTATTTCCTTTGCTATACATTGATTATGAATTTTCTACTTTTGACTCGAATTACTTCATTATAATACTTTACTTTACTTTAAACATTTTTTTACGATTATCTTTGAATAATTTTTTCTTTAATGAATATAAGATAAGAATTATATCATACCGTGGCATCGCCACGGGTATGTACTAGTATATACATGAAAACCTAGAGGCCAGTCTCAATTTCATTCTCAAGAGTTTTCAAATAGACAAAAAATTTGAGCTCATGTAAAAAATTTAATTTCATTTGTTTTGGTAAGTTTTCATTCATCTAATTTTGATAATTTTAATTCTTCTTCCTTCTTTCTTATAAAAAACGTCCAGCCATATATTTATGCGTTTTTTATTTAAATGTTTAATTAAAATAATATGTTAATTCAATTATACAACAAAACAAATTCTGAAATTTAAAAATAAATCCTTTATTAATTAAATGTTGAATTATGGTGTAAATTAAATTCTTGGCAAAATGAATTTTAAAATTAAAAATAATTGTTTTTTATTTAAACGGTGAATTAAAATGTTAATTAAAATCTAGGTAAAATATATTTTGGAATTAAAATTAAATTCGTAGACACAATTGTACGAAAATGAGTTTAATTTTTTTTAGTTTATTCATTCACAATTAATTTTAATTATTGAAAAATGATATTTAATAAATCAGTGATTAAATTATTTGTGTTTTTTATTTTAAGAATAATCTTGTTTGCGAATTCGTGGAAAGAATTAATTGAAAAAAAATCGCAAAAGCTATGGCCAGAGGGAATTGAACCCAGGTGGCATATACCATGAACATCACCACATTCCACTCGGCCACAACATTTTAATTGTTCATTGTTGACAACATTAAGTATTGGTGTTTGATTTAATATTTTATGCTTTTAATTTTATTTATTAACAATTAAGTTTTTTTCCGTAACAATTACTCTAAAATATTAATTATTAAATCAGTGATTAATCGAATAAATCATTTAATTAAAAAAAACTGTGGCCAGAAGGAATTGAACCCGGGTCGCATATATCATGAGCATCACCACATTCCACTCAGGCACAGTTTTTCAATCATTCATTATTGACAACATAAAGTATTGGTGTTTGATTTAATATTTTTGTTCGTAACAATTTCTATAAGTTATTTTGGTAAGTCTTAAGTTTTATTGTCTTTCCTTTCTTTCCATGCACGCCTCATCAATGCTGAAAATCAAAATATATGGAGTGATTAGATTTTTTGCTTTATTGTGTTGAGTAATTTCTATTTAAATTCAAACGGAGCAAAAATCATTGCATGAATTAAGGATCTTCTTGTAACGGTATCGGTTTTTAAAAACAAAATAATTTCTTGAAAGAGAAAATCCGAAATAACTTTAAAAGCAACGGTCGGCAATAAATGCCAAAATAATATTTGACGCGCGCAGCGCTAACAGAAACAAGTAAATATCCAACGGTATCTTGGAAATCAAAAGAATAACAATTATTGAAGACAATAAAAGTTCATCTTCTTATTTTGAAATAAACAAAACCCCAGAGACATCCCAGACCCTTCTCTCAGTCGCTGGCATCCTACTCGCGAACATCCTCAGCCGTATCTGGAAGGAAGGAATTTTGAAAACAAAGAGAGTGTGAGATAAAGGATCTCAGTGAGGTTCTAAGTTAAAAACAGAAAGTAAACAGTTTTTGAAATCAAAATCCTTTTCAGCAGATAAATCACAAACAGAACAGAACACATAACAGAAAGACAGAACAGTTAAGTTGAAGACCGTTGGTGCAGCCCGCCTTGTTACTCCTACTCCCAGATTGCCCTTATAACTCTCTCTAGAGGGTGCACAACTTCGGACAGAAACAGAAACCCCCGTGTACTTTGGGGAAACAGAACCTACGACCCTAATAGACCTCAGCGACTTCTGCCTCGCGCCTAAAAGGGATTAGACTAGGCAATAATCAAGCAAACCCGATAGTCCTCTACTACCCAAGCCTACCTAATTACGACCTAATCGACCGGTCACACAGAAACAGACAGAACAGATACAGATCAAACAGATACGAACAATAAAATACCGAGCAGTGTTCCTGCAGAAAAGTTAATCCAGAACAGAGTAGCACTAAACAAAGAAAGTAAATAGTCATACTTAGGACTTAGTTACTTTTACGCGGAAGCATACAGTAAAACAGTATATATAGTAATAGATACAGATAGTCACATATCCTTCCAGTTTTTCGCAAATAGATAAGTTTAGGGGTGAACACTCACCTTAACTTGCAAGCAAAAGATCTCCAACGAGCAGTGAGCTTAAGAGTTATTGAACAACGGAGAACCTAAAGATAAAGTAACTAAATTACACTTTCGAAGTCGAACGAACGGAAGGAAAAAGGTTGGTAAAGAAGTGGTAAAGACGGGGTTCGAACTCAGGACCTCTAAGTTAGTCAAGCAAGAACCTAACCAACCAGGGTAGCAAGTCAAGTCATTACTAAAGTATAAAAGCAGAACTAAGTTGAAACGTTTTCAGAAAATACTCTTTCAGTTTTCAGTCTTTGAAAATTACTAAAATACCCTCAGTGGTAAATTGCAAAAAGACCCTTTTTGAAATCAGAAAGTACAAACAAGTCCAGAAGTTTTCCAAACGTACATAACAATCCCCACGGAATAAAAAGGTTTACAAAACAGTCCTCTGTCAGTCAACTACGGTCAAAGCTTAATTGCAAAAGGGTCCTTTAAGTTTTCAAACATCCCAAAACAGTCCACAAGGTTCAGATTAAAACCATTAAAGTCCAATCAGTCCTTTTCGAAGTCAACAAAAATCAATACGGTCAACATACGAGGTCAACAACAAAACAAGTCCAACAACAGTAACAACAATCTAACAAATCCTAAGTCCCGGTTCTCAGTTCGAATCAAAATAACATGGCCAGATTGTACAAGGGCAAAACGGTCCAGGGGCAAAAAGTCCAAAACAGAAATACGAACTGCAAATCGGAAAGATACAGAAAGGGAAACGAGATTACCTTCGAAAGGGGATTGAATCAATCTGCAAATCAAATGAAGACAAAAAAGAAAAGAAATTAAACAAGATTCGAATCGAGATCGCAATCGAGATTGAATTCAAACCGGTCAAGGATTGCCACTTACCGAAACCCAATCGGAGCAGAGACGGGATCGGCGGCGAACGGAGTCGGGACGGACCGGATCGAACAGATCGACGCGGCTGCGGCGCATGGATAGAGCTTGAGGACAGCGCATGAGCGGATCGGAACTGAACGGCGCGCGAAACGGCGCCCGAACGGAACAGAGGGCGGCACGGCGGAACGATATCGGAGCAGCGAGCACGCGAATCGGTGCGACCAGAACGAAAAGAGGCGACGACGGACGGATCGAGACCGGCGGCACACGGAACAGCAAACGGACGACTTGAACGGGACGGCGGCGCCCTGATCGGAGATGAACGGAGCAGCAACGGCGGATCCTCTTCTCTCTTCTCTCTCTCTCTCTCTTTCTTTCTTTCTTTCGTTCTTTATTTTGGTTTGAACGGCAAGAAGAAGAATGAAAAGATGGGGTATCGAATTAGGGTTAGGGTTAATAGTCTGATGGGCTGGTCAATGGGCCAAGTTGACTGGGCCACATAAATGGGCCAAAAGAAGTCAGAAAGTCCAGTCTTTCCAGCTCGGTCCAAACGCAACGAAACGAACTCGTTTACGCGAAAATAATAAAATGATTACCGAATAAATAATTTACTCCGATAATTAATTAATTTAATTAAATAATAAAATAATAAATAAATAAATTTAAAAAAAAATGGGGCGTTACACTCTTCCCCCCTTAAAAGAATTTGGTCCCCAAATTCGCACCTGAAAAGTTGAAGAGCTCGGGATACTGCCGGCGCATGTCATCCTCGCTTTCTCAGGTTGCCTCCTCATACTGATGGTTTCGCCACATAACCTTTACTTGCTTGATTTGTCTATTATGGAGTTGTTGCACCTTTTGGTCTAGAATACGAACCGGTTGCTCCACATAAGACAAATCCTCCTCTATAGTCACCTCCTCGGGTTGAATCACGTGCGACGGGTCAGGATAGTACTTCTTCAGTTCAGTTGAGATACATGGAAGACATTGTGTGTAACATCCCGTTTTTTTTTCTACCTATTTTTTTTATTTAATTAAATTATTCCTCGCGCAATTGAATTCGTCATTTGATAGTTCGCATCATTTTATCTCGGCCAGTTTCATTTTGGATCAGCTAGCAAGCTGATTCTAAAAGTCCACATTCGAATTGGACCGGCCCAATCAATTTTCGTGGCCCAAGGTTTAAAGCCCATCTGATGGCCCATGTTTCAAACCCTAAACCTAGACTCCTCTCTCTCTCACTCCCTCACTTCAACGCCACCACCTTTCTAAAAGAAAGAAATTCCAACTCTCTGCTCCTCACCATTGTTCATCATCACCGACCTCATTAATCATCATCATCATTAATTAATCATCATCATCGGTTCACTCCATCTCTCTCAATCGACCACCATCATCAACTCCTCCACCTTGAACCAACCGCCGCCATCTCGCTCCGTTTCCAGTCCGTTCGTTGTCCGTTTCGCTCCGTCACCCGCTCCGTTCCGGCGCCGTGAGTCACATTCCGTTCGTTCCAGTCCAAGCTCTCGCCGTTCCCGATCGTACTGCTCATTTTTCCGGTTTGGTTCCGGTGAGATTCAGTTCGTTTATATTCTTGCACGTTGGACTCAAACCTCGAACTAAACCCCGATTTAATCCTTTCTGTTCTTTCTCAATTCGCAGGCCATTCTTTTCCGGTTCGTCAGAAGGTAACCATTCTGATCCAGTCCTTTCTTTTTGTTTATTTTCTTTCTCTGTTTTGACCGTTTTACCCTTGACTTGATTTACGATCTTACCCCTGTTGCATTTGACCTCCGGAACTTAGGATAGTTTTGGATTTGTGTTGTGTTGTTATTTGTGGACTGTTCGATCTTGACCAGTTTGATTCATGTTGACTGACCTGGACTTTGACCTAATTATTTGAGAAACTTGAGGACTGAATTTGTAAAGATTAAAACCTTTGAGGACCTTTTTGAGGTTTCTAGAACTGTAAGGACCTGTTTGCAATTTTTTTGGATTGACCTTAGTTGACTGGCAGAGGACCTGACTGTGAACTTTGTAACTTTTGTGGTCTGTTTTCGATGAGGTAAAATCCTTTGAGACTTGTTTGGTTTTATGAAGCTTAAAGAGGGGTTTTTCCTGTAAATTTTACCTGAAGGGCAAAATAGTAATTTCACTTCTGAACGGTATGTCACTCGTATTATCAGTTGGTTCTGTTTTTCCGAAAAAGGTTATTCTGTTTCAATCCTAGTACTGGGAGTTACTTCTGTGAATTCAAACTGAGGTTAAAGGTCTTTTTGCAATTTACCTCTGAGGGTATTTTAGTAATTTCCAGAGACTGAAAACCGAAAGAGTATTTTCTGAAAATGTTTCAAGTTAGTTTCTGCTTTGGTACTTTAGTAATGACTTGACTTGCTAGCCTAGTTGGTTAGGTTCTTGCTTGACTAACTTAGAGGTCCCGAGTTCGAACCACTTCTTTACCGACCTTTTTCTTTCCGTTCGTTCGACTTCTAAAGTGTAACTAGTTACTTTCTATTTAGGTTCTCCGTCGTTCGATAACTCTTAAGTTCACTGCTCGTTGAAGACTTTTGCTTTCAAGTTGAGGTGAGTGTTCACCCCTAAACTTATCTATTTGCGAAAAACTGGAAGGCTATGTGACTATCTGTATCTAATACTATATATACTGTTTTACTATATGCTTCCGCGTAAAAGTAACTAAGTCCTAAGTATGACTATTTACTTTCTTTGTTTATTGCTACTCTGTTCTGGATTAACTTTTTTGCAGGAACACTTCTCGGTGTTTGATTATCCGTATCTGTTTGTTCTGTATCTGTATCTGTTCTGTCTGTTTCTGTATGACACCGGTCGATTAGGTCGTAACTAGGTAGGCTTGGGTAGTAGAGGACTATCGGGTTTGCTCGGTTATTGCCTAGTCTAATCCCTTTTAGACGCGAGGCAGAAGTCACTGAGGTCTATTAGGGTCATAGGTTCTGTTTCCCCAAAGTACACGGGGGTTTCTGTTTCTGTCCGGAGTTGTATACCCTCTGGAGGGAGCTATAAGGGGCTATTGGGAGTAGGAGCAATAAGGCGGGCTGCACCAACGGACTTCGACTTATCTGTTTTGTCTTTTTGTTCTGTTATCTGTTCTGTTTGCTATTTTATCTGCTGAAAAGGATTTTGATTTCAAAACTGTTTACTTTTTGTTTGTCAACTTAGAACCTCACTGAGATCCTTTATCTCACACTCTCTTTTGTTTTCAAAATTCCTTCCTTCCAGATACTACTGAGGATGCACGCGAGTAGGATGCCAGCGACTGAGAGAAGGGTCTGGGGTGTCTTTGGGAATTTATTTCAAAATAAGAAGATGATACTTTTCACTGTCTTCAATAGTTGTTATTCATTTGATTCCTAAGTTACTATTGGATATTTACTTGATTCTGTTAGCGTTGTGCGCGTCAAATATTATTATGGCATTTATTGCCGACCGTTGTTTTAAAATTATTTCGGATTTTCTATTTTCAAGAAAATTGTTTTTTTTTAAACCGGTACCGTTACATTGTGAATCCCAGTAATAGTAGTGGGTAGTTGCAACCGATAAGCAACACAATGCCAACTCTCTCAATGATCTCGTATGGTCCTACATACCGAGGGTTCAGTTTAGCTCTATGACCCTTACGAACAATTTCCCTTTCTCGGAGATAGCTTGAGAAAGACAAAATCACCAACTTCAAACTCCAAATCTCGCCTACGATTATCGGCGTAACTCTTTTGTCGACTTTGAGCAGTTCTCAATCGGTCTCGGATAAGCCTAACCTTTTCCAAGGTTTCTTGTATCATCTCATTGAGAGTCCTCTCTCCAGCTACCGGTGTAGAAATTCGGTCCTTCAAATCCCAATACAGCGGTGATCTACATTTCCGACCATACAGTGCTTCAAACGGTGCCATACCAATCGATGCTTGATAACTATTATTATAAGCATACTCAACCAATGGCAAATGTTGTGCCCAACTTCCTTGGTGATCCAGCACACACAATCTCAGTAGATCCTCTAGAGTTTGAATGGTCCTTTCGGATTGACCATCCGTCTGCGGATGTGCTGCGGTACTAAAATTCAACTTAGTACCCAAGCCTTCGTGTACTTTCTTCCAAAATATCGAGACAAACTTCGGATCTCTATCAGACACAATACTCACCGGAGTGCCATGAAGCTTAATTATCTCATCGCGATAAACTTCGGCTAACTTCTCGGACGTGTAGGTGGTTTTCACAGGCAGAAAGTGTACCGATTTTGTCAATCTATCGACAATAACCCAAACACTATCAAAACCACCCTAGCTACCGGTAGACCAGTCACAAAATCCATAGTGATCATCTCCCATTTCCACTGTGGAATCTCGAGTGGTTGTAGTAAACCTCCCGGTTTCTGATGCTCAACCTTCACTTGCTGGCAGACCAAACAACTTCGCACAAACTGTGCAATATCTCGCTTCATATGGGTCCACCAGTAAACCTTCTTCAAATCCTCATACATTTTGTTTCCTCCAGGATGCATCGAGTACTTAGATTTATGAGCTTCATCCAAAATTAGACGCCTAAGATCTTCATCAGAAGGCACGCACAATCTACCTTGAAACCTTAGGGCTCCATTCTCATCAACAGAGAATTTCGCATTGCGAGGTTCAGTGATATGTGCTTTGATGTCTTGAAGCTCTTCATCAAGCTCTTGAGCCTCAAGAATTCTACCTGCCAGCTCATACCTCAAAGTGATATTGGTGAACATACAAGACAATTTGGATACTTCGAGATTTGACACGTGTACCCTACGACTTAGGGCATCAGCGACCACATTTTCCTTACCAGGGTGATATCGAATTGTACAAGTGTAATCGCCCAGAAATTCCATCCATCGTCGTTGTCTCATGTTCAACTCCTTTTGTGTGAACACATACTTCAAGCTCTTATGATCAGTGAGGATGGTGAACTCAGGACCATAAAGGTAGTGTCTCCACTTTCCCAAGGCAAAGACTATAGCAGCTAGCTCAAGATCATGGGTTGGGTAATTTCTTTCATATGGCTTCAACTTTCTCGAAGCATATGCGATCACCGTTTCCCGTTGCATCAGTACACAACCCAAACCTTCCTTTGAAGCATCAGTGTAGACCACAAAGTCGTTGGTCCCCTCGGGAAGAGCTAGTATAGGGGCAATGGTCAGTCTCTTCTTCAGCTCCTCGAAGCTTTCCTCACACTTGTCACTCCATACGAATTTAGGATTTTTCCCTGTTAAAGAGGACAAGGGTCCAGCTATCTTCGAATAATCCTTCACAAAATGGCGATAGTAACCCGCCAAACCGAGAAAACTCCTCACCTCAGTGACAGATTCAGGTCTCTTCCAATTAACTATCGACTCAATCTTCGATGGGTTGACCTCCAAACCTTCTCCAGAGATAATGTGCCCTAGAAAGGCTACTTTATCTAGCCAAAATTCACACTTGCTGAATTTGGCATACAAATTGTTGTTCTGTAGAGTTTCCAAGACAATTCGGAGATGTTTCTCATGATCCTCTTCGGATTTCGAGTAAACGAGAATGTCATCGATGAAAACCACAACAAACTGATCCAAATACGGCTGAAAAACCCGATGCATCAAATCCATGAACACAGCTGGGGCATTCGTAAGGCCAAACGGCATCACCACAAACTCATAATGACCATACCTCGAGTTCAGAGCAGTCTTAGGTATGTCTTCTTCTCTTACCCTAACTTGATAATAGCCTTGTCGCAGATCAAGCTTCGAGTAAACCTTCGAACCTTCCAAATGATCAAAGAGTTCCTCAATACGGGGTAGGGGGTACTTGTTCTTGACAGTGACTTGGTTCAGGCCTCGATAGTCGATGCACATCCTCATACTACCATCCTTCTTCTTTACAAACAGAACCGGTGATCCCCAAGGCGAAGAACTAGGTCTCACAAAACCGTTATCCACCAGATCTTGCAGTTGAGTCTTAAGTTCTTTAAGCTCAGCAGGTGCCATCCTATAGGGTGACTTCGAAATGGGTGTGGTGCCAGGTACCAGATCAATACTAAACTCCACTTCTCGTTCAGGGGGTACGGAATCCAGTTTCTCAAGAAAAACACCCTTGAATTCCTTAACCACCCTAACTTCCTCGATTTTTGGTTGATCTTTGGGTTTATTGATCAGATACGCCAAAAAGCAGGTAGCACCCTTCACGTACAGCCTTCTAGCTTCCATAGCAGACATCAGAAACTTCTCATCCTTTCTCTTATCTTCTTTCCATACGACTTTCTCCTCTCCAAGTTTTCCCAGGGATATAGCCTTGGTTTGACAATCCAGTTGTGCGTAGTGCTCGGACAGCCAATCCATACCCAGAATGACATCGTAGGTTGAAAGAGGTAGGAAGATAAGGTCAGCAGGGAAAGTTCTTCCTAGGATGGAAATCTCGCAACGCTCGACGAACTTCTTAGTGATTAAACTAGCTCCCAAAGGCGTACATACTTCTAAAGCGTGGGGTAAAACTTTGTACGGTAAAACGAGTGACTCAGCAAATACTTCAGCAATAAATGAATGCGTAGCACCAGCATCAAATAAAGCTTTAGAAGAAGTTTGAGCGATCAGTAGCGTACCTTCAACCACATTCGCGCTGTCAGGAACTTCATGACCACCTATGCTGTAAACTCGGGGCTTAGCCATAGTACCCTTTCCGTCATTTCTCGGAGCATAGCCTCCTGGTCTTCCTCCTTTGACAATGGCATGACGGTTCGGACAGTGGCTGATCTTGTGATCCTTGCTCCCACAAGCCAAACACAAGCCTTGTCTCTTCCAGCAGTTGTTCTCATCGTGGCTCCTCCACAGTAGTTGCAGTTCTTCCTTGCCTGGGATGACTGCCCAGACCCTCCAGTGGTGTTGCGGGAACGGTTGTCCTGCTGATTACGGGGATACTTCGCCGGTGGTGCTTGATATCCAGATTGATACCCACCTCGACTCTCCCTCTTGTATCCAGATTGGCTTCCCCCTCCATGGTTCCCAGAAGAACTAGAGTAGCTCCTCTTGCTAGAGTACGGCTTATCAGCCATCTTGATCTCTTTGAGACCACTTTCTACCTCGGAGGCGAGTTCGACAGCCTTGAGGTAGGTAGGCATGTTGGTCCCAAACAAACTGTACCGGATCTCAGAGTTCAGACCCTTCACAAAGTGGCGCACCTTCTCTCGTTCATCGTCCTGGAAATGCGGCACATACTTCAGTAGTCGGGTAAATTCTGAGTCGTAGTCGGCAACATCCATGTTCCCTTGCACCAAAGCTTGGAACTCATCTCTCCGATTCTCGCGGACCAGGCGAGGCACGTACTTGTCCATGAAATCCTTGGTGAAGTTCTCCCAGGTGCGAGCAACTCCCTCTTGCCTCCATCTTGCATTCACGGTCCTCCACCAGTTCCTGGCGGCTCCCACGAACTTGAAAGCAACAAGCTCAATTTTCCTCTCGTCCGGATAGTGTAGGATCGAGAATAAGTTCTCCATACTCTCTATCCAGAGCTCAGCCTTACGGGCGTCAGGCGTTCCCTCGAACCTTTCAGGATGGAAACGAGTGAAACGTTCCGCAGCTTGATCGATGGTCTGAATCGGTGGTGGTGGCGGAGGAGCTGGCTGAACAGGTGGTGCTCCAGCGCGGCGAATGGTTTCGCTGAAATTTCCCAAAGCAGCGATGATACGGTCCACTTGGTCTCCATTTTCAGCATGATGATCATCTCCACTTCCATTGCTGCTGGCACCACGAGTGTTTCTGCGATTCATTCTAACAAAGGGGCACTACTTAGCAGTTGATTTAACAACCTCGAATTTCTAACTTAGAAAAGAACAGAAAAAGAAGAACTAAGGCCAGTACTTAAACTTCTACAACAGGTATGAAACTGAGCAGTGAAGAAAGCATGCCTTGAACTTTAAAACAAAAAGCAAAATCAAGAAATCAAGGTAGTCTCAAAACAGCCAAGCATGCAATTATTCAAAGGAAAACCGGTCTCTACTCGTTTTAGCGAGAAAACAGAAAACCACAGAGTCAAGTAAACGGAAAAGCATAAACAGTCTCAGTCGGGCTGAACTAAAAAAAACTCGTTTGGCAAAAAGGAAATTCGGTACGGGCTCGAAAAGGCATCTATCCTAATAAACGTCCTCGATATCGTCTTCGAAATGTCGTTCGGGCACGTGTGCATCTGCTCCTTCTTCCTCAGAGGGGTCTGATGAATGTGTATTTTACACTTTCATTCGAGTCTTTTTCACCTATTTTAGCTATCCTCTATGTTAATTTAGCTATATTTTAGTACATTTTATTAGAATAGTGTCACGTTTCCCTTTAGATTTTATTTTACAGGTTTTGGTTGAAATTCGGGGATTTCCGGGCAATTATATTGAAGTTGACAAGGAATTGGTGTTCCAGAAGCCTATCTGGAGTATCTGAAGGTTTCCGGATAGGATTTGGAGTCTAGGGGTCGAATCTGGAGGTTAGAAGGCCACTAGAAGTCAGAAACCGAGTCCGAAAAGGTGAAGAAATCCAAAACCGCGTCGAAAAACGCGGAATTCCGCGAAAAAGCCGGGGGGCGAACCGCCCCGGAGTTTTTTCGGGACCTATATATAGTGCTCAGTTTTCTCTCCGAAAATCATATCTTTCCAGACCTCCTCTGTCACCTCTCTCTATAGTTTTAGGTAGGAACTTCCCGGGGCCTGTCCTGGGAGTTCTGTAGCTTAGGGGATACTTTTTCATAGCAGTTTGGAGCTCGTAGGACCGCAATCATCCGGAGATTGACAACCTTCGGTAACTTTGTATCTTACAGTTTTATTCTACTTATTTTATATTCTTTCAATATGTTTTCTTCTATGATTTCTGTTGATTGCATGCCTATTATGAGTAGCTAAACTTATCGTTGGTGGTAGTATGTGAATTCTTAGCGAAGGGAAGATAATCATGCTAATGGCTATATCGCGCATTATACTCCGTGTCATTGCTTTATTTCGTTGATCAGTTGTAACCAAAATTCTCGTATGTTGTATTGATTATTATGCACAATTGGACACTAGTCGACCATCAGACCAATTATCTTCGTAGTGTTGAATAATTACGGAACACATTAGGACAATCGTGATTGACTAGTCAGACCAAATTATCTTCGTAGTGCTTAATACTTGCAACATGACACTAGATTGATTCAAAGATCTCTATGTAAGACCGAGGAATTTATGCATGATTATCGACCCGTTATGTTAAGAAGGACCATACTATCACCAATCTCCATTATCTGCTAGAAACCCCCTATTGCTATCTGTCTGCTGTTTTATATTCTCTTGTTAAATAGATAAAGCTAGTTATAGTCCTGAGAGAACGACACTCGAGTCATTCTACTGCTACACTACGGTTTTTGTTGTAGTTGTGGATTGCCTTTGGCTAATAACAAATTTATTTGACTGAATTCGGAACCGACAAATCCGCGTTCATCAAATTGGCGCTGCTGCCGGGGACTATACTCCTTTTTTCTGTTTAATTTGTTTATATTTTCAGCATTCAACCCCCAGAACAGCTCTTGGATTGTCTCTAAAAAATTTCACTTTCTTACCATATTTCTTTCCTCCTATCTTCTGTAGTAAATTCATCTAATCTGATCTTGGTTACCTTGCGTGTTTGTGCTCTCGAAATTTTTGGTTATATTGTGTTTGATTACGCTAATAGAACTAACTTTTAGTTTTGAGTTACTCTTACTACAGACATACATGTATGATGTCCATGCGCGCTCGCATGACACCCCAATTCTCGCAGGTGAGGAGAGGATCATCCATATACCTGGAAGACGAGTTAAGGAGGTATGAGGTGATGGAGTCCATGGTGAGGTACTTACCGAGGTACGAAGATGGAGTAGGGATGGATCCATGGAGTTTCATTCGATCCTATGAGGAGGAAATAGAAAGAATTCTAGCAGAAGGGTTTACTAAGGACCAATTATGCAGGAAACTATTTTCTTTTGCTCTTGGGTATGAGCCTAGGCGTTGGATTGCAAGGTTTGAACCAGGATCGCTGAAAACTTGGGGCCAAGTAGTAGAGGAGTTCTTGGCGCGGTTCATGCCTTATCATGAGACGATTGCCTTACGTGATAGGATCCAATATTTCGAGCAAGGAGAGTATGAGTAGTTTTGTGACGCCTACGAACGTTTGAGATGTATAAACGTGAGTGCCCCCATCACCGTTTCGAAGATGGGGAGTTGATTTGGTGCTTCGTTGGTGGACTTCGTGAAGAGGAACGACTTAGAGTGGATCGGTTGAGCGGCGGTCTGGGAGAATGTACGGTCGACGAGGCAGAAGAAGTCCTCCGTAAGTACGCCATAGGTTCAACACAATCCGATGAGGTCATACCAATTCACATCACCGCAAAGGAAGTAGATCGAGGTGAAGCAGGAAGCTCATCCGAGGAGTATTTTGAAGCCGAAGAAATCAGTAAGGAAGATGAAATTGCACATGCCGAGCAAGTTGAAGATGACCTTCGTATAGCAAAAGTTGTTGAAGAAGTTAAAGTAACTGAGCATCTTACGGAAGAGTTCAACTTGTTGAATTGTGCTGGAGTAGAAGAGGTTCGAGAACTTGAAGAGGAGAAAGGATTGGAAGGCGACGCCCCCCTGGAGGTGGGGGGCGAGTCGCCCAGCATGGGGGGAGAACCGCCTCCCATGAACAGTGAGCCGGATGACCCCAGCTCCCCTGTTCCTTTACTCGCAGACATTCGTAGCAATCCAAAGCCACTTCCTTCCGTTACTACTGAGGTTCTTAAGTACAAAGAGGTGAATCTACTCCTCCAAGGTGGAAAGCTTGACAAGCAAGATACACGGGAGCCACCACTAAACAAGCACCTCGATGAAGTCAAAGTGAATGTCCTCCTATTGATGAAGTCCTTATTGGATATGCCTGCAAAGCAACCCAGTCCATTCACCATGGTGAGATCTTTGACGCTTCCTAGGTCTCTTTGCTACATCGGACCAAGAGAATGGCGGCCACCGTGGGGAGGTACTCTTGAGTCCATTCTTGAATACTCAGCCGACCGAGGCCAAACCGTTCGGTAACATCTAGTATCACTTTTTATTTACTCATTCTCTTTTGCTAGGGACTAGCTTAAGTTTCATGAGGGGGATGGATGTGAACCATGATGTTAAGTATTGTTTGGCTTTGTGATGTTGAGTATGGTATCTTGTTTTTTAATTGCATTTGCACGTTTACTGCTTTCCTAGGATAGTCTTGCATGTTTTATGGAGTTTATTGCCGAATTTTTTGAACTTTTTTATTGGGTAGATCAACTAACTATGCCATTAATCGTATGCTTCATCTCTATGAATTTGTTTGAGGTTTTTCTCGCTTGGCTTGTCACATTTATGTATTGCACTTAGTTAAGCTTGGTAGTCTCGACATCACTTAGTGGTGTTTTCTCTACTGCGGTTCACGAAGGCCTTTATAATAGGATGATGCATGTTAGGGTATTATGGTTGTTTTCCCGAGTAATTATGTACCTAAGAGGCAACAAGTCTTCACCATGCTTTGAGATTGCTAAATGCCTAGGAAGGAGGTCGTGTGAGGTTGTGTGATCCTTTGTTTATAACCTATTCTTCCGAATAGGTTTGGGGAGGGGGTTACACCATCATAGACTTGTTTCTGTTTTTCATTTTTCGTATCGTGAGTTTATTTTTCCTTTTCCGTGAATTTTGTACTCCAACCTATTCTTTCGAATAGGTTTGGAGAAGTCGTCTGAGTCTTTTTGTTTCTCTCTTTGTTATGCTACTGCTGGCTAAAAAAAATCGGAAAAAAAAGAAAAGAGAAAAATTCCAGAAAAAAAGAAAAAGAAAAAAGAATCTGGAAGAAAAAAAGAAAAAAAGAGAAGACCCAAAAAAGCAAAGAAGGGTCCAAAAAAGAGAGCCAAATAGCAGTTTAGCAAAGTGTTGAGTCTTATTTTCCATTTTTGTAATGTTCGTAATCGTGTTGTAATTTTCTATTTCTTATCTTTTTTGTCTTGAGTGTCATCTGTTCTAGACCACCCTCGTCCTGCCATTCAGGAAGTGGTGAAATACTTAAGACTTTACTTGAGAGATAGGTAGAATAGGGGAGTGTTATCTTTTATAGGGAACCCTCCTTCGTTTGATGAGAGCCAGTACTGGTTCGACCTCTTTTGAGGGAAAATCTTAACATGGTGGAACAGCAGTAAGTCCTCAGTTTCATAGGCACGGGGCAACCATTCGTATCTTAGCATGCTTCATTACGTCGTCACTGACTAGGTCCAGGTAGAGAATGTTACGAGAGACTATCTTGTCTTGACATAAGTGCTTATGTGGATGTGTATAAGTCAGTCGAGGTATTCTTCAACCTATATTCATGCCTTGATTTATATGGTTTTTGTTCATATGTTATTTGATAGATTCAGTAGATTAGTTCATTTTATTTGGCATGAAACTCCATTTTGTGTCTTGCATGTTTTTTCTATTAGAGTCTAGCTTAGTTGCTTGAGGACAAGCAAATGTTCGGTTTGGGGAGTTTGATGAATGTGTATTTTACACTTTCATTCGAGTCTTTTTCACCTATTTTAGCTATCCTCTATGTTAATTTAGCTATATTTTAGTACATTTTATTAGAATAGTGTCACGTTTCCCTTTAGATTTTATTTTACAGGTTTTGGTTGAAATTCGGGGATTTCCGGGCAATTATATTGAAGTTGACAAGGAATTGGTGTTCCAGAAGCCCATTTGGAGTATCTGAAGGTTTCCGGATAGAATTTGGAGTCTAGGGGTCGAATCTGGACGTTAGAAAGCCACTAGAAGTCAGAAACCGAGTCCGAAAAGGTGAAGAAATCCAAAACCGCGTCGAAAAACGTGGAATTCCGCAAAAAAGTCGGGGGGCGAACCGCCCCGGAGTTTTTTCGGGGCCTATATATAGTGCTCAGTTTTCTCTCTGAAAATCATATCTTTCCAGACCTCCTCTGTCACCTCTCTCTATAGTTTTAGGTAGGAACTTCCCGGGGCCTGTCCTGGGAGTTCTGTAGCTTAGGGGATACTTTTTCATAGCAGTTTGGAGCTCGTAGGACCGCAATCATCCGGAGATTGACAACCTTCGGTAACTTTGTATCTTACAGTTTTATTCTACTTATTTTATATTCTTTCAATATGTTTTCTTCTATGATTTCTGTTGATTGCATGCCTATTATGAGTAGCTAAACTTATCGTTGGTGGTAGTATGTGAATTCTTAGCGAAGGGAAGATAATCATGCTAATGGCTATATCGCGCATTATATTCCGTGTCATTGCTTTATTTCGTTGAACAGTTGTAACCAAAATTCTCGTATGTTGTATTGATTATTATGCACAATTGGACACTAGTCGACCATCAGACCAATTATCTTCGTAGTGTTGAATAATTACGGAACACATTAGGACAATCGTGATTGATTAGTCAGACCAAATTATCTTCGTAGTGCTTAATACTTGCAACAGGACACTAGATTGATTCAAAGATCTCTATGCAAGACCGAAGAATTTATGCATGATTATCGATCCGTTATGTTAAGAAGGACCATACTATCACCAATCTCCATTATCTGCTAGAACCCCCTATTGCTATCTGTCTGCTGTTTTATAGTCTCTTGTTAAATAGATAAAGCTAGTTATAGTCCTGAGAGAACAACACTCGAGTCATTCTACTGTTACACTACGGTTTTCGTTGTAGTTTTGGATTGCCTTTGGCTAATAACAAATTTATTTGACTGAATTCGGAACCGACAAATCCGCATTCATCAGGGTCCTCCTCGGGTTCTTCTTCGGGTTATTCCTCATCCTCCACTCTACGTGAAGGTCTGCAACCCTCGGGAAACTTCCTCCGATCCTTCCTCTTACGGATCTTGGTGCCTAGGTTGGATGTGGTTAACGAGACAAAGCCAGAGTGCTCCTTTGCGGCGCGTAAAGCCATCTTAAGGAATCGGATTTCAGCATCCTTCATTGCCATTTTGTCTTGAAGCTTCATGTTTTCCAGCCAATAGTGGTCTCGTTCCCGGACGACCCTGTCCATCACGCTTCCAGGGTAAATGCCAATGACAGGAACGGAGGTATAAGGGTTAAACTCTCCTTCGACTAGGCGGTAACGGATGACTTTCTTTTCGGTACTCATACCTATCTGTAACCACATGCATATTTATCTAGTTAATAACTACGTCAAAATAAAAAACAACCACGGAAGGTCAACAGTTTCAGAAACGGATCAGAAAGTCGTCAGAATCTGAACAGAGAAGATGAAGAAACAGTTTAAGGTTAGTACGTAAGACTCGAATCAGAAAAGTAAAAGGAAATGCAAGACCTAACCAGCGACTCAGACCCTCACACACACCCCAAAGGTCAAAAGATCCTATCCTAGCAAGCTCGAGTTTGAACTCAAGCTCTGATACCAACTGTAACGGTATCGGTTTTTAAAAACAAAATAATTTCTTGAAAGAGAAAATCCGAAATAACTTTAAAAGCAACGGTCGGCAATAAATGCCAAAATAATATTTGACGCGCGCAGCGCTAACAGAAACGAGTAAATATCCAACGGTAACTTGGAAATCAAAAGAATAACAACTATTGAAGACAGTAAAAGTTCATCTTCTTATTTTGAAATAAACAAAACCCCAGAGACATCCCAGACCCTTCTCTCAGTCGCTGGCATCCTACTCGGGAACATCCTCAGCCGTATCTGGAAGGAAGGAATTTTGAAAACAAAGAGAGTGTGAGATAAAGGATCTCAGGTGAGTTTCTAAGTTAAAAACAGAAAGTAAACAGTTTTAGAAATCAAAATCCTTTTCAGCAGATAAATCACAAACAGAACAGAACACATAACAGAAAGACAGAACAATTAAGTTGAAGACCGTTGGTGCAGCCCGCCTTGTTACTCCTACTCCCAGATTGCCCTTATAACTCCCTCTAGAGGGTGCACAACTTCGGACAGAAACAGAAACCCCCGTGTACTTTGGGGAAACAGAACCTACGACCCTAATAGACTTCAACGACTTCTGCCTCGCTCCTAAAAGGGATTAGACTAGGCAATAATCAAGCAAACCCGATAGTCCTCTACTACCCAAGCCTACCTAATTACAACCTAATCGACCGGTCACACAGAAACAGACAGAACAGATACAGATCAAACAGATACGAACAATAAAACACCGAGTAGTGTTCCTGCAGAAAAGTTAATCAAGAACAGAGTAGCAATAAACAAAGAA
This sequence comes from Plantago ovata, assembly GCA_028274465.1. Lineage (NCBI taxonomy): Eukaryota > Viridiplantae > Streptophyta > Magnoliopsida > Lamiales > Plantaginaceae > Plantago > Plantago ovata. Next base: position 83,499,947 of record CM051457.1, read on the forward strand.
AGTAAATAGTCATACTTAGGACATAGTTACTTTTACGCGGAAGCATACAGTAAAACAGTATATATAGTAATAGATACAGATAGTCACATATCCTTCCAGTTTTTCGCAAATAGATAAGTTTAGGGGTGAACACTCACCTTAACTAGCAAGCAAAAGATCTCCAACGAGCAGTGAGCTTAAGAGTTATCGAACAACGGAGAACCTAAAGAGAAAGTAACTAATTACGCTTTAGAAGTCGAACGAACGGAAGGAAAAAGGTTGGTAAAGAAGTGGTAAAGACGGGGTTCGAACTCGGGACCTCTAAATTAGTCAAGCAAGAACCTAACCAACCAGGCTAGCAAGTCAAGTCGTTACTAAAGTATAAAAGCAGAACTAAGTTGAAACGTTTTCAGAAAATACTCTTTCAGTTTTCAGTCTCTGGAAATTACTAAAATACCCTCAGTGGTAAATTGCAAAAAGACCCTTTTTGAAATCGGAAAGTACAAACAAGTCCAGAAGTTTTCCAACGTACATAACAGTCCCCACGGAATAAAAAGGTTTACAAAACAGTCCTCTGTCAGTCAACTACGGTCAAAGCTTAATTGCAAAAGGGTCCTTTAAGTTTCCAAACATCCCAAAACAGTCCACAAGGTTCAGATTAAAACCACTAAAGTCCAGTCAGTCCTTTTCGAAGTCAACAAAATCAATACGGTCAACATACGAGGTCAACAACAAAACAAGTCGAACAACAGCAACAACAATCTAACAAATCCTATGTCCCGGTTCTCAGTTCGAATCAAAATAACATGGCCAGATTGTACAAGGGCAAAACGGTCCAGGGGCAAAAAGTCCAAAATAGAAATACAAACTGCAAATCAGAAAGATACAAAAAGGGAAACGAGATTACCTTCGAAAGGGGATTGAATCAATCTGCAAATCGAATGAAGACAAAAAAGAAAAGAAATTAAACGAGATTCGAATCGAGATCGCAATCGAGATTGAATTCAAACCGGTCAAGGATTGCCACTTACCGAAACCCAATCGGAGCAGAGACGGGATCGGCGGCGAACGGAGTCGGGACGGACCGGATCGAACAAATCGACGCGGTGGCGGCGCACGGACAGAGCTTGAGGACGGCGCGGGAGCGGATCAGAAACGAACGGCGCGCGAAACGGCGTCCGAACGGAACAGAGGGCGGCGCGGCGGAACGATATCGGAGCAGCGAGCATGTGAATCGGTGCGGCCAGAACGAAAAGAGGCGACGACGGACGGATCGAGACCGGCGGCACACGAAACAGCAAACGGATGGCTTGAACGGGACGGCGGCGGCCTGATCGGAGACGAACGGAGCAGCAACGGCAGATCCTCTTCTCTCTTCTCTCTCTCTCTCTCTCTCTCTCTCTTTCTTTCTTTCTTTCTTTCTTTCTTTTGGTTTGAACGGCAAGAAGAAGAAGGAAAAGATGGGGTATCGAATTAGGGTTAGGGTTAATAGTCTGATGGGCCGGTCAATGGGCCAAGTTGACTGGGCCACATAAATGGGCCAAAAGAAGTCAGAAAGTCCAGTCTTTCCAGCTCGGTCCAAACGCAACGAAACGAACTCGTTTACGCGAAAATAATTAAATGATTATCGAATAAATAATTTACTCCGATAATTAATTAATTAAAAAGAAAATAAATAATTAAATAATAAAATAATAAATAAATAAATTAAAAAAAAGACGGGGCGTTACACTTCTAAACCCTAAAAAACGACTATAGATAGCTAACCTCATTCTATATCCTCGCTACAATTTTCGAATTTGTCTTTAGAAATCAGTATCTTCGATAAGAATTTGATCTTGGAATTATCACTAATCAATTCGTAGTCAGTCCTGATTTCTGTAATATCATTGAATTGTATGTGTTTTTTTATTCTTATTCAATCCGTATTCTATTATACATTCGCTAATGATATGGAATTTTTGTTCTCATGTCTTCAGATTTGTCTTTGTTTTTCCGGGATGATGAATTGAACGACATTACTGAACAAATGAAGCTCGATGCTAATTGGGTTAGTTTTTATCATTGTTGTTGTATTCTGATTAAATTGTTCACTCATTGATTAGTCTAATCTTCTTGATTAAATTATTTTTTACGTTGGATGCTTTTACGAAAGCTTTGATCTTGCAATTATCACTAATCAATTCGTAGTCAGTCCTGATTTCTATTTCGCGATGCTAATTGTAAGTTTTATCTAATATCATTGAATTGTATGTATATTTTTTATTCTTATTCAATCCGTATTCTATTATACATTCGCTAATGATATTTTATTTTTGTTCTCATGTCTTCAGATTTGTCTTTTGTTTTCCGGGATGATGAATTGAATGGCATTACTGAACAAATGAAGCTCGATGCTAATTGGGTTAGTTTTATCATTGTTTTTATATTCTGATTAAATTGTTACTCATTGATTAGTCTAATCTTCTTGATTAAATTGTTTTTGATGTTGGATGCTTTTACGAAAGCTTTGATCTTGCAATTATCACTAATCAATTCGTAGTCAGTCCTGATTTATATTTCGCGATGCTAATTGTAAGTTTTATCTAATATGATTGAATTTTATGTATTTTTTTTATTCTTATTCAATCCGTATTCTATTATACATTCGCTAATGATATTTTACTTTTGTTTTATGGTTGATGTTTTCGAGTACAAGACCTTACATCGAGTACAACCTTTGCTAGACATTTTAATAGAAGTGAATCATCCAATGTCCAATTACGCGACATGTATCTGTAAAATGTTGAATAACGACCAAGATATTAGAGAAGATGGATTCTTACTCTTAGCCAAGATTGCTTCGATGCCTTGATGGTTTTTGTATTTGAAGAAATGTAAAGAAACAGTGTTGGAAGGAATTTGCAAATTTTATGATGGCGTGTTCATTACTAAATTTTGTATTCCTAAGTTTTGTTGTATTCATTGTAATCCAGAGTTAGTTTTTGTTGATGGTGATTTTTGCTATAGGTGTTTTGCTGATAATTAGACACTACTAGAAAAACTGAGATTAGTAACGCAAATTAGCGACGCATAACCATGCGTCGCTAATTTTAGCGACCCATAGCCCATGCGTCGCTAATTAGCGACCCTTGAGCTTTGGTCGCTAATTTTAGCGACCCATAACCATGCGTCGCTAATTTAGCGACCAAAGCTCAAGGGTCGCTAATTAGCGACGCATGGGCTATGGGTCGCTAAAATTAGCGACGCATGGGCTATGGGTCGCAAAAACTGCATAATTTTCAGGTGGGTCTCCTCACATTCAACCGGAACTATAGGGCTCATCTGTTATCGGATTGGTGCGCATAACCTACCGTTGGATACCTCGTTGAGTTATCTACGCGTGGACGTTGATTTGAGGTTGATTAAATATCGTATGGAGTTATGGATGAAATGGCTAGACTGCACTAATCTTGCACACTTGAACGACTCCAAAACCTTTATCCGAACTTCTGAATATGTGCTTCTAAGGTAAGTCTAAGTTTTTCCCAAATGAAATTCTTGGCTTAAATCGAACTACGGTCACTCACGAACATATCCATGGAGATCGAGAAACTTCAACAAGATCACTTTGCAGCGTTTTAAGCTCAAAATCACAGTTTCGTACCTAAGTGTTTGAAACATGAAAAACATCAAAACGTGACACTATTCTACAAAACTAAAAGAAAAAAAAAACTTAAGAAATAAGGAGTGCACATAGAATATAAAATAACACCAAAACTGAAGTCCGTAACTAAGTAACCCCAACCTTTCAAAAATAAACTATTAGTGTCTAAATAACTCAACCGTTAAGAAATAAATAAAAAAATTAAAATTTAGTGACCTATTCCTTAGATAGTCCACTTAGTAATTGAGATATCTCAAACCGTATGAAGATATAAATGTTTTATAAATATAAACATATGGAAGTGACTATGAAGAGCAATAACTATATATTATCTAGAACTTATACAAGAATTATCACAAGTATTGGTAGCCGAGTGGTAAGGGTGTTGGGTTAGTAAGGATGTCCTAGGTTCGAAACCTAGGAAACACAAGGTGGAGTAGAGAGGAGAATTTATTTTTAATAAAAATTTTCAGAAATTAGCGACGCATAGAATGGGTCGCTAAATGGATCGCTAATTTACCGACGCATGGCCCATGCGTCGCCTCGCCATTTAGCGACGCAATTTCTATGCGTCGCTAATGGGTCGCAAATGGGTTTAGCGACGCATGGGGAGCTGTTTAGCGACGCATGGGAGCGTCACTAAACTTAGTTTTTCTTGTAGTGAGATCTTAGTTTTTCTTGTAGTGAGATATGTAGCTACGGTTGTTCGTCTGATTATTCAATATGCAATGTATATTTTGGGTTTGAATGTAATTTACCGGCTGTGTGACCAATCACATAAATTTGATATTAATTATAATACTATAACATTGTTGGTCAATGTTTAAAATTCGAAATTATCAAGCAACACTTCAAAGTTCTATTGTACATTATGGTGGATTCGATTTGGGACAAAACACTAGAAGATATTAAAATGAAATTTTTTGACCGAGTTAGCCGTGGTACAATTTTTTTGATTTATTAAGTATTTCTCAATAAAGACGTAGACGTATTTATCTACCACGTTGATTTATTCATGTTGGATGAAGAAGTAGATGTATGATATATCAATTTTATTTATTTATACTTATTCATTTTTCATGTTTACACCTTATTTTGCATGATTAAACTTCTAGAGCTATATTTTACTTCACATGGTAATGTATGTTGTATGCTTTTTTACAATTTTCTAGCATGTTTAGTATCAACATTACTTTCTGATCATTACTTTGGAATCTACAAAATTTTATCAATAATGTGAATGAAGTGTGCATGGTTTTGTAACAAATATGATCTTAGACAATAGAGGATAGACTAACTTTTTAGAATTCACCGTGTGATAAAAAAAATAAAAAATAAAATAAAATCCATAGCTTATAAAAGCTGTGGCCGGAGGGAATTGAACCCGGGTGGTGCAGATGATGAAACTCACTACATTCCACTCAGCCACAGCTTTTTAATCGTTCATTATTGATAATATTTGGTACTAGTACTTTATTTAATGTGCCTTTAAGTTTAATAATCGAAGTCGGATTTTTCAAATATGATCATTATCTTCCACTTCTAGAGGATAGACTCACTATAACGTGCAATGCATGTCTTGCTGATTTTGAGACTAACATATATACTAAGACGAGTTATTTCAGGACCGTTCTTAATCTTCCGTTGTTGGATGAAGACGTACACGTATGATATATCTCATTTAATTAAAATTTTCACTATTCATGTTTGATTTTTTTGAATTATTCAAGTTTATTATAATTATTTTGATTCATTAAGTATTTCTCAATAAAGACGTAGACGTATGAAATATCACGTTGGATGAAGACGTGGATGTATGATATATCAATTTTATTTTATTTATAATTATTCATTATTCATGTTTACACCTTATTGAGCATGACTAAACTTCTAGAACTATTCTACTTCACATGGTTATTTATGTCGTATGAATTTTACAATTTGCTAGCATGTTTAGTGTCAACATTACGTTTCATCGTTACTTTGGAATGTACCAAATTTTATACTTTAGTTCTAGAAAATGTTAGTTTATGTGAGTGAAGTGTGCATGGTTTTGTAACAAATGTGATCTTAGACAGGTAGATTATAGACTCACTGTCACGTTCAATGCTTTTTTTCATTAAAAATTAATTATATTTCTTGACAATAGCTATATATTTAAATAAGTTGTCTATTTGTTTATGTTTTCTATTTAAAAAAATCTCAATTTAGAATCCACCGTATGATTAAAATAAAATCCATAACTAAATGCTGTGGCCGGAGGGAATTGAAACCGGGTGGTGAGGATGATGAAAATCACTACATTCCACTCAGCCGCAGCTTTTTAATCGTTTATTGTTGATAATATTTGATACTGGTACTTGATTTAATATACTTTTACGTTTAATATCCGAAGTCGAATTTTTCAAATTTGTGGAAGTACGCATAGGGCGTAGACCTTCCATCTTTAATAAATTGTTTAAATAAAGCAATGTGTTTAACTACACGCTTGACGCATATGGTATTGATTCTCGATTCTTTTTGTATTTAAAACACTCGAATTTTAAAGGATTTTGTTTGACTGAATCCTTGATTTGTATATTCCTAAAAATTCTTTTGATTGCTTGAAATTCTGCATAATCAATTCAATTATTCTTTTGCATTTTTGAGACTTCATGTTCGTCCAACTTATATACGGAAACGATATATATGCCAAAACCAATATATGTGCAAAAAAGAAACGATATATACTTCCAGAGAAACGATATATATGCCAAAACGATATATATGCCAAAAACCTCACTATATATATGCGCTTGCATCTCAGACCCTAATGCAAAATCTTAATCATACGAAACTGTAATAAGTCGAACAAAAAAAAAAGAGAAAAAGATGAATCCAATCGCTCTTAAGGATATTTGTAAGGATATGCAGGGTGTCGAGCTTTTCACCGTCACCGTTAAGGTTATCAAGCTTTGGAATTCGTTGGATACAAACAAGAACCACTCTGGGTTGAGGCTATTTTAGTTGATAATGAGGTGATTATTATTATGCGTTCCTTTAGTATGTTTTGTCGTTTGTAGTAACAAGCACTAATTTGTGGTTTGTTTTAATCATATAGGGTACCTTGATTCAAGGCACGTCTTCAAAGAGAATGTTGAAGTTTTTAACCAAAAGGCTTAAGGAGAGAGAAACATATAGAATCAGCAAGTTTGATGTGGAAGAAAATACTCCACCAAAGTATCAGAAGGGGAGGGTCAATGTAACAACCCGACCAATCCGGCCGGCGTGGTTACTCAAGGACGGACCCACACACGTCCCCACAGTATGATATTGTCCGCTTTGGGCCTGAGCCCGCACGGATTTGCTTTTGGAATCACCCAAAAGGCCTCATACCATGCGAGAGTGATGGTGTAACGTAACAATGGAAGTACCCACCGGACACTCTCATCGATGTATACTCTACACCGAAGTGTCTATGGGAACCGGTAAGTTGTCGAAGTGATGCCAGTCGTCCTTTGTACTTACAGGACTTTATCATCACATTTGTTGCCCCATATCCTTGGTGGACCCGTCGATGTCAGCTCTGAATAAGCAGTTGACCTAAGACACGATCCAGGATTATGGCTACATACAAATGGGGATGATAAGTGATTCTGTGAAGGATTCATCTCTCAGGTGTAGCACAGGAGAGTACTGCTCATAGTCTGCATAGTTGTGTTGGTAAAGTCACTGGCCAGTGCAAATGATATTTTATGATGGTCATAAGTATATCTTAACCAAGCAACTCCCTGAGACACCCGTGGATGTATTATTGGGATAGACACTTCATCGATCCTAGATACATTCGAGCAAGTCAGATGAAGGGACGTTACCATCTCCGCGTTGAGCGCAACAGACTTCACAACGAAAGGGTTAGTTTTGAGAAACCTCTCAAACGTCCTCATGTATTAATATTGCAAATGGAACCGTCTAGGAATTCCATGTTGCCTAGCTAGGACTTGCTTAATACGATGAGGCCCTATGGGTCACACTATGTGGTGATTCAACCTATCAGAATAACCTTGAAGATGGAATCACAATTAATTTGGAATTAATTGTGATTGATGGATTATAATTGATTTGGAATTAATTATAATATTTGGTGGCTCAATTAATGATTTGGAATTATTAATTGAATTGGCTAATTAATTGTATTTTATGTAAATACAATTAAAGATTATATTTTGGAAATATAATAGAGGTTTGATTTGAAAGGATATGTTAATTTAGAATTAACATATGCACATGACAAAATCTACTTGGAGTTTGAATTGCCTTAGAACTATAAGTGGGTCCCAAAATTGGGACCCACCTATCTCCCGTAGGACTGGGCGCGCGAACGCGTTAGCTAGATAGAGGAAGGAGTTCGACTTCTTCCTCTATTAGAAGTCCAAGGGATAAGTTAGATTTTCCTGATTGAGTTTTAATTTGATTGGGAATAAATCTAGACTTGATATTGGTTTCCTGGTGCGATAAGAATTATATTCTTATTCCTTTACGAAGTCTAATTGCTTATGCTTTAGGCTTCTATTGACTACTATATATAGTAGACTATTAGAGAGCTTTTGACATAAACTTTCAGAGTTATTCTACCCAGTTTTCTTAGAGAAAATAAAAAGCTCTCCCCTCCTTTATAAGCTACACGCGCGCCACCTCACCGGAGGAATCGCCGCCTCCTAGCATTCTTCCGATAGGCTGTTCATCCGTGGATACCAAGGTTGAGGTTCTAGGAGCTGGAAACTAACTCTTATTGTCTTGCAGATAATCAGAGTATTGTAGATATCTTCGACTTCGGTGAAGGAGAAGACACACCGGATTATTACGAAGACTTGGAAGCTGCTTTGGAAGTAAGGTTAGTCTTCTAATTGACGTGTTTATATATATACGACATATACATAATCAATTAACCTGTATGTTAAGAAAATTTTTAAAAATCCGCTGCGTACCCTAGGGGTAACTCTGAGCGTATTTTCTTACAGTGGTATCGGAGCCAGGTTAATTGATTACGTATATGCGTATATATATTGTATGATTTTGTAGATATGTGGATGCAATTGATTCTATGATTAATTCGATTTTCAAAATTTTTGTTTTTATATAAATTTAGAATTTATATTTTTCAAAAAAAAATAAAAATTATTATATATATTTATTTTGACCGCCGGACCGCCTGCGCGACGCAGGCGGCGGGCGCCTGCGTGCCGCAGGCGCTGTGCCCGCGGCGCGGACGCTAGGCGCCCGCGTGCCGCGGCCACACGGGTGCCTGCGGACGCAGGCGCCCGTGCGCCTGGGGCGCCGGGCGCCTGCACCCGCGGCGCCCGTGCCTGCGTGCCGCGGGCGCCCGGGGCCGCAGGCACCGTGGGGACGGAATTAGGTCCCGTCCCATGTTTTAATAAATATATATTTTTCGGGGTTGGACCCAAAATCGAATTTGGAAAATTTTGAGGATTGAATTTTATGTTTGGAATATAAATATGATTTAATTGTAATTGTTTTTAACTAGAGGGGTTAAATTTAATTAGTATAAAGTTAAAGGGCTTATTTGTAATTTATCAATTTATTGTTTATTGCAAAGTAGTCCTTCTACTTTTGAATTTTAGATTTAACACCTCCAAGGTTTCAAAAAATTACAATTAAGTCCTTCGGGTTTTCGAAAATTGCTACTTAGTCAATAGAATTTTCGATTTTTCAATCTAGTCCAAATTTTCAATTATTTCATAGAGATTATAAGTATGGGATTATAATTTTCATAATGAAATTATGAAGTCATTTGTCATCCACATAGGCTACTACTTGTTTCATATGCTCGATATGCTATTGTTTGACAATGCATGTTTAAATACCAAGTATTTTACTTTCTTTTCGACCGCTATGCATGCCAGGGTAGGCGGCGCCCTCTTATATGTCGGACCGCATATTTATGTATGGGTAGGCGGCACCCATTATGTGCTTGACCGCGTTTAGAACTAGAATGGATAGGTGGCACCCATTATGTGCTTGACCGCGTTTAGAACTAGAATGGATAGGCGGCATCCATTACGTGTAGACCGTTCATGCATGATGGGTAGGCGGCGCCCTTATTTGTAGATGACTGATAACAACCCTCAAGCTACAAGCCCCAACCAATATAAGTACATAAATATATATATGTATGTATTTCTGAGATGCTTTCCATATGGTGCTTTAATTCTGAACTTTCATTGCGTTTTCTTGTATTGGCGACCTCGTCTTACATAGTATGGATTTGGATCTTGGCCACTACGGTAACTTGTTGGAAATTACCCGTATGTTTGTTGTGGGGGCAAGCGTATGTGAAAATAGTGGGAGCTAAACAACTAAAGGACCTTGTTGTTTAGTTATGTTGACTGTGTATTTAGAAATAATATTTCAATAGTTGATTTATTATTTTCGTTCTATATTATTTCTCCTTAGGATATTAGAAATGGCGAGTATCTCGCTCCGTGCTGTCTTAGAGAAGCAAATTTTAACCGGACCAAACTTCCTAGATTGGATCAGGAATATACGTTTGGTGCTGAGGTACGAAAAGATTGAGTACGTCTTGGACGAGGTCATTCCCGTGTGCCTCGAAAATCAGACTGCCGATCAGGTTGCTGCTTGGAATCAAGCCAACAAGGCAAAGTCTGATAAGCATCTTGAGGATGCTAGATCCGCGCAGTGTATTATGCTGGCGGCAATGAGCAATGAGCTGCAGAGGCAGCATGAGAGCATGTTGCCGTATGAGATGCTGAAGCATCTTGAGTCTCTCTTTATGACGACAGCTAGAAGTGTTGAATTTAATTTGATCAAAGAGATACACAAATGCAAGCTCAGTGAAGGAGGGAACATGTCTGAGCATGTTCTCAAAATGATTGGTCTCTTTGAAAAGCTTGCCGATGTCGGCGTTAAGCTAGAGAACAAGATCATGGTGATCTTTGTACTTCAATCATTGCCGAGTTCGTATTCACAGTTCATCATTAATTACACGATGAATGGGAAGGACGTTACACTGCCTGAACTTCATAATCTGCTGAAGAGATATGATTAAACTCTTCCTAAGAAGGAAAAGTCGATCATGCTTGTTGGGCAACCGTCTAACCCAAACCCGAGAAACAAAGGTGCTAAGGGTAAGAGAAAGTCAGGAGCCAAGGCTAACACTTGGAGTGATAATCCTAAGCGTCCGAACCAGAAAAGGAAGTTCAAGAGAAGCGGAACGGTACGCACAGATGAATATCTTTTCCGTAAGCAGAAAGGACATTGGAAGAAAGATTGCCCTAAGCTTAGGGCAGATCAAGCTAAGAAGCCACCGGCTTCTGGCTCAGGTATGTTTGTTATTGAAATGAACATGACTACTTTTGACTCCAATGGTTGGGTATTAGATACAGCCTGTGGCTCACACATTTGTAATAATGTGCCGGGGCTAATTCATCACAGGCTAGTCAAGCAAGGTGAAATCGACTTGCATGTTGGGAACGGCAATCCAGTTGAAGCCAAACGCGTTGGACGCAACAAGATAGATTTACCTTCGGGACAATGTTTAGAACTTGATAATGTTTATTTTGTTCCATCCATTGTCAGAAATATTATTTCCATTCCATTGTTAGACAATATGGGTTTTTCCTTTCGATTTGCGAATAATACTTGTTATTTTTCATTAAATAATCAGTATTATGGAAAAGATCGCTTGGTGAATGGTTTATATATTTTGCAAAGTATTCTACCTTTATTTCAAATACATAACAAACAACCATCTTCAAGTAGGAAGAATAATCCATCTTATCTATGGCATTGTCGGCTGGGCCATATCAATGATACACGGATTCAAAGACTAAGGAAGTTGGACTACTTAGAACCATTTGATTTTGAATCATATGGTACATGCGAATCATGTGTTAAGGGTAAGATGACGAACAAACCTTTTGTTGGACAAGGCGTTCGTGCCACTCGCTGCTTAGAGCTCATACATACCGATGTATGTGGACCTTTTAAAGTCCATGCGCGTGGGGGTTATCCTTACTTCGTTACCTTTACTGACGATTTCTCAAGGTATGGATATATTTATCTTATGAGGAATAAATCCGAGACCTTTGGGAAATTCAAGGAGTTTAGGAATGAGGTCGAGAATGAATTGAACCTAAGGATAGTCACTCTTCGATCAGATCGAGGAGGTGAATACCTTAGTGAAGAATTTATCGACTACTTGAAGGAAAATGGAATTCAATCGCAATGGACTCCTCCTGGATCACCACAGTTAAATGGTGTGTCTGAGAGGAGGAATCGAACCCTGTTAGACATGGTAAGATCAATGATTGGATTCTCGACTCTTCCAAAATATCTGTGAGGATATGCACTACAAACTGCAATGTACATTCTGAACCGTGTACCATCTAAATCAGTGGAGAAAACTCCTTATGAGTTATGGAAGGGAAAGAAGCCCTCACTGGGCTATCTTAGACCTTGGGACTGTCCTGCGATAGTCAAACTGATGCTCACTGATAAGTTAGATGCCAAGGGTGTCAAAGTATATTTCATAGGCTATCCTCGTCAGACGAGAGGCTATGAATTCTATCATGCTGAAGATCACAAGGTGATCGTATCTAGAAACGTCAAGGTTTTAGAAGCTGAATACCTCGAAGAAGAGAGGTTAGATGACATGATAGAACTTGAAGAAATTCAAGACTTTGACACGCGCGAACATGTGGTCTCTAAATCTTCTGATTTGGACTCAAGTTCAGTGGGAGCTTTCGAAGCAGACAAGGGTAATGAAATGACACTTGCTAGGCATGTCATAGTCAGTGGGAGTCTTGTGATTAGATCAACAATTGAAACCACACCAATAGAACCCGTTGTCAACCAACCTGTGCAACAAGTTGCACAAGAGCAGCCTCCCGCAAGGGAACAGGGTCGCGCCTCGCGACCAGCTGCATTAGTACCCACTGATAATGTTCGTGTTACACGAAGCCAGAAAAGAAAAGCACCAAAACCAGTCGAGCTCCGTAGGTCGAAGAGGATCCTAAAAGGACCTCAGAAGCAAAGCCTTATGATAGAAGACATCAGTGAACTTGATGTTGGCTTATCAGATCGGGAAGATCCCGAGACCTACAAAGAGGCAAAAATTGATATTGACTCAGACAAATGGCAAGAGGCCATGGAATTAGAAATGGACTCAATGTACCAGAACCAAGTTTCGAACTTGGTAGACTTGCCCCAAAGGGTTAGACCTATTGGGTGCAAATGGGTCTTTAAACGAAAGACAGATGCCGATGGAAAGGTACAAATGCACAAAGCTAGGCTTGTGGCGAAAGGCTACACGCAAAGGTATGGCATCGATTACGATGAAACCTTTTCACTGGTAGCAAAATTGAAGTCCATTCGAATTCTACTTGCGATAGCTGCCTACTATGATTATGAGATCTGGCATATGGATGTAAAGACTGCCTTCCTCAATGACAACCTTGAGGAAGAGGTCTATATGGTACAGCCGGAAGGTTTTATTAGTAAAACCAGGCCAACTGCTGTATGCAAATTACAAAGATCCATCTATGGGCTAAAGCAAGCGTCAAGGAGCTGGAATATCCGCTTTGATGAAGCTGTCAAATCGTTTGACTTCATCAGAAGCAAGGAAGATCCCTGTGTCTACGCTAGGCACAGCGACAAGGGAGTCGTTTTCATGATCATTTATGTAGATGACATTTTGATCATGGGAAACAATGTCTCTATGCTAGAAGAGACTAAAATTTGGTTATCAAGTACCTTCTCGATGAAGGACTTGGGTGAAGCGAACTACATCCTAGGGATCAAGATCTTTAGAGATAGATCCAAGAGGATGTTAGGAATTACACAGTCCACCTACATCGACAAAATACTGAAGCGTTATAAGATGGACGACTCAAAGAGAGGCTTTCTCCCAGCTAGGCATGGGATTGTCTTATCAGTTAAGGATGGTCCTAAAACTGATGAAGAAAGAAATGCAATGAGTCGTGCAGTAGGGTCTATAATGTATGCAATGAATTGCACAAGGCCCGATGTGGCATATGCGCTTAGTGTCACTTGTCGACACCAACAGAATCCAGGAGTACCTCACTGGACTGCTGTAAAGAACATTCTTAAGTACCTTCGACGGACTAAAGAGATATTCTTGGTGTTTGGTGGAGAACCAGAAGTAAAGATGTCTGGGTATGTCGACGCTGGATTTGAATCAGATCCTGATGACTTTAAGTCACAGACAGGATACGTATTCAAATTGAACGGAGGAGCAGTCTGTTGGAAGAGTTCTAAGCAAGCCACGGTTGCTGACTCATCCACAGAAGCCGAGTACATTGCTGCATCAGAAGCATCGAAAGAAGCTGTCTGGATTTCAGAGTTCTTGAAGGAATTGAGGGTTGTTCCTGCTCCCAGTCCAATAACGATTTATTGTGACAATACGGGCGCCGTCGCTCAAGCTAGGAAGCCTAGATCTACAAACAAGACCAAACATGTACTTAGAAAATATCACGTTATACGTGAGATTATAGATAGAGGAGAAGTTAGTATAGAACGTGTCTGTACCACGGACAACGTGGCAGATCCTTTCACCAAGGTCTTATCAGTGGAAGTCCACTTAAGACATTATGCTAATCTGGGTATTAGGCATAAAGGTGACTGGCTCTAGTCGAAGTGGGAGATTGATAGTGTATATGTCCTAGAGACAGTCCTTACTAAGGGCATAAAGCCCTTATAGAGGGCATATATGTACTATTACACAGGTCAACGTAATATAATATATGTTTGTTGCTTTTACTATTGAGTATCGCTTTCATATTTATATTACACCAGGCATGCAGCATGTCATATCTCTATTACTGTCTGTATTGATATTAAACATGTCCCCTCGGATAGATGACCGATCACACAGATAGTGGGAGCTATGTGAGTTATCATCTATCCCAAACTCTCCCTAGTCGAGGTTCATCTCGGATGTAGGGGTCTGAATGAACCAGACGAGACTAGTATGCGTGGAGGTTATACTTGTTGGAGCAAGTGTGTGCCGATCCCACGTCCACGGAACGGATTGTTGGACAATCGAGAAACGTTCCCATAACTGCGCATAGTTGTTCGAAGAAGGATTATCGAACAATGGAAGTACCCACCGGACACTCCCATCGATGTATACTCTACACCGAAGTGTCTATGGGAATCGGTAAGTTGTCGAAGTGATGCCAGTCGTTCTTTGTACTTATAGGACTTTATCATCACATTTGTTGCCCCATATCCTTGGTGGACCCGTCGATGTCAGCTCTGAATAAGCAGTTGACCTAAGACACGATCCAGGATTATGGCTACATACAAATGGGGATGATAAGTGATTCTGTGAAGGATTCATCTCTCAAGTGTAGCATATGAGAGTACTGCTCATAGTCTGCATAGTTGTGTTGGTAAAGTCACTGGCCAGTGCAAATGATATATTATGATGGTCATAAGTATATCTTAACCAAGCAACTCCCTGAGACACCCGTGGATGTATTATTGGGATAGAAACTTCATCGATCCTAGATACATTCAAGCAAGTCAGATGAAGGGACGTTACCATCGCCGCGTTGAGCGCAACAGACTTCACAACGAAAGGGTTAGCTTTGAGAAACCTCTCAAATGTCCTCATGTATTAATATTGCAAATGGCACCGTCTAGGAATTCCATGTTGCCTAGCTAGGACTTGCTTAATACGATGAGGCCCTATGGGTCACACTATGTGGTGATTCAGCCTATCAGAATAACATTGAAGATGGAATCGCAATTAATTTGGAATTAATTGTGATTGATGGATTATAATTGATTTGGAATTAATTATAATATTTGGTGGCTCAATTAATGATTTGAAATTATTAATTGAATTGGCTAATTAATTGTATTTTATGTAAATACAATTAAAGATTATATTTTGGAAATATAATAGAGGTTTGATTTGAAAGGATATGTTAATTTAGAATTAACATATGCACATGGCAAAATCTACTTGTAGTTTGAATTGCCTTAGAACTATAAGTGGGTCCCAAAATTGGGACCCACCTATCTCCCGTAGGACTGGGTGCGCGCACGCTTTAGCTAGATAGGGGAAGGAGTTCGACTCCTTCCTCTATTAGAAGTCCAAGGGATAAGTTAGATTTTCCTAATTGAGTTTTAATTTGATTGGGAATGAATCTAGACTTGATATTGGTTTCCTGGTGCGATAAGAATTAGATTCTTATTCCTTTACGAAGTCTAATTGCTTATGCTTTAGGCTTCTATTGACTACTATATATAGTAGACTATTAGAGAGCTTTTGACATAGACTTTCAGAGTTATTCTACCCAGTTTTCTTAGAAAAAATAAAAAGCTCTCCCCTCCTCTATAAGCCACACGCGCGCGCGCCACCTCACCGGAGGAATCGCCGCTCCGTCTTCTTGGTCACACAAAGAATATCCTAGCATTCTTCTGATAGGCTGTTCATCCGTGGATACCAAGGTTGAGGTTCTAGGAGCTGGAAACTAACTCTTATTGTCTTGCAGATAATCAGAGTATTACAGGTATCTTCGACTTTGGCGAAGAAGAAGACACACCAGATTATTACGAAGACTTGGAAGCTGCTTTGGAAGTAAGGTTAGTCTTCTAATTGACGTGTTTATATATATACGACATATACATAATCAATTAACCTGTATGTTAACAAAATTTTTGAAATTCCGTTGCGTACCCTAGGGGTAACTCTGACCGTATTTTCTTACAAGTATGATCGCGTACTGCGTCTGGAGTCAGTCGGTGGGTCGGAGATTGACAGCCTCCAACTTTTTACACTTTTTCAAAATTTTAGAGAGTCCCGATGGGGGTGGTTTCTACTATTTTTCCCCGATCAAGGGGTACGAACTATTTGGGAAGTTCCAATCTTCCCACGGCGCCGGGTACAAGCGCCGATACGTGTATGTGAGGCTTCCCTCGAACTCAGATGGGACTCCCGACGTCGTTCCTACCCCGCGACTATGGCGTCGTGGGTCGAACGTGCCCGAGGTTAAGGAGAAGGATAGGGCGAAATGGCCTAACCGCTACAGGAATATGCCTCTCGAGAATCGGATCAACCCTTACAGTCTCCTGGTTGAGCCGATCCTCTTCTTAGTTGGGGTTTCGTCGGACTCCACACCAGAGATGAAGGGAATCCGAGACTTGAGTACGTACTTCTTGTTTCTTCTTTTCACTTTCTTTCTTCTCTGTGTTTATACTTTTGATGCATCTCTTTCGACCTGTGTGTCTAATTGTTTTCTTTTGCTCGCAGATTACTGGATAACGATGTCGAACCGCTTCCTTGCTCGACGCGCCCTCGAACTGGAGTTGAAAAAAATCTCAAGTGAGCAAGTACACCGAGCCTCGACCCCACAATGTGGCGACTATCATCCCTCAAGACTTTGCGAGGGATGTAGTTCCTACACCCGCCGACGAAGTGCCTGCTACTCCTACCGTGGCCGGAGCTGGGCCCTCGAACCCGGGTACCGACCCCGAGAGGGTCGAAGAGTCTGGCGGCCCTGATCCCAGTCGAGGGGCTACTGAGCCAGAAGGTTCCAAAAGGAGGTTGGAGGTGGCTCAGCCTTCGACGTCCGACAATCGGAGCAAGAGGTCGAAAGCGACCCCTGTCATTGAGATCCCCGAGTCTCCTACTGGCTCGAGGAGGCTGAGAGTGCCCACCGCTGACGAACTGGGGCAAGCCAAGGGGGCAATAGGCCTGAGGTCTCCTTCCTTCGAGGGGAGGGTCACACGGCTCTCGGCTGGACCGAAATGATGGCTTCGAGAGCCGATCAAGCGGAGTTAGACCGGCTCTCCGACGCAGAAGTGAGGGCAAAAGAAGCCTTGCTTCACATGCAGGTAACACTTCAACCCACTTTCTTTTCTAACTTCCTTCTCTCTCTTTTTTTTTTTTTTTTTTTTTAACTTGGTCGCTTTTTGCAGCTGATAACTGTCTCGAAGAACCTTTCGAGCCGCCTCGAGAGGAAAGGTTCCTTAGCCAACACCTTTCAGCAAAGGATCAATGAGGAGAAAAAGGCGAGGCTGAGGCTCGAGAATGCCTTGAAGCGGAAAATTGACGAGGTGGCTCAGCTTTCGAAGCTAGTAGGGGCTCTGCAGGATCAAAATGCCAAGGTGTCTCTGAGCTTGTCCTCGGCCGAAGAGAAGAGCTTGGCCCTTGGGGCTAAGGTTGTGCAGCTGGGCAAGGAGCGCGACGGTTTCGAAGCTGCGCTTCGCAGGACCCGTGAGGAGGTGGTGAAGAGTGGCAAGTTTGCTCGAGTCGATGCAGTTCGTGATTTCCTGAAGTCTCAATCCTTCGAGTACCTACTCTCGAAGAAGGATGCTGGAAAGGTGGTCGAGACGAGGGACAAAATTGTGGGCCAGCTGAGGAAAAGAAACAAGTTGCCAGCCGACTTCGATGAAAATGTCGACATCGATCTGTCGAAGGATCAGAATTTTGAGGACCCTCCCAATGCCGATGCCGAGGCTGAAGCGGGCGTCACTGCCGAGGAGTATTTCACAGCTTTAGCCGTCGAAGAATTCTTCGGCCTTGCCCATCCCGAGAAAGTTGAAATTCCTGCCTCTCTGCCCATGCCCCCCTTTGTGGGTTCGATGTGTGAGGTTGGGAACGACCTTCTTCAATCGGCTGGGATTGATGTGGGTAGCTACTCCCATCGAAATCTGTCCGAGGTAGTTCGCTCCGCCGGTCTTTTCTTCGCCAATCGAGAGAAGGAATTTCTCGCAGACACTGCTCACAGCGGCGAACAAGGGAAATGACTGCTATGACGGCTTCTTTTGTTGCTTCGTTCTGAAGACTCGGTATGCCGAGTGGCTCTTGTAACTATTTTCGACTTACATTCGAACAATTTTTATTTGTCTGTAAAATCTTAACTGTAGGTAGTTATTCGATGCTTTTAGAAATGTCTTTTTTGAAGGATAATTTCGAGAGGGATTCGATCTAAGGCCTCCTGTGTTAGGGTCGGTTGGCCTGGTCGAATCCTCCTTTGTAATCTTCCCCTTTGGGGTTTTGCTAATGCAAGTATCGCTTTTGTTTCGATCGTACATTCGTCTCCTTTTTTTGTTTGTTCTTTGTTATGCCCGTCGAAATAACAAGATATAGAAAAGCCCCGAGTATCGATCCTTATTAAAAGATAAAGGGATCCTAGGATAATCGTTAGACATAAGTACAAAACCCGTCGGCTGTCTCTGTCGAATGTTATCTTTATCTCGAAACTGTAGTTCGAGATGAAATATCGTCAGGGGGATTGTTATTTCCGTCGAATTAACATCCTTCGCCGATTTTCTTAAGTCTTGTGGACTTTTTCGATGATTAATGGTCGTATTTATAGGAGATTTTCCCGTCGGCAATCGTCTTATAAATCGAGATTAGATCGCTCGAATTTATTGAGTTTGAACCATGTTTTGCCAAAAATTCATTCATTCATTTGTATCCCATATCAGTGACGACCCTCGAAGGGTGGTGTGATAGTGGGAAATGAGCTTTTGGGGTTGTTTACAAAAGTCAGTCGACTACGACACAATCGTGAAATACCCCTCATCAGTGACGACCCTTGTAGGGCGGTATGCTAGAGGGGTTTGGTTCCTTGTTATCTGAAAAGTTTTTCTTCTCGACGCTTGATCATGAGTAATACTTCCTGAGGTTCTTGATGTTCCAAGGCCTTTGTATCGCTACTCCTTCGAGGTCAGAGAGTCGATAACTCCCATTTGCTAGGATGACTGTCACTTTGTAGGGACCCGTCCAAGGTTCTTCGAACTTGCCAACATTTTCGAGGATGCTAGTCTTTCGTAATACCAAATCTCCTACGTTGAGATCTCTTCCGATGAGGTTCTTGCTGTAGGCCCTTGTCATCAGAGCTTGATATCTTAAGATTCGACCTCTTGCCTTTTCTCTTCTGGCGTCGATCATGTCTAGCTCGAAAGCTCGCAGCTCGTCGTTCTTCTTAGGTTCGTACTCTTGCACTCGGAGGGTTTCCACCGCGATTTCGCAGGGTACCACTGCTTCGGAGCCGTACACCATACAGAAAGGTGTTTCTTGGGTCGCTGTTCTTTGAGTGGTTCGGTAAGCCCATAAGACTCCATGTAGCTCGTCGGCCCAGTCAGCTTTCGACGGTCCCAAACGTTTCTCTAGATTTTCGATGATTGTTCGGTTGGTGACTTCGGTTTGTCCGTTAGCTTGTGGATGGCCGACAGAGGTGAAACTTTGCTTGATACCTAACTCTAAACACATGCTTTTATCTTCTTCCCTGTGAACTGGGTTCCGTTATCGGAGACTATAATCCTCGGCAGACCGAAGCGACAAATGATATTTCGCCAAATGAAGCTTTGGACAACCCCCTCGGTAATTTTTCCGACTGCCTTGGCTTCGACCCACTTGGAAAAATATTCCACGGCCACGATTAAGAAATTCTTCTGATTGGTCGTGGTGGGTAGTTTTCCCACAATGTCTATACCCCACCTATCGAAAGGGCATGAGATCGAAGTTGCTATCATCGGTTGCCCCGGGGCTGAACTGTTTCGGGCGAAACGCTGGCACTCGTCACAGGATTTCGATTTGTTCCTCGAATTGGAAATGAGTGTTGGCCAGTAAAATCCTTGCCTTCGAACTTTTTGGGCTAAAGTCCTTCCTCCTGAATGATTGCCGCAACTTCCGGCATGTACTTCTTCCAAAATGGCTCGGGCTTCCTCTTCGTCCACACATTTCAAATGAGGACCATCGAAAGACCTCTTGTAGAGATTCGACCCGTCCCACAAAAAATTTTGAGCCCTTCGCTGTACTCTCCTTGCTTCATTTCGATCCGTGGGGATGACTCCTTGCTTAAACATCTGCAAAAAATGTTTCGTGATAAGTGGTAATCCCTTTTGGGGAGTGTGTTTCGATAAGGTGTTTTTGTCACCCTTCGAAGATTTTGTGGTGGAGATTTTCAAGTGTACCTTGATATCTGTCAACCATTTGTGGTTTGTGTCGAGGATGTTGACATCAGCTTCCTTTTTCCTCTTGAGATTGTTGGATCCGATAGTTGGTTGTTGGACTGTCATGAGGGTAACCTGTTGTGGATATACAAAGAATTTTGAGTATTGGTGAATACTTGGTGGATTCGTTCTTCACGAATCTTGTTTTAGCCCTCGAAATCATACCTGTCGGGTGTTTATGTTCTGCGAAGAACTTCCGAATCTTGCTAGCCCATCTGCTACTTTGTTGAGACTCCGGGGTATTTGTGTGATTTCCATACTTTGGAATTTGGCTGCCACAGCTTGGAGCTCTGCGAGATAAAGCTTCATCGGTTCTTCCTTTGCCTCGAAAACACCCGCATGTTGTTGGGGTACCAGCTGTGAATCCGTGCGTAAGAGTACGTGTTTTGCTCCCCCTTCGAGCGAGAGTCGAAGTCCGATAAGGACTGCTTCATACTCTGCTTCGTTGTTTGTCGCCGAAAAAGCTAGTCGAATCGCGAAGTCTAGCTCTAAGCCGTCCGGATCCGTCATATGCACTCCCACTCCACCTTGGCCTCTTGTTGAGGATCCGTCTACGTAAACTTCCCAACGAGCTTCGAGATTTTCTCCTTTTTCTGCCATTTCGATGGATAGTACGAGGTTAATGTCTTCATTAACCCCTAAGAAGAAATCGGCCAAGACTTGAGCTTTTTTCGAGCTGGGACTTTGGAATTCGAGGGTATACTCCATGAGTTCAACCGACCATCGAACCAACCTTCCCGACAAGTCCGGCTTCCCTAGGATTCTCTTCAATGGCTGTGAAGTGAGAACCACTATTTCATGTGCTTGGAAATAAGGTCGAAGACGCCTTGAAGCCAGCACGACACTATAAGCGAACTTTTCAATATCTAGATAGTTGACTTCGGGCTTAGTGAGGACCTTGCTTAAATAGTAGATGGGATACTGTTGGTTATCCTCGATTCGCACTAGGACAGAGCTGACGACCTCCCGAGAAATGGCCACATGCAAGTATAAAACCTCTCCGGCCTTGGGCTTCGAAAGTAATGGCGGCCTGTGATGAACGTGTCAGATTCAATCAAATAAAATTGTATTTAGCCAAAGGCAATCCACAACTACAACGAAAACCGTAGTGTAGTAGTAGAATGACTCGAGTGTCGTTCTCTCAGGACTATAACTAGCTTTATCTATTTAATCAAGAAAATATAAAACAGCAGATAGAAAGCAATAGGGGGTTTTCAAGCAGATAATGGAGGTTGGTGATAGTATGGTCCTTCTTAACATATGGGTCGATAATCATGCATAAATTCCTCGGTCTTGCATAGAGATCTTTGAATGAATCTTGGGTCCTGTTGTAAGTATTGTGCACTACGAAGATAATATGGGTCTGACCTGTCAACAACTAACGTCCTATTGTGTTCCGTAATCATTCAACACTACGAAGATAATTTGGTCTGATTGGCCGACAAGTGTCCTAGTGTGCATAATGATCAATACAACATACGAGAATTTCGGTGTTCAACTCATCAACGAAATAAAGCAATGACACGGAGTATAATGCGCGATATAGCCATTAGCATGATTATCTTCCCTCGCTAAGAATTCACATACTACCACCAACGATAAATTTAGCTACTCATAATGTGCATGCAATCAATAGCAATCATAAAAGAAAACATATTGAAAGAATATAAAATAAGTAGATAAAAGTTGTAAGATACAAAGTTACCGAAGGTTGTCAATCTCCGGATGATTGCGATCCTACACGCTCCAATCTGCTATGAAAAAGTATCCCCTAAGCTACGGAACTCCCAGGACAGGCCCCGGGAAGTTCCTACCTAAAACTATAGACAGAGGTGAGAAAGTAGGCTTGGAAAGATATGATTTTCGGAGAGAAAACTCGCAACTATATATAGGCCTGATTTTTGCCCGCGGCGGTTCGCCTCCTGGCTGGGGCGGTTCGCCCCACAGTGTAAACGTGGAATTTCCGCGTTTTCGATGCGGTTTTAGATTTCTTTGCCTTTTCGGACTCGGTTTCAGACTTCTAATGGCCTTCTAACCTCCAAATTCGACCCCTAGACTCCAAATCCTATCCGGAAACCTTCAGATACTCCAAATAGGCTTCTGGAACACCAATTCCTTGTAGACTTCAATATAATTGCCCGTAAATCTCCGAATTTCAACCAAAACCTGTAAAATAAAATCTAAAGGGAAACGTGACACTATTCTAATAAAATGTACTAAAATATAGCTAAATTAACATAGAGGATAGCTAAATTAGGTGAAAAAGACTCGAATGAAAGTGTAAAATACACATTCATCAGCCTGGACAAATGGTCCTTGAGATCGGCCAAAAACTTTTCACTCTTTGTTCCCCACTCGAAACATTTTGCGTTTCTGAGAACTTTGAAGAAAGGCAGGCTCTTCTCCCTCGAGCGTGAGATAAAGTGGCTTAAAGCGATTATTCGACCCACCAATTTCTGGACTTCATTTACGTTTCGAGGGATGGGAAATTCTTGAATCGCCTTGATTTTGTACGGGTTGGCCTCAATTCCACTTTGAGTGACCATGTACCCTAAGAACTTTCCTCCCTTAACACCGAATGCGCACTTGGATGGGTTGAGTTTCATGCCAAACTTTCTTAGGATGTCGAAGCATCTTCCCAAGTTCTCCACATGCTCCTGTGCCTTCAAACTTTTTACGAGCATATCGTCGACGTAAACCTCCATGGTTCGGCCGATTTCCTTTTCGAACATCATGTTGACCAGTCGTTGATAGGTGGCTCCCGCATTTCGTAGCCCGAAAGGCATGACTCGAAATGAATAAACTCCCGAGTGGGTGACGAAAGTCGTTTTATCCATGTCCTCCTTGGCCATCGGGACTTGATGGTATCCTTGGAAAGCATCCATGAAACTCAATCTTTCCGCCCCGACAGTGGAATCGACCAACTGATCGATTCGAGGGAGAGGATAAGGATCTCGGGGGCAACGCTTGTTGAGGTCCGTAAAGTCATTACACATCCTCCACTTCCCTTTTCCTTTACTGACAAGCACCACATTACATAGCCAATCCGGAAACTGTGTCGGCTTGATGTGTCCTGCCCATAGGAGTTTGGCTACTTCTTCATCGATTATCAGGTTCTTTTCTCGGCTGAAGTTCCTTTGCTTCTGACTTACTGACCTCGCCTTAGGATCCACATTTAACCGATGCACTATGATTCGAGGGTCAATGCCTCGAAGATCGATAGAACCCCACGCGAAGACGTCTGCATTCTTTTGTAAAAAGAGTGATAATGACAACTCGAGCTCCTCGGGGAGATCGGCTGCTATCTTGGTGGTTCTTTCGGGGTAATCCTCAGACAAAGCAAGATCCTTGACTTCCGAACAAGGTTCCAACCACTCCTTTCTCTCCAAATGCTCCGAAGGAAAGTCCAAGGAATCCCCTTCGACGATCATGCACTGTTTCTTACTCAAAGGGGTTGAACCACCTCCTTCGGATGGAAGTACCGTTTCAACAGACTTGGACGATTTTGTCGATATACAGTAGCATTTCCACGCCTCTTTCGGGTCACCCTTGACCTCGCCCACTCCTACCTTAGTAGGGAACTTTACCTTCAGATGGTAGGTGGAAACCACGGCTTGGAATTGATTGATCACAGGCCTGCCGAAAAGGATGTTATAACCCATTTCACAGTCTACTACCACATATTGGAAATGGTGGGTTGCTTTGTTTGGTTTTTCCCCGAGGGAAGTTAGTAACCAAATAGTTCCCAAGGGCTTAACCACAGCTCCTCCGAACCCCGAGAGATTGGTCGAAACATCCATAAAACCTGTTCCTTCAATTTGCATTCTTCTCAAAGTTGCTACCATGATCACATTGACCGAGCTCCCTGTGTCTACAAGGACCTTGCTCACCCCGAATCCCGACACAACCATAGAGATGACCAGAGGGAAGTTGAGTTCTTGGTTTCGGGTAGTCTGGGGATCGGGGATGTCTGAAGTGTCGAAGCTCAACGTGACTGTGTTGGCTTCGAGGCTTCCCACATTAAAAGTGGAGCTTCCTGCTGTGTAAGCATTTCGCATCCTTCGAGCCGTCCGATCCCTTTCCTTTCGCGAGTCCCCTCCAGTTGGTCCTCCCGCAATGTACTTGATCTCGCCGTGTATGGGTGAATTTTCGAAGTCATCCTCGGACCGAATCTCCCTTGACTCTTGAAACACGGTTGATTGTTGTGGAAGCGGGGGTCTGGGTGGTCGAGAGACTTCAGGCTTTTCGAGGAGTCGCAAAGATAAAGCCCCATTCGAGTCTCTATACTCTTCAACTTACCCCTCCGTCACGATGCGCTCTAACTCGGCCGTAAGTTCGATGCATCTATCCGTATCGTGGCCTCGCTGCTTGTGAAACTTACAGTACTCTTGCGAGTTTCTGGTGGTGTTAGTTTCTTTGTGTTTTCTGGGCCATCTCGTACCTGGTAACCCTTCGACGATGGAGAAAACTTGTCGTTGTGGGTATTTGATTGTTCTGGGGTTCTTCCTGGGGGGGCGTTTCTCGGAATAGCCTCTGTCCCTCGGTTGCTCCTTAACGGGCTCGACTCGATCCTTCCTGGGAGATCGTTCTCGTCGGGTCGGAACGTCGAATGCCAACTTGGCTTCTTTGTTCATCCTCTCCTCTTCAATGTACTTGTTCACAATGTTAGACAAATCCTCAGGGGTCTCAGGTTTTTCTCTTGAAACTTCCGACGCGAGCCCTCTATTTCGTGTGTTAGAAAAAAGGGTTTGTCTTCGGAAATGCATGGGATGATCATCCACCTGCAATGCCACGGCGTTGAACCTCTGCCACCACTTACGAAGAGGTTCATCTTCCTTTTGGATGATGTCTTGAAGGCAACTACTCGCTTGTCTCGTGATGAACGCGGATTTCTCGGTTCCGGTTCAGTCAAATAATATTTGTAATTAGCCAAAGGCAATCCACAACTACAACGAAAACCGTAGTGTAGCAGTAGAATGACTCGAGTGTCGTTCTCTCAGGACTATAACTAGCTTTATCTATTTAACAAGAGAATATAAAACAGCAGACAGATAGCAAAATGGGGTTTCTAGCAGATAATGGAGATTGGTGATAGTATGGTCCTTCTTAACATAACGGGTCGATAATCATGCATAAATTCCTCGGTCTTGCATAGAGATCTTTGAATCAATCTAGTGTCCTGTTGCAAATATTAAGCACTACGAAGATAATTGGTCTGACAAGTCAATCACTATTGTCCTAATGTGTTCCGTAATTATTCAACACTACGAAGATAATTGGTCTGATGGTCGACAAGTGTCCAATCATGAATAATAATTAATACAACATACGAGAATTTAGGCTGTGCCTGATCAACGAAATAAAGCAATGACACGGAGTATAATGCGCGATATAACCATTAGCATGATTATCTTCCCTTCGCTAAGAATTCACATACTACCACCAACGATAAGTTTAGCTACTCATAATAGGCATGCAATCAACAGAAATCATAGAAGAAAACATGTTGAAAGAATATACTAAAATAAGTAGAATAAAACTGTAAGATACAAAGTTACCGAAGGTTGTCAATCTCCGGATGATTGCGATCCTACGAGCTCCAAACTGCTATGAAAAAGTATCCCCTAAGCTACGGACCCCCAGAACAGGCTCTGGGAAGTCCCTACCTAAAACTACAGAGAGAGGTGACAAAGTAGGTCTGGAAAGATATGATTTTCGGAGAAAACTGAGCAACTATATATAGGCTTCGAAATACTGTGGGGCGGTTCGCCCCACACACTGGGCGGTTCGCCCGGTGTGGGGCATTTCGCCCCACGTCTGGGGCGGTTCGCCCCAGACAATTTCTCGCAGAATTCCGCGTTTTCGATGCGTTTTTGGATTTCTTCCCCTTTTCGGACTCGGTTTCTGACTTCTAGTAGCCTTCTAACCTCCAAATTCGGCCCCTAGACTTCAAATCCTATCCGGAAACCTTCAGATACTCCAAATATGCTTCTGGAACACCAATTCCTTGTCAACTTCAATATAACTGCCCGGAAATCTTCGAATTTCAACCAAAACCTGTAAAATAAAATCTAAAGGGAAACGTGACACTATTCTAATAAAATGCATTAAAATTTAGCTAAATTAACATAGAGGATAGCTAAAATAGGTGAAAAAGACTCGAATGAAAGTGTAAAATACACATTCATCAAACTCCCCAAACCGAACCTTTGCTTGTCCTCAAGCAACTAAGCTAGACTCTAATACAAAAAACATGCAAGTCACAAAATGGAGTTTCATGCCAAATAAAATGAACTAATCTACTGAATCTATCAAATAACATATGAACAAAAATCATATAAATCAAAGCATGAATATAGGTTGAAGAATACCTCGATTGACTTATACACATCCACATAAGCACTTATGTCAAGACAAGATAGTCTCTCGTAACATTCTCTACCTGGACCTAGTCAGTGACGACGTAATGAAGCATGCTAAGATACGAATGGTTGTCCCCGTGCCTATGAAACTGAGGACTTACTGCTGTTCCACCATGTTAAGACTTTTCCTCAAAAGAGGTCGAACCAGTACTGACTCTCATCAAACGAAGGAGGGTTCCCTATAAAAGATAACTCTCCCCTATTCTACCCATCTCTCAAGTAAAGTCTTAAGCTATTCACCACTTCCTGAATGGAAGGACGAGGGTGGTCTAGAACAGATGACACTTAAGACAAAAAAGATAAAAAATAGAAAATTACAACACGATAACGAACATTGCAAAAAATGGAAAATAAGACTCAACACTTTGCTAAACTGCTATTTGGCTTTCCTTTTTGGACCCTTCTTTGCTTTTTTGGGGTCTTTTTTTTTTTTTTTTTTTGTCTTTCCAGATTCTTTTTTCCTTTTCCTTTTTCTCTTGTTTTTTTTCTGGAATTTTTCTTTTTTTCGATTTTTTCCTAGCCAGCAGTAGCATAACAAAAAGAGAAACAAAATGACTCACACGACTTCCCCAAACCTATTCGAAAGAATAGGTTGGAGTACAAAATTTACGGAAAATGAAAAATAAACTCACGATACGAAAATGAAAAACAGAAACAAGTCTAATGATGGTGTAACCCCCTGCCCAAACCTATTCGGAAGAATAGGTTATAAACAAAGGATCACACAACCTCACACTACCTCCTTCCTAGGCATTAAGTAATCTCAAAGCATGGTGAAGACTTCTCAAAGCATGGTGAAGACTTGTTGCCTCTTAGGTACATAATTACTCGGAAAACAACTATAAGACCCTAACATGCATCATCCTATTATAAAGGCATTCGTGAACCGCAGTAGAGAAAACACCACTAAGTGATGTCAAGACTACCAAGCTTAACTAAGTGCAATACATAAATGTGACAAGCCAAGCGAGAAAAACCTCAAACAAATTCATAGAGATGAAGCATACGATTAATGGCATAGTTAGTTGATCTACTCAATAAAAAAGTTCAAAAAATTCGGCAATAAACTCCATATAAAACATGCAAGACTATCCTAGGAAAGCAGTAAACGTGCAAATGCAATTGAAAAAAAAAACAAGACTATCCTACTCAACATCACAAAGCCAAACAATACTTAACATCATGGTTCACATCCCATCGCCCTCATGAAACTTAAGCTAGTCCCTAGCAAAAGAGAATGAGTAAATAAAAAGTGATACTAGATGTTACCGAACGGTTTGGCCTCGGTCGGCTGAGTATTCAAGAATGGATTCAAGAGTACCTCCCCATAGTGGCCGCCATTCTCTTGGTCCGATATAGCAAAGAGACCTAGGAAGCTTCAAAGATCTCACCATGGTGAATGGACTGGTTTGCTTTGCAGGCATATCCAATAAGGACTTCATCAATAGGAGGACATTCACTTTGACTTCATCGAGGTGCTTGTTTTGTGGTGGCTCCTGTGTATCTTTCTTGTCAAGATTTCCACCTCGGAGAAGTAGATTCACCTCTTTGTACTTAAGAACCTCATTAGTAACGGAAGAAAGTGTTTTTGGGTTGATGCGAATGTCTGGGAGTAGAGAAACAGGGGAGCTGGGGTCGTCCAGCTCACTGGTCATGGGAGGCGGTTCTCCCCCCATGCTGGGCGACTCGCCCCCCACCTCCAGAGGGGCGTCGCCTTCCAATCCTTTCTCCTCTTCAAGTTCTCGAACCTCTTCTACTTCAGCACAATTCAACAAGCTGAATTCTTCCGTAAGATGCTCAGTTACTTCAACTTCTTCAACAACTTTTGCTATACGAAGGTCATCTTCAACTTGCTCGGCATGTGCATCTTCCTCACTGATTTCTTCGGCTTCAAAATACTCCTCAGATGAGCTTCCTGCTTCACCTCGATCTACTTCCTTTGCGGTGATGTGAATTGGTATGACCTCATCAGATTGTGTTGAACCTCTGGCGTACTTACGGAGGACTTCTTCTGCCTCGTCGACCGTACATTCTCCCAGACCGTCGCTCAACCGATCCACTCTAAGTCGTTCCTCTTCACGAAGTCCACCAACGAAGCACCAAATCAACTCCCCATCTTCGAAACAGTGATGGGGGCACTCACGTCTATACAACTCAAAACGTTCGTAGGCGTCACAAAACTGCTCATATTCTCCTTGCTCGAAATATTGGATCCTATCACGTAAGGCAATTGTCTCATGATAGGGCATGAACCGCGCCAAGAACTCCTCTACTACTTGGCCCCAAGTTTTCAGCGATCCTGGTTCAAACCTTGCGATCCAACGCCTAGGCTCATACCCAAGAGCAAAAGAAAATAGTTTCCTGCATAATTGGTCCTTAGTAAACCCTTCTGCTGGAATTCTTTCTATTTCCTCCTCATAGGATCGAATGAAACTCCATGGGTCCATCCCTACTCCATCTTCGTACCTCAGTAAGTACCTCACCATGGACTCCGTCACCTCATACCTCCTTAACTCGTCTTCCAGGTATATGGATGATCGTCTCCTCACCTGCGAGAATTGGGGTGTCATGTGAGCGCGCATGGACATCATACCTGTATGTCTGTAGTAAGAGTAACTCAAAACTAAAAGTTAGTTCTATTAGCGTAATCAAACACAATATAACCAAAAATTTTGAGAGCACAAACACGCAAGGTAACCAAGATCAGATTAGATGAATTTACTAAAGAAGATAGGAGGAAAGAAATATGGTAAGAAAGTGAAATTTTTGAGAGACAATCCAAGAGCTGTTCTGGGGGTTGAATGCTGGAAATATAAACAAATTAAACAGAAAAAAGGAGTATAGTCCCCGACAACGGCGCCAATTTGATGAACGCGGATTTGTCGGTTCCGGTTCAGTCAAATAATATTTGTAATTAGCCAAAGGCAATCCACAACTACAACGAAAACCGTAGTGTAGCAGTAGAATGACTCGAGTGTCGTTCTCTCAGGACTATAACTAGCTTTATCTATTTAACAAGAGAATATAAAACAGCAGACAGATAGCAAAAGGGGGTTTCTAGCAGATAATGGAGATTGGTGATAGTATGGTCCTTCTTAACATAACGGGTCGATAATCATGCATAAATTCCTCGGTCTTGCGTAGAGATCTTTGAATCAATCTAGTGTCTTGTTGCAAATATTAAGCATTACGAAGATAATTGGTCTGACAAGTCAATCACTATTGTCCTAATGTGTTCCGTAATTATTCAACACTACGAAGATAATTGGTCTGATGGTCGACAAGTGTCCAATCATGCATAATAATTAATACAACATACGAGAATTTAGGTTGTGCCTGATCAACGAAATAAAGCAATGACACGGAGTATAATGCGCGATATAGCCATTAGCATGATTATCTTCCCTTCGCTAAGAATTCACATACTACCACCAACGATAAGTTTAGCTACTCATAATAGGCATGCAATCAACAGAAATCATAGAAGAAAACATGTTGAAAGAATATAATAAAATAAGTAGAATAAAACTGTAAGATACAAAGTTACCGAAGGTTGTCAATCTCCGGATGATTGCGATCCTACGAGCTCCAAACTGCTATGAAAAAGTATCCCCTAAGCTACGGACCCCCAGAACAGGCTCTGGGAAGTCCCTACCTAAAACTACAGAGAGAGGTGAGAAAGTAGGTCTGGAAAGAAATGATTTTCGGAGAAAACTGAGCAACTATATATAGGCTTCGAAATACTGTGGGGCGGTTCGCCCCACACACCGGGCGGTTCGCCCCAGACAATTTCTCGCGGAATTCCGCGTTTTCGACGTGTTTTTGGATTTCTTCCCCTTTTCGGACTCGGTTTCTGACTTCTAGTAGCCTTCTAACCTCCAGATTCGGCCCCTAGACTTCAAATCCTATCCGGAAACCTTCAGATACTCCAAATAGGCTTCTGGAACACCAATTCCTTGTCAACTTCAATATAATTGCCCGGAAATCTTCGAATTTCAACCAAAACTTGTAAAATAAAATCTAAAGGGAAACGTGACACTATTCTAATAAAATGCATTAAAATTTAGCTAAATTAACATAGATGATAGCTAAAATAGTTGAAAAAGACTCGAATGAAAGTGTAAAATACACATTCATCATCTCGACTTCTTGTAATCCGTGAAATGGCCCAAAAAGGCATGCATCAAGTCAGCGTAGGATCGAATAGATCCCGCCGGCATGTTATAGTACCACTCCGTGGCTACCCCCTTGAGGGTGCCTGGAAAAACGATCACCATGTCTTTCTCTGTATGTCCATATGTCTGCATCATGTTCTGAAATTTAACCCTATGTTCATGAGGACAAGTGGTCCCCGAGTACTTGGGTAAATTTTCTGGCACTCTCTGGTTCGAAGGGATAGAGTGGCTCATAAGTCTTCGCGACAAGGGATTGGGTGCAAAGCCCGTTTCCCTGGCGGGGCGCTCCTTTTTCTCATCATACTTCCTTGCTTCCCTTTCGTCTCTCCTTCTAAAATCGTCGTGGTCCGAACGAGGCCTTTTAACCTTTTCTTTCTTTCTCCGATCATGGGCTCGGAGAAGCTCTTCATACTTCTCCCTCTTCTTCAATTGTCTTTCTGTCTCTATCGAAGTGATCTTCGTCTGAAGAGTCAGAATCGTCCGGGATCGTGTACACCGAGTGGGTGCGTGGACGATCCTTTTCGGGTTCCTTCCCTTTACGAGATAGATGTCTCTCTCGAGGGGTGACTATCGAACTCTCGGCTAAGCTTTTCTGTGGTTTTTCGTTTTGAGGGAACCTGAGTTCGACTGTGAGTGCCTTCCGTCTTGGCTGATCGTGTGCTACGGCTCTGCTGGTTGCTTCGTGTAGAAACGCTTGGCCTCGACTTCTCCTTCACCATGACCGACGCTAACTGAGGCTTCTTTGGAGGAAGTCTACTGTCAACAACGGTCTCACAAACCGTTCTAACGAATTGCGTGAGTTGTCCTTCCGTTATCAGCATTTGGGGACCCGTCGGAGGGGCGAGGGGCTCTGCCGACTCTCCCGAGTGGGAATTGTCTTCTCGGCTGGACTCCATCGATTCTTCGTCTTCTTCTCGCTCAGACTCAACATGTGATGGTTCTGGATTCATGGGCACAGGGTTCACACTTTCTACAGTTCGGTGTTCCCTAGTTGGCGCTCCTGGGGTTTTCTTTTTCTTCGTCATGGCAATGACACAATAACCTAAAACTCAATCTTCCTCTTGCTCTTCTACTATGACTTTTCGTCCCGAGTTCCCACAGACGGCGCCAAGATGATGCGGGTAAAATATGGTCAAGTAGGACACATCATCTCTCTTCCCATGACTTTGGACAGGAGGAGTTTTATCTAAGGGAAGAACAATGAACCTGGGACCTGTCGAAGATAAGAGGAGTAGAATGTTAGGGGGTAAGACCCGATCTACCTCAGTTAGATCGGGAGCGATTTAACGTGAGATGCATGGAAATAATCGGGAAGCATGTATGTGAATTATCTGGGAATAGTGTGTGTTGTGATAATAAATGCATGGGTATATATAGGATACGAATGTGGACCCCGGAGCCTGTCATGGGTGCTGGCTAAGAACCGAACAAAAGGATGTCCTGTCAGTACTAGGATGTACTATGGTCTCCTTCGACCCCTGACACTTTCGAGGTGTTCAGTTCGATTGGGGAGGTGAGGTCGACCTCGAGAGTAGGTTGGCAACCTCTTCTGTTCGGCAGTCTTCATACTCCGTTCGACCCATAAATGTCACATAATCTCCTCATCAACATGTAATTGAATTATTGAAATAGTTAGTAGTAGCAGCAGCTTAGTAGTAGTAGTAGTTGGTAATAGTAGTGGTAATTAGTAGCAGCAGTAGTGGTAGACTAGTAATAGTTGGTAGTAGTAGTGGTAATTAATTGGTAGTAGTAGTAGTAATTAGTAGTAACAATAGTAGTAATAGTAGTGGTAAACCAGTAGTGGTAGTGAATTGGAGATGTTTGATTTGATTCGAAAGAATTTGGATCTGTTTTACGGTTTTTAGGAGTCAAAATTATTACTTGTGTTGTTTAGTTTATTACCTATGTTTCTTTTAATATGTTTTATGTTCTCCGCATTCTTATGTTATTACTTATGACCTATGTTTCTAATTATTTGTTCCATGTTTTTTACATTATTACTCATAGTCCTTTTATAATGTCCTATGTTACTGTTTTAAATGTCATATGTGCTTATATTTTGATTTTAGTGTATCTTGATGTTGTTTTGATATTGTCCATGTTTTTTAGATTATTGCCTATGTTCCTTACAATATTGTCTATGTTGTATTTTTGTTTTTGTAGATGATGTGCAATAGAAGAAAAAGAGGACTAATTACTTGTTTTGATGTTTCTATACTGTCATAATACAGTCCCGATTATTACCCATGTTTCTAAGCATATGACCCATGTTTTTAACATTATTACCCATGTTTCTCATATTATGTCCTTTTTTTTGTTTTATATATGTCGCACATGTTCTTATTTTGATTTTTAGTCGATGTTGATACTGTTCTGGTTATGGTCCATGTTTTTAAGATTATTACCTATGTTCCTTACGATATTGCCTATGTTTGTGTTTTTGTTTTTTTAGATTATGTGCCACTGAAGAAAAAGAGGACTAATGTCAGGAAGCAATCAAAGAACCAATTGTTTCATGTTGAGACAAAGCATTGTATCTCTTTAAAGAGATGAAGTCTCCTTGTCATCCGAAGAAGATCAAGAAATTAATGTATTCTGTTTGAAATTAGAAGTTAGATAGTTATTATTGTATTCATAATATTAGTACGTCCAATGTACTTGGATTTATGTACAAGGATTTTTTTTTTTATGTTTGAAATAGTACCCATGTTGTTGATAACATCTCCCATGTTTATATAAATATTATTCATGTTTTCATAATATATCTCATGTACTTACAATTTATTGATAATGTTCATGTTCCATGTTAGTTTAAATATTACTCATGTTTCTGAATATATCATGCATGTTCATGGGAATATTACCCATGTTTGTTATAATATCTTCCATGAATTTGTTTTTATATATAAGTGTCATATATGTGTTTTCTCCAAAATAACCCATGTTTATGAGAATATATTTCATGTTTCAGTGAATATCTTCCATGTTCATGGAAATACTACCCATGTTTCTCATAATATCTTCCATGAACTTGTTTTTATATATAAGTGTCATATCTATGTTTCTCCAAAAAAAACCATGTTTCTGAAAATATCTCCTATGTTTCTGAGAATATCTCCCATGTTCATGGGAATACTAGCCATGTTTCTCATAATATCTTTCATGAACTTGTTTTTATATATAAGTGCCATGTTATGTGTTTCTCCAAATAGAACTCATGTTTCTGAGAATATCTCTCATGTTCATGGGATTACTACCCATGTTTCTCATAATATTTTTCATGTTTCTGAGAATATCTCCCTTGTTCTCAAACAAAATCATAAATATATAGTAGATTACTTTTTAAAATTGTCAAACATAGCATACTCGTCAAACAAAATCATAAATATATAGTAGATTACTTTTTAAAATTGTCAAACATAGCATACTGGTCAAAACATTCACAATATTGTTGAGAACATGGGTTATATTGTTGAGAACATAGTGCATATCGCATAGGTTAATTTCTCACAAAACCAGCTAAAAAAAAAAAACAGAGCATCAGAAACAGTGACCATATTGGTTAGAACATGGACAATATTGGCTAGAACATGGGCAGTATTGTACAGAACATGGCAAATATCACTAAACGTAAAAAATTCATGAGATGAACATAAATCTACACCTAGATGCAAAAGCTAACATCTATCACTAACAAACTTCGATTCAAACAAATATCTACATAAATCTAGATGCAAATAACAACAACAATGTGGATTCAACATAAATCTATCACCAACAAACCTTTATCACCAACAAACATCAATTCAAACAACTAAAAAAAACCTTGACCTATGTCAAATCGGTCGATTGATGATGATGAGCAGGCGATGGTAATGATCTCATATGATTTTGGTTGGGTTGTGGAATGTTTTAGAAATTAGTAGTAGTTTTGGGTTGTTTTGTAATTAATATAAATTGGTCTCTATGGTCTTTTTTTAATGGTGGTCTCTCATGAGACTTACTCTAAGTTTATTATATTTTTTTTCCATTATAGTTTAAGAGTAATTTGTAGTCTAAATCGAACCCGGTACCAAACTCAAAATGAGAATGAGTATGAGATTAGCAGAGTTCCATTAATGGAGCTGCTGTCAATTCTAATCAAACAACAAATTATTAATTAAAAAGAAAGAAAGAAAGATTGATTGCTCTTCTGTGGATACAAATCTTTGTCTAATCTCTAAATGGCCGCCGTGTACTTGTTTTTCTATTTTGGCGCCATTATCACTTCACCACACACTCAAATCTTTATTCCCTACCCATCATCCTTCCTTTTTGCTCCATTTGTTTCCCTCTCATATTATCCCCAAAAAGATCCAATTATTTTCCATCATTCATTACCACAATGGACCTATGATCAAACTTCTCCAAAACCCCATGATTGGTTCTATGTTCAGCATTAATTAGTGGGATCGAAGTAGTAAATTCTTGTCTGTTACCTGTTCGATGAATTGCGTATGACTACTAGTAAGAAAAAGGAGCTCCTTTCGACCGCCATGAAGCGGACTAATGACTGGTTTGCTGCTATACTTCTTATCTTTTAGTTATGTGCAGTAGCTAGTAAGTGTCTTGGTTAGTTCATCTGACCTGTGTGACACTTGATTGTTGCAGGATCTTCTCCCAGGAAATTCCCAGTGATGTAACTGTTAATGTTGGAGAATCGTCCTTTTCTTTGCACAAGGTAGACCATACGTACGTATGCTTTTTGTCCCATATTCATTCTACTTGATTAATCCGAATCTTTCAAAACGAAAAAACCCCGTTTATGTAAAGAAATAAAAAGCATCATAAAGACTAGCTAGGCCAAAGGTTGGTCTGAGTTGCGAATTTGTTGGAGCTTGTTTTTTCTAATTTACTGGAAGAATTGCCTGCTGATGAATATCAAGCTATCTGCTTATAGTGATTTTCTTATTGTAAATTCTTTACAGTTTCCTTTAGTCTCGAAATGTGGGTACATAAAGAAATTAATCGCAGAATCTCCGGATGATGATGTCACTGTTATTGAAATGCCTGATGTTCCTGGTGGACCAGAGGCATTTGAGCTTGCAGCTAAATTTTGCTATGGATTTAACTTTGAGATGAGTACGGAAAACATTGCAATGCTTAGATGTGTATCCGAATATCTCGAGATGACAGAGGAGTATGAAGTTGGTAACCTAATTGCACGAACAGAGGCCTTTCTGAATGAAGTTGCATTGAAAAGTCTTGCAGGGTCAGTTTCCATTTTGCATGCTTGCGAAGAGCTTCTTCCGATAGCTGAAAATGTAAACCTGGTGAGCCGATGCATTGACACCATAGCAATTGTGGCTTGTAAAGACAGCCAATTTGCTGCTCCATCGAAAGCTCAAAGTGCCATAGATGACATGGTTTCGGCGAACTCAAAGCCTATTGTTGATTGGTGGGCTGAAGATTTAACCATCCTTAGAATCGATCTCTTCCAGAGGATCCTCATTACAATGATGGCTAGAGGATTCAAGCAGTATGCTCTTGGTCCAATACTGATGCTATACGCGAAGAAATCTCTTCGAGGTTTGGTGAGGTCTTGCCCCATAATCTTGCTTATTGGTATATAAAGAACAGTTATCAGATATCCATGTACATTATGTAAATTTGCTCGTTTTAAATGACTTATAATGTAGTATAAACTTGAGTACCGCAGGTAATGAACATGTTGGCCGCTGATGTAACACGTTTTTCATCTCCTTTTAGGATAATTTTGGAAAAGGCGGGAAG
This sequence comes from Plantago ovata, assembly GCA_028274465.1. Lineage (NCBI taxonomy): Eukaryota > Viridiplantae > Streptophyta > Magnoliopsida > Lamiales > Plantaginaceae > Plantago > Plantago ovata. The sequence continues at coordinate 83,536,954 of CM051457.1, forward strand.
AATATGAGTGCAAGGCAAGAACATGAGAAAAGGGTTGTTCTAGAAACCATAGTTACTCTTTTGCCAAGAGAGAAGAACGCCATGTCAGTTAGTTTTCTCTCGATGCTGCTTAGAGCTGCAATAAGCCTTGACACAACGGTGGCTTGTAAGCTTGACTTGGAGAAGAGAATGGGGTTGCAACTCGGGCAAGCAGTGCTAGATGATCTGTTGATTCCTTCTTATTCCTATACTGGCGACACACTATTCGACATTGATACCGTGCAACGAATCGTGATGATTTTCTTGGAGAGTGAAATGGATGCTAACAGAGTGGGATACAATACAGATGAAGAGTTCATTTATCCTTCCCCAAATGACATGGAAAAAGTATCCAGGTTAATGGAGAGCTACCTTTCTGAGATCGCTTCTGACCGTGGTTTAACTGTATCGAAGTTTATCGATCTTGCTGAACTTATCCCAGAGCAGTCCAGAATAACAGAAGATGGCATGTATAGGGCCATTGACATTTACTTGAAGGTCCGTGCATTCTCTTATCTTTGTTCTTCAGTTTGTTGCAGATTCGTAATCTGTTTGTTAGTCATCCAGAGAATCATTCCTAGTAAATATGTTAATGCGTTACGAATTGTTTTCTAGCTAGTGATCCACAAAAGGTTTTGCCATTTCTGAGCAAAGATAGCTTCATTTTTCTTGGAAAGTAAATCAGACTGATCATACTTTCTTCGCACATAATTAACAGGCCCATCCAGATTTAAGCGACATGGAACGAAAGAAAGTCTGCAGTGTAATGGACTGTCAAAAGCTATCTCGGGAAGCCTGTGCTCATGCAGCTCAAAACGACAGGCTTCCAGTTCAAACAGTTGTCCAAGTTCTATACTACGAGCAGCAGCGTCTAAGGGAAGTTGTAGACGAGCCTCGTGCTCCTCCTCCAGCCAAACAGGCTCCATTTTCAATAGACGTCCACCCTGTAACCGATGAGGTATCAACACTACGAAGAGAAAACCAAGACTTGAAACTTGAGGTGGCCAAGTTAAAAATGAGACTGAAGGAAATGGACAGACTGTCTGATAAATCGGTTCCAGCTAGTCCGTTAGCCACCGCTACAACCAAGTCATCGCGTAATACACCTGCTGCAGGTAGTCCAGTAGTCACCCCTCGGATAGGGTCCACAGAGAAGCCTCCTTTGCCTCGGAAATCATTCATAAGCTCGGTGTCGAAGAAACTAGGCAAGATTATCCGAGCTGATCTGACGCCTCAAGGTGCAAAAGGTAGAAACAAACCAAGCAAAGATAGGCGGCATTCTATATCATGATATATATACACACATTGGTTTTCATTAGTTTTTTTTTTTTTTTTTTTGAAACATTGTTTGAGATTGGTAGAGGAATTAGAACTGGATTGAATTGTGTTGTCCTCTTACTAATCTTTGTATTGTATGTGTGTGATTTATGTGTAAATTGTGGTGAAAGTGCATATTGATTAATCATGAGTGTAAAGAGATATGAATACTACGTACTTAGCTAGATGGTATACGCGTTACATGTATCATTTCATGTATTGCTCCGATTATGGCTGGCCTTAGAGTAGGAATTGACCATTTGACTATCTTTTCGAGAAGAGTATCACGAAAATATTATTCTCTTTTTTTTTCTTTCTTTTTTTTTTTGAATCAGACGAAAATTTTATTCTCAGTGAAAATTAGTTTTCGCTCATGCATTATGTTATCGTGTAATTTGCTCCATCAATTTTCCACCAATCTTGAAGAATTGAACCCGTGAGATGCTAATATCTTCTTCTTTTCATGTTTGTCTTTCTGGGCATTTTCCCTCCTTCGTACCTTCTTCCTTCCATTAATTAATTTATTCCATATGGAGGTAGAAGGGGGGCCATGTTATCTCTTTCAAACTCTATTTTTCTGTAATTACCAAAACGAGTGCAAACTACTAGTTGACGAACAGAGTAATTACAGAAAACTCAATAAATAATATACAAGTCTTCTTGGACAAAAAAACAGGAATAATGTCTCCCTCAGAATTATACCATATTAGGCTAACATGATTAATTTAGTAATTTAAGCTAACGTCCATGTGCCAAGAGATTCATTCTATTCTATGGACAATTTATATGGTTCCAAACTCCTCAATCCTTACTTATATTGCACTTCACCCCTTTAAAAAGTGTGCTTTATGGCCTTCTAAGAAACAATTTTAAGGCTCCATAGAGATCAAACCGAATACTTTAAGTACAACTGTTTTAGGGTGTTGACCTATGTGTTGCTCAACTCCTATATTCTGGAAAACAGGGTATTTTGCTGTTTTTATTGTTTTATCTTTTTTAACACAATAACTATTCACATTTGTAATTGCTTGTCTTGTGCATGAAGTATTGATTACAAAGGGAGTGTCATTACAGCAAAAACTTGAAGCAAAAGGAAGAACTTTATAAGAAATTTGACCTAAAGAAAGAAAAGAATTTTTAATGGAAAAAGTCAATTCAAATAAGAAGTTTGATACCAATTACAGTTCACATCAAGATTAGTTCGATTCCTAGAAGTATTCAACTTGGTTTTACCACTATAGTAGTACATACCCGTGGCGATGTCACGGTATGATATAATTCTTATCTTATATTTATTAAAGAAAAGATTATTCAAAGATAATCGTAAAAAATGTTTAAGTAAAGTAAAGTATTATAATGAAGTAATTCGAGTTAAAAGTAGAAAATTCATAATCAATGTATAGCAAAGGAAATACAAAGGGGCATTCATCTCAACTTCCAAAGGACTTCTTTGTACACTACATTAGTCACTACTAGAAAAAACGGCTTTAATCACACCCCAAAATTGTCACTTAAGAACCCTATAGTGACACATTTAGCTATTGTGACGCTTGGTCAATGTGTCACCTGTAAAGGGGTTTCAATAGCTTACAGTGTCACTATAGTACACTTTTTATGACAGGCATAAATGGTCAAATTTTAGACATGTAGTCACACTTATATGGTGTCGTCTCAGCTGCCACTAACAAACATAACTACCTGAATAATGGGGTCACTATAGCCATCTATGGTTACCGCAAGTTGATTTAGTTTGAGGTGTCCCTAAATTTATAGCTTTTCTTTTATTTTTTATTTTTTATTTTTTATTATGCATTTCAATTTACTCTACAGATCATTAAATACTGAGTAATATTTATACAACAAGAAACAATCATCATCATTAACTTTAAAAATAACATCAATTCAAAAGTACAACTACTCTTTCTAATATGAAACTACATTTATACTAATAACTTTGATTTGAGTTTCGATACAAGCTGGTACTCTACAACTATCGACATCTAGATTTATAAGAATTTCAAGCTGGAGGAGGCTTCACTGATTGATAAAATGAATCTTGAACTATGGTGCTCATTACTTGTTGCTCTATTTATCAAAACCAATTGGAGATGGCACGGAGGGGAGCTCTTCATCTGACATGAAGCTGACGTATTACTCTTAGTCCTCCTGCTCAGTTGTAGCTAGTATCTTTCACAATGGCTTTCAGTATCTACACAGGAAGCAAGATGATGCACATATTTACGTAAACAGTAAATTACATAGCTCAAGAAGCCAATCCATCAAACAAAATTATACGTGCATGTTAACTCTTTAAGGTCAATTAGATGAGTGCAACCACATTTATAATTGAGATATATTTAGAATGGGGTCATGTAGCAGACAAATGCAATATAAAATAGTAGAGTAATAGGCCTATTTCTGGACACTACTACTGGTAGCAAGTGATCAACACCAGGAAAAGATTATAAAGCAAGCAGTAAACATACAAAATGAAGAACATGAAGTTAACGAAAGAAAGTTTTAGCATGTAAAGGAGAGTCACATGGAAAAGTGAAAAGAATAACAAAGGAAATGGAAGGGACTAAGGGAGCATATCTGCATATTAGCTTAGATGACTTCAATACACTAGACAATACGCAAAAAAGTCTCGTTCTGCAATGAACAACATATTGTTAGTGGTGACTTAAATATATTAGAAAGTGACAAAATATGCTCACAAACAGTAGACAACTAAACTCTTAAGATAACTAATGTCATCGATCAAGCAAATCCTGAATTTGATCATTAAACATGCTGTAAATTCTGTTTGTAGAAAAAATAGGATTTGAACAATAAACTGGGTTACACTATCAAGAAATCTCGTGGATGTTTACATAAATGTTTAGTAAACATTGTAAGGAAAACTAAATTTAAAGAATCAAACAATTATAGCACATTAGCTGGCCGTTTCAAATAATTTGTTACAAACTTCACTCCTTGGAAATAAAAAAGGGAATGAGATAAAGAATGAAATAAAATTGAAATAAAAACAGGTACAGAATTTACAAAATTCAGATTGAATTGGTGAAGATAAGAACAAATTGAAACATGAGGTGAAGGATAAAAATTCAAAAGCAAATGCCATCTTAAGAAAAAGAAGTATTGTTTAAAAGATTCATTTACTGTTAATGTACAGTAATTTTAAAATGGACTTCTTCACTAGGGAGAAAATCCAGACTAAGCTCCACCAAAATACCTGGTTGGAAACAAGTTGGAACTGTGAAATACAAGGGGAAGTTACTGCTACATCTATATCTTAGTCGGACTGAGAGTTTGCCGGCTTTCTGCACTTCTCATCACTTCCTTTGGTCCTCAAGTCAAAGTGATCTGTGCCGAAAACCAAACAGAAAGCACAACACACATGAAAGATTTACCAAGGAAAGACTGGGAGGTAAATAGCAGATTTTCGCATCATGTTTTACTTGAGCTGCAAGGTCCATCACAATATCAGAGGGGTGCATCTATATTTTTCTTTTTTCCAGTATTCGTAATAAGGATAAGAGAATGCTACCTTCACATGATGCGACATGAAATACCTTGTATTTATTCCAATCTCCTTGGCTCATATTGCACATTGAATGTTTAAATGTAATTATTTTGCCTAAATTTCCCTGATCTAGCCTTCATCAGATTCTCATGTTATTAATACAACGGCGCCATTAATATAATTTGTATAATCTATCTCATGTAAATTATTTCAGTTTTTCCGTTTTAATTATGTAAAGACCTACAATAGCATAGTTCTCCACTAGAATTATTTAGTATACACTATGAAGATGAGTTGATTAATACTACATATCATAATACCAGTAGAGATTTAGCAGTAATCAGAAAAAGAAGAACTGTAACTCAAATTGCAGAAGCGAAGAACCACCTGTGTAAGCCAGATTCTTGGCAGAATCAGAATTCCAATTTGGGTATCAAAACACTGGTGCAACTGTGAAGCAAAATCAGGCATAAAGGAGTTAGAAACAGAATCATGAGTGATTGAAGAATCAATGCACTTGGAATTTCACCGATGAGCATCTAAACAAACTGACAAGAAGAATCACAGCAAGATGCAAAGTACCTTCTTTTTTCTCTCTCCATAAAGATTTACAAACAAAAAAAAAAAAAGAAATTCACAACTCCACATTCAAACCGACAGTTTTTTTTGACAGATTCATAGGTCGATCAATTGAAAACCGCAATTATAGATGACCGATTCACAGATAGACAAAAATATTGATTCACAGATAGACAGAAATATCTATTCACAGACAGATGGAAATACGATTCATATATAGCAAGAAAGATCGATTCACATACCGACCAAATTAGATGTGATCGATTAAGAAAAAATATAGGAGAGTTACCTGTTCACTTATGTCTGAGCGCCTAGGAGGAGACTGGAGCAAATTGTCGTCTCACTGCTGTGCGGCTGTGCCTGTGTGGAAAAAGTAAGTAGTACTTCTGTTGGAAAATTACAAGTAAATTTCCCTTAATTTTCCGGTGGAAAAAAAAACGGAGTGGGGTTATATTAGGTTGGGTGTTACATCAGGTTTGCTATGGTGACACTAATTTTATTGTGTGACTATAGAAAGTGTATAATTAGGGGCTCTTTGCTTGAGGGTTATATTAGGTGGGTTATGGTGACTTTAATTTTATTGTGTCACTATAGAAAGTGTCTAATGAGAGGATTTTTTTAGTAGTGGTGGTAGTGTCGGTGGGTTTACCATCTTGATCAAGTATTAGAACTTCAACCCTTTCTTGCTAGTAACTCTAGAGAACGCAACATAGAGCTGAAGATAGAGGCCAACATTACCCAAAGATTGTCCTTGACTCTTGTTGATAGACATTGCGTAGCAGATAGCAATAGTAAACTGTCGGCGCTGGAATCGTATTGGAAACTTGGTGTGGTCAGAAGGTGAAAGAACCATCCGCGGTATGTAAACTCTATTGCCGGCATACTTCCCATGAATTACTTTCGCCTGTATAATCTTTTCACCAAGATCCGTCACCACCAACCGAGTTCCATTACAAAGTTCAGCCGCCGGGTCGATGTTACACAAGAGCATAACGGGGCAACCAACCTTTAATCGGATTAATTTATATATATATATTTGATGAAGATATCGGAGGGGAGGGAGCAGACCATGTGGGATCACTTCTGTGAGGCTCACGGGGAGCTGGATAAGGATGGCAAGATGACCTTCCAGTCTGATAGGGCCAAAACAATCGCGGTATGTTTTATATTTTTTCGATTCCTGAGCTTCTTGTTGAATATTTGATTCTTCGATCAATAACGTACTAATTAAATCGTTAATTGTTTGTTCGAATTTTCAGGCGGAGTTCCTGGCAAGGACTGAGAACCTTGATCTCACGGTCGAGGAGGAGAACGCCATCTATCTCGAGATCGTGAATCTCGATGATAAGAGGCGTGTCTTCGGCATGGGCAACCTCTCGCAGGCGATAGCGGAGACGGTGAACTAGGGTGGCTCCTCCTCCAGCTCCTCCAAGCGTCGAAGGGGACAAGCCGATGTGCCTCCCGAGTTCGTCTAGGAGCAGCAGCAGCTGAAGGCGACTGTCCAGGAGCATGTCCAGGAGACTGCTCGGTTGAGGACAGAGCAGGCGAGGATGAGGCATGGATTCAAGAGATCCATCGAGTGGCTCATGGCGCAGTATGCCCCCCCCCCCGGGTGGAGCGCCACCTCCCGACTTCTTCATGTTCGATGATGCCGATGCCCCCCCTAATGCCCCCCCCAGGATCTCAGCAATAGTACTCTTTTTTTATTTTTCGAACAATTTTTTTCTATTTCGAACAATTTTTTTTCATGTTCCTTTGCTTAGGACAATTAGTACTTTCATTTTATTAATGCTTAGAACAATTTTTTTTGTATATAATGTTTAGTTACGAAAATGTTTACGTATTTGCGGTGTACAACTACAAAAAAAAATTAAAATAAAATAAATAAATAAACAAATAAAAAAAATATGTTCCAAACCAATTAGCGACCGTCGTCAAATCTCGTCTGCCCAGCACCTGACACGTGTTCCAGCAATATAGCGACAGATGATTTCATCCGCGCCATATTGTAGGGACGGATCAATAATCCGTCTCAACTTTGGTCAACGATGAAGTTTGCGACGGATCGTCCAATCCGTCGCTAAAAACATCGACGGATTACATTATTACATTATCCGTCGCTTATTTCATTAGCGACGCCACTTTTCGTAACGTCCTATTTAGCGATGGTATTTAGCGACGGATCGCTTACATATAGCGACGGATGGTATCCGTCGCTAAATCCTGTTTTTCTTGTAGTGAATGTTTCGAGTAAAACCTATGAAGTAAATTTGGTTTGGACAGGCTGGTTCCTACATCACGTTTGTTTGCTTCCAAAAGGTTGATGAGATGTCTCCTTGGTATTATATGTCGTGCTCTTCGTGCAATGGAAATGCGAAGAAGTCTCAAGTTGGTGAACCGTGCAATAGCATCAAGTGTGCTGGTCAGCCAATCAAAGCTCTCATTCCCAAGTAATCTCCATTAACTTCATCAAGTTTATATGATATTTTCCATATACTTATTAAATCAATTGATTTATGATCTAAATTTTTATTTACTATCAAATATAGGTTCCGAGTGAAATTCATAGCTAGAGGTGCTAAGGAAGAGAGAATTTACGTTGTTGTGTTTGAAGAAATGATGATGAAGTTTATCAAGAAAACATGCCAGCAGGTTTATGATGAATGGAAAGAGGTATATTTATTCCATCTATATCTATATTTATCTATAAGCATTCAAGAGCGTGTTTGTCATTTTATTTGATACTCAAACAGGAGGATGATGAGGATATGATACCAATGGACTTCTCCGTGATGCTGCACCGTGATTACCTTACTAAAGTAAGAATCACGGAGTATAACTTGAAGGGTGACAAGTTTAAAGAGTTTAGCATTGATGTGATGACCGATGATGCTGATATTCTCAGGGAGTACGTTAACATTAGCATTGAGGTATTTTCCGTTGTCATTCGTAGAATAAAACGAATTATTATTATTATGAAAAATTAGTATTATTGTTAATGTTATGATTATCTTATTATGAGATGTTTCAATATCCTAACTCTATGTTTTATTCTCTAATATACCAGAATGGCGTGTCCGGTTTTAAGTACAATTCGGTTGTAGGGAAGGGCAAGGAAAAGGTGGTTCTAGATGGACCTGAAAATGCTAGCAATGATACCGAATGCTTCGTCACACCTTACAAACGTACTTCGTCTTCTGATAGTGATGATGAGGATGTCAACACTGGTACTCAAAAATCGACCAGTAGGATTAAGGCTATCAAAATGGAGAAATAATTTTTTTCTTCGTAATTTCCCTTTGAACTTATATTGAACAATTTGGTGTTTAAGGCTTTAAGTTGGACATGTTTGTTTAAATTTTGTTTTTGGACTGATTTGATATTGCGTCTATATGGTCATGTCGAACCATAACATTTTGGATATTGCTGGTGATTTGCTGTTTTTTATCACCCATTTTTCGTTTTGAAGTAGTATATGGCCATGTTGAGGTAGCAATGATACATTGTTCAATATTTGTGTTTCTATGTTTTGTTTTCTCTCTTTTTTCTTTTTTTTAGCAGGTGAGGTCGATTGCAGTCTATGTCAAGTCGTTGAGGAATCATATAATCTACGCTACTTTTTGATATGGTGGTGTTGAAGTTGCACAGGCTTGAGACTTTGGAGTTGTTTTTGAGCATTGAATCGATGAAGTAGGAGAACCCGTATGTTATTGAATTTGAGTTGTATTCGAATATTAAATATGATTTAGTTAAATTTTAATTATGTATTATGCACTTTGAAATTGAATAAGACTTTTAATTTGTAAATTGATGGTGGAAGTTCTTTTTTTGTGTCTTATGATCATGTTAATTTGGAATAATTAAAAGCTTACAATACCTTGATAAAGACTTCTTGGAACGAACATTGTACCATTGAATCGTTGTATCGATTTTTTATTGACAATATATAATTCGTACATAACGAAAGTTCTTTTACTAATTCTTATGCACATATATGGATTTTTACTAATTCTTAAGCATATCCAATGTTCGATTTTTATGAGCTTCATAACTTGATCATTCATCTGCATACACTTCATCAGCACTCAACTTTTAGAAATATGTTTTGTTATTTTGTTTTAACTTATGAAAGGTCTTTAAATTATATTACTCGATAAGAAACAGCGCAATTCGCAAAATAATGTTATTTATTAACATCATACGTACACAAGACCGGCCATATAAGTAAATTAGGATTTCAAAAATAATTATTGGTTACGTATTCAAAGTTCACTCGAATTTGCTAGAGCATGTTTACACCCGAATGTTTTTTTATGCAATGTTTGATTTAATTCGGTGTTGATTATTTCCAAATCTACTATATACTTAGCATATATATTCACGTGTATATTCCAAGATTTGCAAAGTAATTTTAGTAAGTAGCAATAGTAATTATGCTTGTGTTTATTATTCAGTATCAATGACATATTTAGAACGAAAATGTCAATGGCAGATCTGTTTGTGTGTATAGATCATTGATAGACAGATACATTTCTCTAAATTGTTTTCATCTCTTAATCAGTTTATGCATACAGGTTTCTCCATGGATACTAATCGCAAGACGTCCAATTGTAATGATAGGCGAATCTATACCGGAAATACTGAAAATAGTTGTGATGCAGCTTCTCATTTGAACAATGCTAATGGAGTTTCTGATGGTGTGATTACGAATAGGAGGCCAAGAGGCAATGGTGTTAGGAACTTATCACCACTTAGTGATATTACAAACGGTATGTGTTTTCTTATAGAAATTCAAATTATTCATATAAATTGTTCTTGCTGAAATTTTGATTATGTCTCATAAATTGTTTGATATCTTTTCCAGCTACTCCCTTCAATTCTAATGTAATTCATAGAAGTGATTATGTTGATTCTAATCATTCTTCGAGACATCTTTCGCTACCCTCTATCAATAATTGTACCCAAGATGAGAATCAAATTATCTCATCACCATTCACTGGTGTAACGGTACCGGTTTTCAAAAACAAAATAATTTCTTGAAAAGAGAAAATCCGAAATACTTTTAAAAACAACGGTCGGCAATAAATGCCATATTAATATTTGACGCGCACAGCGCTAACAGAATCAAGTAAATATCCAACGGTAACTTAGAAATCAAGAGAATAACAACTATTGAAGACAGTGAAAAGTTTCATCTTCTTATTTTGAAATAAATTCCCAAAGACACCCCAGACCCTTCTCTCAGTTGCTGGCATCCTACTCGCGTGCATCCTCAGTAGTATCTGGAAGGAAGGAATTTTGAAAACAAAGAGAGTGTGAGATAAAGGATCTCAGTGAGGTTCTAAGTTAACAAACAGAAAGTAAACAGTTTTTGAAATCAAAATCCTTTTCAGCAGATAATATAACAACAGAACAGATAACAGAACAGAAAGACAGAACAGTTAAGTCGAAGTCCGTTGGTGCAGCCCGCCTTATTGCTCCTACTCCCAATAGCCCTTATAGCTCCCTCCTGAGGGTATACAACTCCGGACAGAAACAGAAACCCCCGTGTACTTTGGGGAAACTGAACCTACGACCCTAATAGACCTCAGCGACTTCTGCCTCACGCCTAAAAGGGATTAGACTAGGCAATAATCAAGCAAACCCGATAGTCCTCTACTACCCAGGCCTACCTAATTACGACCTAATCGACCGGTCACACAGAAACAGACAAAACAGATACAGATCAAACAGATACTAACAATCAAACACCGAGAAGTGTTCCTGCAGAAAAGTTAATCCAGAACAGAGTAGCAATAAACAAAGAAAGTAAATAGTCATACTTAGGACTTAGTTACTTTTACGCGGAAGCATACAGTAAAACAGTATATATAGTAATAGATACAGATTATCACATAGCCTTCCAGTTTTTCGCAAATAGACAAGTTTAGGGGTGAACACTCACCTTGAAGTAGATTGAACTTAACACGGATTAGAAAAGCAGCTACGGAACAACGGACAGCACAGACCCTAAACAGAAACTCCAAGTTACTACCTTAAGTAGAAACGGGAAACAAAACAGTAAAGAAGGCAATCGAAGAAAAGGTGGGTCAGGTTGGGTTCGAACTCGGGACCTCTAGGTTAAACTCTAACTCACAAAACCAACTATGCTAGCAAGTCAACTTGCAACTTAAATTCAAAACAAAAAGTATTTAATCATGAGTAGTTTTCAATAAAAGACTTTTAGCTTGGATTTGGATTTACGGAAGTAACTCTCAGCAGTAAACGCAAAACATAACCATTTTTTTTTTTGAAAAACAGATTCAGCTAATACTTCGACTAAAATACTGTTCAGAAGTGAAAATACAATTTTGCCCTTCAAGGTACATTTACAGAAAAACCCCTCTTTAAATTTCAAAAACCAACAAGTACCTCAGGTCTTAAAATCAAGAAGAACAGTCACACAAGAATTATACAGTTCGCAACTAGTCCTCTATACGGTCAACCTCAGTTTGCTAACAGGTCCTTACGGTTTTCAAAAATTCCACGATGACCCCAACATAAACAAAACATAACAGTCAAGTCCAATAAAACAAACAGAGCTTAGGCCAGTCACAAACATTTCCAAAAGAGTCCAGTTCAGTCTCACAGGTTCGAATAAGTCCACATATAACAAAATCGGAAACCCAACCATCTCGAACGGTCAACATACACGGTCATGGTCAAACAGTCAACACAAATCCAAACCATCCTACTGTAAGTCCCGAATTCGAACAAAGGTCAAAGCTAGGGTTCAGTCTACGGTCAATAGGCACAGGGGTAAAACGGTCGAACGAAAAAGAGAAACGAAAAGAATACTAGAGATATTACCTTCGAACGGAGATGAAATGATTCGATCTGCGAATCAAATGTAAACAAAAGGATTAAATCAAGATTCGATTCGAGAATTGAATCCGAAATGCACAAGGACAAAGCCAAAACTACTTACCGGAACTGAAACGGAACAGAGAAGATGAACGGTACAGACCGATACGGGCCGGACGGAACAGAGCAACGGGACTGAATAGGATGGAAACGAGATCCGCACGGAGCTTGCGCGGCGGCGCGACTGCAACGGGCGGAGCTGGGCGAACGGAGTCGAGCGGCTGCGGAGCGGATCGACACGGGTGGCGCACGCGAATCGGAGCCGGGCGGCATGCGAATCAGAACACGGCGGCGGCGGCGGCGGGATCGGGACAGCACGGCTTGGCGTAGCACGGAGCTCGGAGGCCAGATCTGAACGGAGGGACCGAGATGGACGGCGGCGGCGCGTGACGGCACAGAGGAACCGGGACGGGTCACGGTCGGGTGGAGTGCGGCGCGTGACGACTCGAACGGAATTGAACCGGCGGCGGTTCGTGGCTGCTAGTGGCCGAGTGAGAGGGAGAGAGAGTTTTAGAGTTTTTCTTTCTTTCTCTTTCTCTAATAGTGATAGTAGTAGTGGCGTTTGAGGTGAGGGAGTGAGAAATAACTAGTATTAGGGTTTGAAACATGGGCCATCAGAATGGGCCGGGCAAAAAAATGGGCCACGAGACTTGGGCCTAGAGTAGAGCAAAATCAAATTGCCAGCTAGCCCAAGAAGAGAACGAGATGAATTAAGACTACGCGGGAAGGAAATTAATTAAATTACCAAATAGTTTAATTATTTAGGTAATTAATTAATTTAGAATAAAATAAAAGGGATAAATAAATTAAATTAAATTTAAAAAGAAAAAGAAAAAAAAAGGGGATGTTACACTCCACCACCCTTAAAAGAAGTTTCGTCCTCGAAATTTATCTACGTAAATCCATCAAACGGGGAACGGAGAAACAAAAGCCTTCAACTTCAAACGCCGAACGAAAGGGTAAACTCGCGAGTTAAAAGTTAATAAAAGTCGAAACTAGCCTAAAGGAGACGGAGCCTACCTCTACAACTAAACGCTTCCAAGCAACAAGTCCTCAATAAGCCGGTACCTAACCTTCAAATGAATCTATCCTAGCAAAAGAAGTGCAGTTCGATAAACCAACACGACTTAGAAGAGGTTTGTCCAAACGAGCGTACCTTCTGCTGCAGTTGCTGGTAGAGCCTCATGTCCAACCCCACTGTAGACCTTCACCTTCGTTGTTGCACCATCTCCTTGTTTGTTAGAAACCGTGCTACCAGGTCGTCCTTCCTTAACCAGAGAGCGACGTCTCGGACATCTGTTCACCTCATGATCTTTGCTGCCACAAGCCAAACACCAACCCTTCTTCTTCCAGCAGTTGTCTTCCACGTGAGTTGTTCCTCCACAGAAATTACACTTTACGCTAGTTGACTCTCCGGTAATATCATCGAGTTGACGGGGTCGACTTTCCCGCTGATTGCGAGGACACTTGGATGGAGTCGGACGATCCTTGCCACTCACGTGATCAGAACCCCTTTTTCCAGATCGATGAGATTCATAGCTCTCAAGCTCTCCTAATCCGCTCTCCACTTCAGCAACTCTTTCCACGGCCTTCGCGTAAGTTGACATCTCGATTCCAAACAGGTTGAACTTGATCTTGGGCTTCAATCCTCGTACAAAGCACCTCATCTTTTCCATTTCATCATTTTGGAGGTGTGGCACATACTTCAACAATCTCATGAATTTAAGATCATACTCGGACACCGTCATCTTCCCTTGCCTCAACTTTTCCAACTCACTAATTCTTCTCATACGGACATTACGGGGAACATACTTGTCCACAAATTCCGTCATAAAATTCTCCCATGTGTGAGGTTTTCCTTCTCTCCTCCATCGTGCATCAATGGTGACCCACCAACGGCGTGCTAGTCCATCGAGCTGAAACACTGCAAGCTCCACCATTTGTGCATCGTTGATGTGCAAGATACTAAACAAATCCTCGATGCCCTCGATCCACACTTCAGCTTTCCTTGAGTGGGGTGATCCTTCAAACCTTTCCGGGTGGAAACGAGTGAACCTCTCAGCTGCCGACAATGTTAGAGTTTCTTGATGTGGCGTAATTGACGGCGCGATCGCACTTGCTACTTGGCGGGAGGCAATTGAAGCTGCGACCTTCTGCTGCATCGAGTCTTGTGCAATAGCATCATTGTCGGTGTGGTTGCTGCGGCGGGTAGCGCGAGTGTTGTTCATTGGAGCCATCCTATCGCAATTAAGGTCAATAACGTAAATTAACGTTCTCGAGCGTAACCATCTTAAGGCGTAAACGTGAACTATGGCACTAACTTAAGTCAATCTAGCGTGAACAAGCAAGAGACGCGTGAGAGTAAACGAAATTACGTAGGTCAAAATCAAATTAGGGAGACATAAATAAGATAGTAGCTTATCAATAAGTAAATCCTCGAGTGTGTCTAACCTAGCATGCAAGGCAGACATAAATTGAAGAAGCATTGATAAAGCATAAGTAGCAAATTCGAATAAGTCCACATATAACAAAATCGGAAACCCAACCATCTCGAACGGTCAACATACACGGTCATGGTCAAACATTCAACACAAATCCAAACCACCCTACTGTAAGTCTCGAATTCGAACAAAGGTCAAAGCTAGGGTTCAGTCTACGGTCAATAGGCACAGGGGTAAAACGGTCGAATGAAAAAGAGAAACGAAAAGAATACTAGAGATATTACCTTCGAACGGAGATGAAATGATTCGATCTGCGAATCAAATGTAAACAAAAGGATTAAATCAAGATTCGATTCGAGAATTGAATCCGAAACGCACAAGGACAAAGCCAAAACTACTTACCGGAATTGAAACGGAACAGAGAAGATGAACGGTACAGACCGATACGGGCCAGACGGAGTCGGTCGGACAGAACAGAGCAACGGGACTGAATCGAACGGAAACAAGATCCGAACGGAGCTTGCACGGCGGCGCGACTGCAACGGGCGGAGCTGGGCGAACAGAGTCGAGCGGCGACGGATCGGGATCGGAGCGGACCGACACGGGTGGCGCACGCGAATAGGAGCCGGGCGGCGCGCGAATCAGAACACGGCGGAGGCGGCGGCGGGATCGGGACAGCACGGCTTGGCGTAGCATGGAGCTCGGCGGCCAGATCTGAACGGAGGGACCGAGATGGACGGCGGCGGCGCGTGACGGCACAGAGGAACCGGGACGGGTCACGGTCGGATGGAGCGGCAGCGCGTGACGACTCGAACGGAATTGAACCGGCGACGGTTCGTGACTGCTGGTGGCCGAGTGAGAGGGAGAGAGAGTTTTAGAGTTTTTATTTCTTTCTCTTTCTCTGATAGTGATAGTAGTAGTGGCGTTTGAGGTGAGGGAGTGAGAAATAACTAGGTTTAGGGTTTGAAACATGGGCCATCAGAATGGGCCGGGCAAACAAATGGGCCACGAGACTTGGGCCTACAATAGAGCAAAATCAAATTGCCAGCTAGCCCAAGAAGAGAACGAGATGAATTAAGACTACGCGGGAAGGAAATTAATTAAATTACCAAATAGTTTAATTATTTAGGTAATTAATTAATTTAGAATAAAATAAACGGGATAAATAAATTAAATTAAATTTAAAAAGAAAAAGAAAAAAAAAGGGATGTTACAACTGGTAAGTCTGAAATTATGATTATGTCTCATATACTGTTTGTTTGATTTTTCAGCTAGAAAATGATGCTAATCGAGTAATGTTTGCTTTTGCTCCGGCTCTAATTGTATTGTCACTTTGATTTTTACAACAGGTTCTATAATAGAAGCAGGGAGCAATTCGAATACAAATTCATCATGCAAACTCACTAAATCCAAAAAAGGTTAAGAGTGAATGATAGCTTATCGCCGCTTAGTGACGTTACAAACGGTATGTTTTTCACATTGGCAATACTCCACATTGTGTGTTGTTCTGGATATGATTTGGATTATGTCTAACGTATTGTAAGTTTGTTTTTTTTAGTTAAATTGGTCGATGTTCATGTGAGTAGTAGTATTGACTATGTCAATACTCTTGGACGTTCATTGAGACATCTATCTCAATCTTCCGTCAACACTGTTACTCAAGATGAAAATTGAATTAACTCATCATCCATTGTTGGCACTGGTATGATAATATCATTTCATTTTACTTCTCACGTAAATAAAATTTATACTAGTGAATGTCTTTAATTAGTAGTAGCATGTTCAACGCTTAATGGGATTCCAATAACTTGATTTTGACATTCGTGGATCTATAGCAAGTTCGATGTACGGGGCAACATCGAATTTGAAGGCCAATTCATCCGGACATGTTATTATTCCGCAATATTACAATCCTACACAACCGCATGGAATTCCATATAATGTCACACGACCCTCTCTGCCTCCACCGCTAGGTTACGCTCCTATATCCGTATGTACTTTTTCTTTACAATATCCTATATCAAGTGTCCTCCTTGACAACTGTTCAAGTCCTGGTGTGGTTGGATCCACTAAGGTTCAAGCTTTTGTTGCTTCTAAGTCTTCCTTACCGTTTGTTCGCGACCACAATTCCCCGTACCCTGGCCCTATTACGCCAACATGTAGGGCCACGCCTTCACATGAACCTGTGCAGTTCTTTATACTCGAGAGTTCTCCGGATGAAGTTAATACTGTTATATCTCCGCCAAGCCGCGTTACCAATGGTAATTAGTTGTTACTCACTCACAATGGAATTCTACGTGTATATATATATATATATATATATATATATATATATATATATATATATATATATATATATATATATATATATATATATATATATATATATATATATATATATATATATATATATATATATATATACTAAATTATATATTTTTTAGTAATTCAAATGTATTGTTGATGTTGTAGGAAATACTTTGTTCCATGGTTCTTTGTCTTCTACGCCTTGCGCTCCGAAGAGAAGATCTGTGCTAGATGTAGAGGTACTTGAGAGCCTAAGGAGAGATATAGCGCATGAGATGAGAAGTATCGATGTGGTATCAACCGACAACGGTAAATTTAATTGGGAATTTAATATGATCTCTATAATTATACTCATCTTATTCTATCTTCATTGTGATTTCTAACAATTGTATTTAAAGGTACATCTGAGAAAGCTTATAGAGCAATGACCAAGTTCAATAGACTCAATAGATGGACTGTTCGACAGAACAAACGCATGTTGACATCACGTCCGAACCAGCTCATTTCTTATAGTGAGCCTAATCTTCAATACGGTAAGCCAAATTATTTTGTATTAGCATGCTGCGTTTAATCTTTTAAATTTGGTCTCATTGATATTTTTATATTGTAGGTATTACTGCACCGGTTGAGATAAAATATTGTTTGGAGATATATAATTTACGTATAGATATGCTTCTTGATAAATATGCAATTAAGTTGATTAGAGTGTATCGCTAGACATTCCAGAGTCTTCTTCTGCTGCTGTTGCAAGGGAAAAACGGAAAGTAGCAATGGTTCGCAATAAAAATAAGAATGAGTTGATAGCTAGACGGACTGTTGGTGTTGATGTTGTTGGTAAAGATATGCACTCTAATATGTTTCATTTTCATAATGCTTATTCACGTTTTAGAATATTTATAAATTATTCTTATCATGCATTCAGCATATGAGGATTTGGGTGATCCAACATATAAGTGTCCATTTTGTAGTGCTCTAATGTGGTTTGCTGAAAAGGTGAAAAATTCATCTAATGGAAATCCTGAATTCAGTCTGTGTTGCAACCGTGGTAAAGTTCAGTTGTCACGCGTACGACCTCCTCCTAGGCTGCTAGATGATCTTTTACATGGAAGGCACGTGGATACTCAAAATTTTATTGACAACAACCGTGATTACAACATGATGTTTGCTTTTACTTCTATGGCTGGGCATCAAGATACGTCGGTCAATGATGGGGCGTGGTCCGTATACATATCGTCTTGGCGGAAGTAATTATCATTTGGCGGGTAGTTTGTTGCCGCCAGAAGGAGAATCACCAAAGTTTGCACAGTTATACATGCATTGCGGTGAGGATGAGGTGCAAGATAGAATTAGTGCCCAAAGGTAAATTTGATTGTCATTGCAATTAGCCAATTTATTATTTTAGTTTATTTCTTGGTAGTATGACTTATCTCATTTGTTTCACTCATTGAGCAGCAATTTTATTCTTTTTGATTGTGTAGTAAGAATCGTAAATCTCGGGCGATTGATTCCGTTGTATCCGACCTTAAGGAAATGTTAGATGACCATAACAACCTGGCTAAGAGTTTTCTTATGGTTGCCGAACGATTCAAGGTCGATGATAATAGTAATGTGCGATAAAGGCTCATTGGTAAGAGAACACGTTATGGGAGGATGTACGATCTACCGACATGTAATGAAGTTGCTGCACTCATTGTTGGTATGAGATTCTTTTGTTTGACCATCCTTGAATATATATGATTTATTACAGCTTTTTTGTTTCGTACTGGAAAATCACAATATGTACATAGAGTGTCAATTTAAATTTTGATATTCACAAGCTGTTAATATTATCAGGTAATGACGAGATGGAAATGGAACCCCGTGATGTAACCAAGTTCGTCAGACTCAATTAATCAAATAAATTTGTTATTTAGCCAAAGGCAATTCACAACTACAACGAAAACCGTAGTGTAGCAGTAGAATGACCTCGAGTGTCGTTCTCTAAGGACTATAACTAGCTTTATCAAATCTAATTTGGAATATAAAAACAGCAGACGATATAGCAAAGGGTTTTTCTAACAGATAATGGAGATTGGTGATAGTATGGTCCTTCAAAGCATAACGGATTAATAATCATGCGTAAATTCCTCGGTTTTGCATGGAGATCTTTGATCAATCAATTGTCCTGTTGCAATTATCACACACTATGAAGATATAGATTCTGACAAGTCAAACACTATTGTCCAATTGTGTTCCGTAATTATTCAACACTACAAAGATATAGATATGCATAGGTCGACTAGGGTCCAATTGTGTGCATAATTAATGAACATACGAAGATATAGGTTCCGCCTGATAACCGAAATAAAGCAATAACACGGAGTATAATGCGCGATATAGCCATTAGCATAATTATCAACCCTTCGCTAAGAATTCACATACTATCACCAACGATAAGTTTAGCTACTCATAGTTGTCATGCAATCAATAGAAATCATAGAAGAAAACATGTTGAAAGATATATAAAAATAAGTAGAAAAACTGTAAGATACAATGTTACCGAAGGTTGTCAGTCTCCGAAGAATCGTGATCTTACAAGCTCCAAACTGCTATGAAAAAGTACCTCCTAAGCTATGAACCCCCAGAACAGGTTCTGGGAAGTTCCTACCTAAAACTACAGAGAAAGGTGAGAGAATAGGTATGGAAAAGTATGAATTTCGGAGAAAAACTGAGCAACTATATATAAGCTTTGAATTTGTGTGGGGCCCTTCGTCCCACACACCGGGCGATTCGCCCGGGAGTATTTTTCCGGAATTTCTGCGTTTTCGACGCGTTTTTGGATTTCTTCCCCTTTTCGGACTCGGTTTCTGACTTCTAGTGGCCTTCTAACCTCCAGATTCGACCCCTAGACTCCAAATCCTATCCGGAAACCTTCAGATACTCCAAATAGGCTTCTGGAACACCAATTCCTTGTCAACTTCAATATAATTGCCCGGAAATCCTCGTTTTTCAACCAAAACCTGTAAAATAAAAACTAAAGGGAAACGTGACACTATTCTAATAAAATGCACTAAAATATAGCTAAATTAACATAGAGGATAGCTAAAATAGGTGAAAAAGACTCAGATGAAAGTGTAAAATACACATTCATCAAACTCCCCAAACCGAACTGTTGCTTGTCCTCAAGCAACTAAGCTAGACTCTAATGCAAAAAACAATGCAACACATAAAATGGAGTCTCATGCCAAATAAAATGAACTAATCTACTGAATCTATCAAAAAACATATGAACAAAAACCATATAAATCAAAGCATGAATATAGGTTGTAGAATACCTCGATTGACTTATACACATCCACATAAGCACTTATGTCAAGACAAGATAGTCCCTCGTAACATTCTCTACCTGGACCTAGTCAGTGACGACGTAATGAAGCATGCTAACATACGAATGGTTGTCTCGTGCCTATGAAATTGAGGACTTACTGCTGTTCACCAAGTTTAAGACTTTCCCTCAAAGAGGTCGAACCAGTACTGACTCTCATCAAACGAAGGAGGGTTCCCTATAAAAGATAACACTCCCCTATTCTACCCATCTCTCAAGCAAAGCCTTAAGCTATTCACCACTTCCTGAATGGCAGGACGAGGGTGGTATAGAACAGATGACACTCAAAAACAAAAGACAAAAAATAGAAAATTACAACACGATTACGAACATTACAAGAATTGGAAAATGAGACACAACACTTTGCTAAACTGCTATTTGGCTTTCTTTTTGGACCCTTCTTTGCTTTTTTTTGGGGTCTTTTCTTTTTTTTATTTTTTTTTTCTTTCTAGTTTCTTTTTTCTTTTTCTTTTCTTTTTTCCTGGAATTTTTTATTTTTTTTCGATTTTTTTAGCCAGTCGTAGCATAACGAAAAAGAAACAAAATGACTCACACGACTTCCCCAAACCTATTCGAAAGAATAGGTTGGAGTACAAAATTTACGAGAAAGGAAAAATAAACTCACAACACGGAAATGAAAAACGTAAAACAAGTCTACTGATGGTGTAACCCCCTCCCCAAACCTATTCGGAAGAATATGTTATAAACAAAGGATCACACAACCTCACACTACCTCCTTCCTAGGCATTTAGCAATCTCAAAGCATGGTGAAGACTTGTTGCCTCTTAGGTACATAATTACTCGGGAAAACAACCATAAGACCCTAACATGCATCATCCTATTATAAAGGCCTTCGTGAACCGCAGTAGAGAAAACACCACTGAGTGATGTCGAGACTACCAAGCTTAACTAAGTGCAATACATAAATGTGACAAGCCAAGCGAGAAAAACCTCAAACAAATTCATAGAGATGAAGCATACGATTAATGGCATAGTTAGTTGATCTACCCAATAAAAAAATTCAAAAAATTCGGCAATAAACTCCATATAAAACATGCAAGACTATCCTAGGATGAATGCAGTGAATGCAACCTATAAAATCTAAGAAAGCAGTAAATGTGCAAATGCAAATGCAGACGCATAAAATATGCAAGGTACTATACCCATCCTACCAATACCAAGCTCCAAACTAACAACATTAGATCACTTAAATCCCATCCCCCTCATGAAATTAACGCTAGTCCCTAGCAGTAAGAAAATGAGAAAATAAGATGTGATACTAGATGTTACCGCATGGTTTGGCCTCGGTCGGCTGAGTTTGCTGCTTGTGAGTTATTGGGACTGCTCTGGGAGCCTTATACGTGATCATCGGGGCTTGTGGTAGTGGCGGTAGTTCCATTAATAGATTGGATAGGACCAATTCAACCATCTGTATCATCATTGTCCCTATTGTCTTCATTGTCACTACTGTCACGCACATCCTCTGTAGTGTCGAAGAGAATATTCAAGATTGGCCGCCTCTATTATGGAATCTTCCACCTGGTATCTCTCCAATAGGTTGTGAACTGTTGAAGGGGAAAGGGCAGTGGTATCAGAGCCTCCCTCTCCAATGTTTTACACCCCGTGGAGGTTACAGCAAGATGCTCAAGATGCTCGGATATTCAGAGGTTGTCTTCCATTTTTTCCTATATCGACCACATTCTCTACAGTTGATGCTCCTGATGTCTATATGATGCTCCCTTTAGAGGCAGGCAAGGGGCACCCCAACGAGGGGCTGGGCACCCATGTCATTATGTTTTGGAACCAAGCTAGCGCTTCGGAACCTTCTAGCAACTGTGAACTCAAGATTGAATCCGTTGCGGCAAGATCGTCCCGGTGCCTTCCAGTTCACACGAACTTTGCAGTCCTTGCGATGGATTGCTAACGTAATAATAGTTTCTGTCCCTTCGGTGGTGCATGAATAGGCATAGGAGTCCTTACTCCAGGTGTACTCTAGCTCCTCCTCTTGGATAATCCGCGACGTTGTTGCAAGAGCCCGTGGCTCGAACGCACATCTAACGAGGTCACTCTTCTTGACATGGTTGTAATCGATTCCCCTCCAATACTTCATAGTAATCATACGGGAATGCTCCCTTCCCTTGGCATGGTTCCTACAAACAACAGTTAGTACCTTGTATGACACAAAACTGACTCATGCATATGCTAGAGTAAGAACGAAACACACAAGTGATAAAATCAACAATCGAGCTCCCCAAATCCTTAATGTCTAGCCTAGCTTCTTCAACGTGCAACATATCAATGTAACTACTACATGCAATACATCACATTATGCTCTTGCTAGACAACCAATAACCTAGATAACAAGGCTCAATTCATACCATAGTAGCGAAAAATTCTAGCATCATAAATCTTCATACTCAACAATTAAGAATTCTATCATCAAATCCATCATCATTACATCAATAAACACAATCATATGCAAGAAATCAAAGATAAAGATATATTTGCATAACAAGATATATCATCTAGTAGCAAAATTCCCAAATCAACAATCCAAGCATAATTGAGCATGCAATTGATAGTAAATAATGCTTCTAATCACACAAACAACCTACCCATGCATCATATAAGCATAATTGAAGCTCAAATTAGAAAACCCCCAAATTTGAAAAATTAGGGTTCATAAGAAGATACCTCAGATCTGAAAAACTAATGCACTAGGGTGAAATCTTTTCGGATGAAAAGATAGATCACGTAATAGGCTTCGATTGAAGCTAAAGAACACTAAATTTGGTGAAGAAATGAAGAAGTTATGAAGGTTTGAAGTTAATTTCGCAATTCTCGGTTTTTGGGAAGAAGAAGGTGGAGAGAATGAAGAAACTGAGGTAAAGAAGGGGAGATCCGCGTTTTTTATCTCCAGAGGCCGTGGGGCGAGTCGCCCCCTGTAACACCCCGTTTTTTTTAATTATTTATTTAATTATTATTTTATTATTTTATTAGTTTATTATTTTTTTAGTTAATTAATTATCAGAGTAAATTATTTATTCGATAATTATTTAATTAATTTCGCGTAAGCAAGTTCGTTTCATTACATTTGGATCGATCTGGAAGCCTGGACAGTTCTGACCTCTTTTTGGCCCATTCTTGAGCCCAGTCAAAGCCATTGACCGGCCCATTAAAGACTAACCCTAACCCTAAGTCCAAAACCCAGATTTCATCTTCTCTGTGCCGTCAAAACCGAACTAGAAGAAGAAAGAGAGAAAGAAAAGAAAAGAGAAAGAAGAAAGAGAGGGAGAGAGAAAAGAGAGTTGACCCGTCGCCGCCGCCGCCTGACCCCGCCGCCGCCGCCTGCTCCGTCGCCTCCGTCCGATTCGTCCGCCGCCGTCGCCGCCATCTCCGGTCCGCTTCGCGAACGCCTCCGTTTCGCGAGAGCTCCGCCGCCGTTCGATCTGTCTGATCGGATTCCGTGGCTCCGTTCTTGCAGGCTCCGACTCCGTTGTCCCGAACCTGCTCGGCTCCACCGCGATACGCTTCAACCCAACCGCTATTCGCTCCGTTTCGGTTCAGGTAAGATTCGTGCGATTCTGTTTTTGTTTGTTGGATTCAAATTCGATTGAGGTCTGGATCTTGATCTCTTGGTTTTTATTGAGTCACAGTTCGATTCCTACCCGTTCCGTTTCCGATCCGCCGCCCCGGTCCGTTCAGCCGCGCCGTTCTTTCTCCGTTCGCGCGCCGATTCCACCCGAGCCGCGCCGCTTTCTGTTCCGACTTTGCCTGCTCCACTCTGTCCGGCTCTGTTCTGTTCTGTCTCTTGCGCAAATTCGAAAGGTAAAACTTCGATCTCTGTCTCATCTTCCTTATGCTCTGTTTTCCTTCTTCTTTTTCCATATTGACCATTTTACCCTCGGACTAAATTTACCATTTTGCCCCTGCTATGTCTGACCTCGTTTCCAACCTCGAACTCGGACTTAGGGTAGTACTGGATTGGCATTGATGTTGTTTGTGGACTGACTGTGGACCAAATCTGGACTATTCGAACTCGTATTGACTGACTTGGACTTTTGCGTAATTATTTGGGAACTTATGGACTGTTTTGGTTTGACTAGAAATTGTGAGGACTGTTTTGGGGTTTATGGAAAGATAAAGGACCTTTTTGCAATTTTACCTTTGACCGAAGTTGACTGACAGAAAGTTATTCTCGTAAACCATTTTATTCTGTGAGGACTGATAAGTATGTTTGCAAACTTCTGGTTTTGGTTTGAACTTTCTGTTTTTGAAAAGGGTTCTTTTGCAATTTACCACTGAGGGTATTTTGGTAATTTCCAGAATTTGAAAACCGAAAGAGTTTCTGAAAATGTTTCAACTTAGTTCCTGTTTTGTAAGTTAGTATTGACTTGACTTGCTAGCCTAGTTGGTTAGGTTCTTGCTTGACTAACTTAGAGGTCCCGAGTTCGAACCCCGTCTTTACCATTTCTTTTTCAAACCTTTCCTTCCGTCCGTTCGACTTCTAAAGTATGTTTAGTGTTAGGAAACTTGTAATTTTGATGAGCAATTAACCATGCTAAATTAAGAACAGTCCAGTAACTAGTACTCTTGAGGTCCATACGATTTTAGAATTTTTAAAGGACATTGTAAAAGAGGAACGTTTGCTGATGACTTAGATAGGTGTTAGATAAGTTTTTATCCTTGTGGATGACGTACTTTAATTTCCGTGAAGAAATTAATTTATTGACACTTTAGCGTATGATGTATTTTATTTTCTGAAAAGAAAATATCTTATTGATGCTTAGCTTTGATGTAACTTATTTTCTGAAAAGAAAATGACCTATTGAAGCATTTGCTGAAGATGTATTTTGTTTATTATAAACAAATTATTGAAGCAAATAAGAAACCGGTCAGAATCTTGAAGACTTTTGAAGATCTGAAGACTTGAAGACTTGAAGATTGCTGAAGACTGGTAAGGCACGTGTTGCTCAGAAAGTGAAATTTTCAGCAACAGCATTGCATAAGTGAAAATCTGAAAGACAGAGTAGGTTGTGCTTGCTGAAACTGAGAATAAACACTTGCTGATGAACATATGTGACCTCTTGCTGAATGTACGTGATTTTGCGCTCCATTGTTACTGTTTGAATTCTATTCAAAGGTGCGTTTAATGCAAAGCTTACACGCGAAGGACATAAAGACTAGAAGACAAACAAAGGTTGCTGCTGAAAGTACAAAAGCAAGATAGTGACATGTTAAGGAACAAAAGCCTTAGGATTTGAAATTCAAACGGCTCCTTACTTGCACTATAAATAGAGGTCATCCGGCAAAGAGTTGAAGGGTGTCAACAACGTGATCAAACTCTCACTTGTGCTTAAAATTCACAAACCTTCAAACACTCTTACTGCCATTGATCCGTTCCAAGACTTAAAGCTTGAAAAAGCTACTTGTGAAGAAGTCGAACAAACTCGGCTAAGAAATTAGTTAAGTGTTCTTTCTTTCGAACAAAAACAAGTCTTGACACCAGAAACAATCAAACTTGTTTACAGCAAAGTATTCCAAGTTGTGTTTCTTAGATTACTTGTTGTAACTGAAGAAGTTATAATTAAGTTATCTCACCCCAAAACTCTCTAACTGAAAATACACCCTTTCAGGCGTGATATTCAGGGGGAACTTAATCAAGCATAGTTTTGCTGATTAAAAGTACCAAGTTTGGTGGAGAACAAGGTTGAGTTCTCTAGTTTAGGTTGGAGACAAAGCAAGTGTGCTTTGGTTTCTGTTGAATCGCTTTAGATAGGAGATTGTAAGGAACCTCAATCATATCTTAGTGGATTCAGTCCTAGAAGGGACAAAGTGGATTAGTTGGGAGATTACGCCACTCTCAGATACCACTCTAAAAAGCGTTTGTGTGTTTTACTTACTGCATTTAGCTTTCAGCAAATTTTATCTGTTTGTACACAGTCACTCACATCACTTGCTGAAATACTTTACTTGCTGAAAAAGCACTTATCGTTTCAAAGACTTCCGCTCTCTGATTTTAAGTATCAGCAAACCAAGCTACTGTAAAGTAACTTACGCTTGCTGAGAAAGTTAAGTATCAGCAACCTCATTACTGAAAAGTAATAAGTATTTGCTGAGAAAGTTTTAAACGACAAAAGTTTGAAAAGACTATTCACCCCCCCCTCTAGTCTTTTCTTGTTGTTTAAAGGGACCAACAAGTGGTATCAGAGCAGGAGGTTCTTTAGCCTTCTGCACTGAACCTAGATCCCCTTAAGTGCTTTCTGTAAAACTCTTTCACTTGATCAGTTTGGTAGTGCTTTGCTGACAGGATGTCTTTAGGAGATGCTCCCTTGCTGAAGCTGGAAAATTACGAGAAATGGCGAAACAACATGATGTTACATCTTGAGGCCATTAGTGATGAGATGGTCACCGTCATTAATGATGGACCTATCAAGATCACCAAGGTTGAAAGGAGTTTCCCTCATAGAACCACTGAAGCTGGAAAGGAAACCATCCAAGGCGAACCTTCAGATACTGTTGTGCCAAAACCAAGAGAGGAATGGACTTCTGACGAAGCTAAGAGATTCCGTCTTGATGGCCAAGCAAGAAATATCATCATCAGATCAACTCCGGATACCATACAGTGCAAACTGTGGGGTGCTAAGACTGCTAAGGAGGCTTGGAAAATGGTTCAAGATCTTTGTGCTGGATCTGACAAGACCAAGGAAAACAAACTTGAAGTACTTAAGCTGAAGTTTCAAAACTTTAAGCAAGGTGCTAACGAGTCACTGGAAGACTTGGACTTCAGATTCACAACTCTTGTTAGTGAAATGGCAGCGCTGGGTGTTGGAAATTTTTATTCAGATTCTGAGAAAGTGAAAACTATCATCAGGAGTTTGAATCAAGAATGGATCCATACTCAGAATTTCTATTATAATCAAGGAATGTCTGACATTACACCAACTGAGTTGTTCTCTCATCTTGCTACTGTCAATTATGAGACAAAGCAAAGAGAAAATATGTTTGCTGAAAAATCGCAAAACATTGCTCTTGCTGCAAAGCCGTCATCTTCTGAAAAGAAGAATGATAAAGAGCCTGCTGATGAAAATGCTTTAGTTGTTAAAAACATGAAGAAATTCATCAGTAAGGAACTTGAAAGGCGAAAAGCAAAAGAGAAGCTGAAAAAGCATCTTGGTAATAACTACCATAAGTACAAGAATGACACTAGCTCGCTGAACAAGCAAGCTCAGCAAGCTACATCATCAGAAGAACCAGCAGTTGGAAATGATCTATGTTTTTACTGCAAAAAGCCTGGACACTTCAAAGCAAATTGCCCCTTGCTGAAAGGCAAATCTGCTGAAAAGAAGAAGAAGTTCAAAAGAGCTTTCATTGCTGAAGAAAAGAAGAAGCTTCAAGCAAAAATCGATGCATTATGCATTGAGACAAGCTCCGAGGACAGTGAGGATGAAAGTTCAGACACCGACGATGAGGAAGCCACTCTAGACGTGGAGATTGGCAAAGAAGTGTGTGGAATAGCTATGGAAGCTTATCCAGATGTGTCGAACTACGAATTCTGCCTCATGGCCGGTCAGGTAAATGATTCTACCTCTGACTCTGATTCAGAAAGTGAAGACGAGATTGACCTTGACAAGATTCAAGGAGAAATCGAAAGATTTGAGAAAACTCTCAGCAAACAGCAAGAAAAACTTCAACTTGCTGAAACTCTGACCAAGCAAACTACTGAAAAGTACGTTTTGCTGAAGGAAGAGACAGAAGAAAAGGATGCTGAAATAAGGCGTCTTAAGAAGTTGATTGCTGAGGCTACAGAGAAAAATTCTCAAATGGCGTTAGAATTAGAAGAGTATCAGTCCTCAATTCTAAAGTTACTTGCTGAAATCCAAGAAATGAAAAAGATGAAAATCAATTTCAAATCTTATGTGGAAGCGAGTAATACGCTGACTGAACTAAACTCTTATTTGAGAGATCCATCTCAGAAAGAAGGTTTAGGAGCAACGTGTGAAGGTGATAACGTAGAAATCTTGAGAAAAGATAAAACACCTATCTCCTTTGTACGTGCTACTGATAGTAGTTCACCAGTGATCTATCAGTTTGGTCAAACTAAGGTTGCTGGAACATGCAATCAAGTACCTATGACCATAAAGCCCGCTGTTGCTGCTCAAAGTAACAAGACTTTAAAAGGAAAACAGGTTGCTGTGAAGCAAACTGGAAAGAAAAAGAATGCTGTGAAGCATTCCGCCAAACAAGTTGCTGAAAAGCAAGTTGTTAAGTCTAAAGGCAAGATTACCAAAAGTAATCAGAAGTTCCTTGCTGACAAACCTGAATCAAGTAAGGTTGCTGATGCTAAAGCTCAGCATTCTCCAAAGAGTGGACTCGGTTTCAAAACCAAGCAAAGTCAACTCTTTCATGAGTATAAGCAAAGTCAGCAAAGATACTTCAAAGAGATGAAGAAAACCAAGCCTAAGAGTTCTGAAAAGTCTCCCAATGCTAGGACTAGAAGGAACCTTGCTAGAAAAGAACTTACTGAAAAGTATGTTCAGCAAAAAGGTCAACAGAGCAAGACACCACATCAGAAAGTGGATTTGACCAGCACGAGTCAAAAGTCTTTTAGCTCAAAACCTCCTAGTTCCTCAGCAAGTAGAAAACAAGTCAAAGTTGAAAAACTTCAGACTTGGGTTTCCACTGGACGCATTCTTGAACATGTTAATGGACATCCATCTATGGATAATTAACTTGTTTGCTCTTGATTGTGCAGACTGCAGCCACGGAGTCAAACGATGCAATCTGGCACTTTGATAGTGGTTGTGGAAAGCACATGACGGGCAACAAGAATAACCTTATAAACTATAGACAGTGGTCTAAAGGTCCAACAATAAGGTTTGCTGGTGGAGGCTCCGGATCTACAAAAGGCTATGGTGATGTGAAGTTGGGATGTATAACCATCTCTGGAGTTCTTTATGTCAAAAATCTTAAGTTTAACCTTTTCAGCATGAGTCAATTTGCTGACAAAGGATACTTCATCGAAATTAAAAGTGATGAATGTAAACTTGTAGATTTTGAGACTAAAAAGGTTATAATGATTGCAAGAAGATCAGGAGGATTGTACACCGTTGATTGGTCTTCAGCAAACGTTGAAAAATGCCTTGTCTCAGATCATGATTGC
Organism: Plantago ovata; assembly: GCA_028274465.1. Taxonomy (NCBI): domain Eukaryota; kingdom Viridiplantae; phylum Streptophyta; class Magnoliopsida; order Lamiales; family Plantaginaceae; genus Plantago; species Plantago ovata. Next base: position 83,566,572 of record CM051457.1, read on the forward strand.
CTTGCTGAAAAAGCATGGTTATGGCATAAACGAACAAGTCATCTAAACTTCAAGACGCTGAATAAGCTGTCTAAAAAGGCACTTGTAGTTGGATTACCTAGGGTTACTTTTAAGAAGGATGGTGTTTGCAATGCATGTCAGCAAGGAAAGCAAACCAAATCTTCTTTCAAGAACAAGGCAGTACCGTCAACTACAAAACCTTTACAACTCTTGCACATGGACATGTTTGAATCTTCTTCAACAAGCTATGCTGGTAAGAAGTATGGTCTAGTCGTGGTAGATGACTATTCAAGATTCACTTGGGTAGTATTCATCAAGCACAAATCTGAAACCAAGACTGAAATACCTAACTTGCTGAATAAGCTTGAAGTCATGAAAAATGACAAGGTAAGAGTCATAAGGACAGACCATGGAACTGAGTTTGTAAACCAGTACATAACTGAATATTGTACCTCCAAGGTATTCAACATCAGTTATCCTCAGTAAGGACACCACAGCAAAATGGTGTTGCTGAACGGAAGAATCGTACCCTGAAGGAAGCCGCAAGAACAATGCTTGCTGACACTGAGATAAGTGAGGCTTACTGGGTTGAAGCGATTAATACCGCCTGCTATACTCAGAATAGATGTTTGTTTACTAAGGAATACAACAAAACTCCTTATGAATTGTTTGTTGGAAGACCTCCTAACATCACTCATCTAAGAGTATTTGGTTGCAAGTGTTTCGTTCTTAACAATGGTAGAGAATACCTAAGAACATTTCAACCAAAGGCAGACGAAGCGATATTTCTTGGCTACTCTTTGCATAGTAAAGCTTACAGAGTTTACAACAAAAAGGCACAAAAGATTGAAGAATCTGTGCATGTTGTATTCTACGAAAAGACGCAAGGTATGCCTGCTGAAGAAGAAATATCAGAATGTATGAAAAAGCTAATCATACATGAGCAAAGAACTGAATCTGATGCTAGGCAAATCAAGTCAATTGAACTAAATGATGATTCTGACAATGATTCTCCTCCCCCGAGTCATGACAAGATGAATATAGTTCACGACAAGGAATTTCCAGCAAAAGATGCGGTTGCTCCGGAAGTTGCTGAAATTACGCAATCTCCAGTGCCTGCTGATGAAATATCTCAACCCAGCAATGCTGAACAAGCAGTTGCTGACGATCAAATCTCAGCAGAGACACAAATTCCCAGTAGTACTGAACAAGTACATACTGAAGAGTCACATGCTGATGAGCAAACATATCCTGATCCAACAAACAGGAAACCTGTTAATAAATGGATTAGAGATCATCCCTCTACGGATATGATTGACGATATTAATAAACGCCAAGTGACTAGATCCAAAGCTACTCAAGGACTTGCTGAAGAAGCAACTGTCGTGGAAGTAGAATCTTTATTCTCTTGCTTTGTTTCAGAAATTGAACCTAAAACCATAGAAGAAGCTTTGAAGCATTCTGAATGTATAAAGGCAATGCAAGAAGAATTGGATCAATTTGAAAGAAACAAAGTCTGGAAACTTGTGCCACTTGCTGAAAATAAGAAAGCTATTGGTACAAAGTGGGTGTTCAGAAACAAGCTGAGCGAGTCCGGTGAAGTAACAAGAAACAAAGCACGCTTCGTTGCTCAAGGTTACTGTCAGACTGAAGGATTGGACTATGATGAGTCTTACGCTCCAGTTGCAAGATTGGATGCTATTAGGCTTTTCTTGGCCTTTGCTGCTCACAATGACTTCATTGTTTACCAAATGGATGTTAAGAGTGCATTCTTAAATGGTGAACTTGCTGAAGAAGTCTACCTAGAACAACCCCCCGGCTTTGAAGTTCCCTCAGAAACCAAGATGGTATATAAGCTTCAGAAAGCTGTATATGGTCTAAAGCAAGCACCAAGAGCATGGTATGATACCTTAGCTAAGTTCTTGCTGGAAAATGGTTTCAAGAAAGGTGAAGTCGACAAAACTCTTTTTACCATGAACCATGATGGTAAATTAATCTTAGTCCAAATTTATGTGGATGACATAATTTTTGGATCTAAGGACAAGCAACTTTGTGAGGATTTTGCCAAACTCATGACAAATAAGTTTGAAATGAGTATGATGGGAAAATTGAATTATTTCCTAGGGTTGCAAGTCAAGCAACTCAAAGATGGAATATTCATAAATCAAGCAAAGTATGCGAAAGAAATGCTCATAAAGTTTAGAATCAAGGAGGATGAAAAACCTGAAAAGATCCCTATGAGTGTTGGTACCAAATTGGGCTATACTAAAGAGGACAAAAGTGTTGAAGAACACAAGTATAGGAAGCTCATTGGTTCCTTGTTGTATTTAACAGCAAGTAGACCTGACATTCAGTATGCTGTTTGTGTGTGTGCAAGATTCCAATCGGATCCAAAAGAATCACACTACAAAAAGGCAATTAAAATACTGAAATATGTTAAAGGTACAGTCAATGTTGGATTATGGTATCCAAAAGATTCTGGACTTGAATTGGTTGGCTATTCTGATGCTGATCATGGTGGATCAACTCTTGATAGAAAAAGTACCTCTGGAACTTGTCAGTTTTTGGGTACTAGATTAATATCATGGTTCAGCAAGAAGCAAACGTGTGTCGCCAATTCATCTACAGAATCTGAATACATTGCAGCTGGTTGTTGCACAGCTCAAATCCTATGGATTCAGCAACAATTAAGAGATTATGGTATTTCTGCAAAGAAAACACCAATCTTTTGTGATAATACAAGTGCTATTGCAATTACGCAAAATCCTAAGTTTCACTCTAGGACCAAGCACATTGATATTAGACATCATTTCATTAGAGATCATGTGGAAAAAGGTGATATTGAGGTTGTGAAAGTAGGTACTGAAGATCAGCTTGCTGACATCTTTACCAAGCCCCTACCGGATAATAGGTTCGCAATGCTAAGGTATAACCTTGGATTGATTGAACTACCTCAATAAAGGATACACTTGGCAGAATGCTGAAACAGGTATTCAGCAAGCCAAAGTATTCCTGTCCAAAAGACCAAGTCACTGATTTCTTCTAAGAAATGATAAGTCACAACATGATTGCTGAAACAGGCATTCAACAAGTAATTCCTTCAAAACAGGTATTTGTTAGGAAACTTGATCACTTGCTGAGACAGGAACTCAGTAAGTGAAAGAACCTAAGGATTGCTGAGACGGGTACTTAGACAATCAAAAGATACTGAAACAGGTATTCAAGTATCAAAGGAATTTTCTGAAACGGGAATTCAGAAAAAGAGCAAAATCTCATCTCTCAGATTTTACCAAAGGATGTCTCAAATTGCAAAAAGAATTTACTGATACGGGAAATCAGAAATATCTTTTAAACTTAGAAAATATGAGATATCTAAGTAAGGGGGAACTTTCAGCAAGTAGCTAGATTGTTAATTCAAACTCGCTGAAAAGATTCTTGTCTATTTCAGCAAGCAATCTATCCCTTATTACTCGGTAAAATCAATTTGTGACGTTAAGCTGGCACAGATAAACTCGCAATAAATCATGACATGAAATTCAATCGTGGCCATTGATTAAAAGGAGTTATTAATCTAACGGCTAACAAAACAAAGAGAGAGAGTGCTCTGACGGTTTTAGTTAGTGGGCCACTACGCATTCAATGCAAAGGCTCCACTATCTCCAGTGTTTCTCTGTTTTACCCTTGCTGAGAACTCAAATCGATTGAGTTTCTCACACACCAGAGACACTATATAAAGAAGGAGTTAGAGAAATGACAAAATTCTTTAACTCACATTTCCTTTCTCTGCAATTTCTAGCCTGAAACTACTGTACCTCCGGTCAAAAAGCAAACTATCTTTTTCGTACAATTTCTTGCTCTATATAAAGAAATGGCTCCCAAGAGACAGTCATCTAAGTCCTCAAAATCGTCAAAGGTTGACAGTGCTGAAACACGCATTGCTCCGGTGACTGCTCCGGTGACTTCTCTGACCCAAACACAGCGAAAGTTGTGTTGAAAAACGACCGAATCACTGAAAAACCTATGCCTCCGTCATATCTTGACACTGCAAAGTGTGAGATGTTGATGCAATGGGGAGGATTTGCAAAAGAAAAGTACATTAGGTACTTTTATGAACAAGAACTTGATGACCAAAATGAAGAGGCGCTTGAGTTCATCAAGCAGCAAGGCCTCATGAACTTTATCTCTGCTCGCACTAAGCAAGTGAGCATGATTGATACTATGGAGTTCTACAACAATGCAGAAATCCAGTCCCTTACAGACAGTAATGGAGTCACTGAAAAAGTGATCCTTACTTATGTTCAGAACACGCAAATCGTCCTGAAATGGACTGATTTAGCGGAGATTTTTCAGATTCCAACCAATGGAACTGAAGACGACGTCACTGCCACTGACGAAGAAATTGAAGCTTTCTACAGTGACGTCAGAAATGCAAAAATGAAGAAAGGCGAGATAGCTCCCGTGACTTGGACAAAGCACGTTAAGAGAAAGCATCTCTGTCCTTCACTTGGTCTAGTAGCTCTGCTACTGATTAAAGTTCTTGACTCCCAAGTTGGAGGAATTGACCAAGTAGGCCTGAGAAGATGGCCATTGCTGATGCATATCCATGAGAATAAATCGGAACTTAACTGGGCTAAGTACATTTTCAACAGGCTTGTTGATTGTGTTACTAAGTTTAAGGTAAAGGTAGAAGACAACAAGGTCTCACCTTCCTTTCCAGTTATGTATGGAATCAAGATATGCTATATCCTTGAACATTTCAGGATTCAGCTAAGAAACCCATTGCCAATCAAGAAATCTGTGTGCAATGTGGGAAGATCTTTCTACAAGCAGAATGTACCTAAGATTGCTGGAAAGAAACCAAGAAGACAACAACTGCAAATGTTGTCAGCACAAGCCAGCAAGAAAGGTATACAACAGCTGCAGATGTTACCACTCAGCAACTTAGAGATGAAACTGCTGTTGGTGGTGGTAACACAAATGAAACTGCTGTAGAAAATCAACAAGGTACGTGTACAAGAGCCGTTGCTGAAAATGCAACAATAGATGACTCTGGGAAACTGGAGAAATCTAAAAGAAAAAAGAGGAAAGCTGATGATGACACTCAGACTGCAGCGTCATCAGCAAATCCCGTACCTAAGAGGAAACGGACAAGTAACAAAAGAAAGAAGACACTGGCTTCTCAGTCAGTCCCCAATGTCCAAGACTCCTCAGTCAATTCCCAGACAAATGCTGAAACGCATTTGCCAGTAGATGTTGCTGAAATAATTACTGAAACATACATCAGCAATGTTGAAGTGTTTGCGGAAGCCTTCAACAATCAACTTAACGTTGATAACTCTACTGAGAATAGACCACAAGGCAGTGGAAATGAAATTCCTGCCCAAGTCCCAGATATCTACATTGTAGATAATCTAGATGATCAAACCATGGAACCAGTAAGCAACATTGCTGCTGATCTGCAAAGAGCGGCACTTGCTGATGCTGCTGAACAGATGGTTGCTGAACAAGCAACTCATCAAGTTGCTGAAACCCAGCTTGCTGATGGACCAGTTGCTGAGATAGCAATGGTTCCAGTTCCTGAAGTTGCTGAAACTCAAGAAGCATTATTCAAAGACGCATCTCTTGATGCTGAGAATACTGGCCCAAGTTCACCCAAGACTTCAATTGACAAAGTCCAGCTTGTACTGGAAGATTTAAGCAAACAAATGGAGTTGGAGATTGAAGAATCATCCAACAAGTCAATTGAACTCTTCATGACAAGCAGTGAGCTTAAAGGTCAAGTGCTTCTGCTCAACTTGTCAATTCAGAGACAAGGGAGATTGCTGAAACCGCACAGCTTTCTCAGTTAGAGCAAACTCAGAAGTCTGCTGAAGAAACAGTCCAAGAAGCTGAAGAAACTGTTAATGCTGAAAGGACTGAGCCACAACCTGTCCTTCCTCAGCAGGTAGTTAATAAACCATCAGTAAAACTTCAAATTCTGAAACTTGTTCTTTTGCTAAAATATACTTTCTCTACAGACTTCTCAAGATGCAAGTCAGATGGTTGCTGAGCCTCTGCACCAGAACCAACACTCCCTGCTCAGCAGGTAGTTAATATTTTGGTATAAAAACTAAGTTTGACAGCTTAGTACTTGTGTCTAAATTTAATTTATTTCAGGATGTGAACAAATGGAGGATGCTACCACAGCTCCTATGGAATGGAAATTGTACTACATGAGCTTGCTTGACTCTCAGCAGGTAAATCATGTTTCAGATGAAACTCTAAACAATTCTCCAAACCAATCCTGATCTAAATAAAATTCTTTTCAGGCTCAAAAGGAGACCATG
>CM051457.1:83572997-83613380 GCA_028274465.1 Plantago ovata
GGACTGCTGAAGAAGCAAACTGTGTAGAAGTAGAATCTTTATTCTCTTGCTTTGTTTCAGAAATTGAACCTAAAACCATAGAAGAAGCTTGAAGCATTCTGAATGGATAAAGGCAATGCAAGAAGCATTGGATCAATTTGAAAGAAACAAAGTCTGGAAACTTGTGCCACTTGCTGAAAATAAGAAAGCTATTGGTACAAAGTGGGTGTTCAGAAACAAGCTGAGCGAGTCTGGTGAAGTAACAAGAAACAAAGCACGCTTAGTTGCTCAAGGTTACTGTCAGACTGAGGATTGGACTATGATGAGTCTTACGCTCCAGTTGCAAGATTGGTGCAATTAGGCTTTTCTTGGCCTTTGCTGCTCACAAGATTTCATGTTTCCAAATGGATGTTAAGAGTGCATTCTTCAAATGGGTGAACTTGCTGAAGAAGTCTACCTAGAACAACCCCCTGGCTTTGAACTTCCCTCAGAAACCAAGATGGTATATAAGCTTCAGAAAGCTGTATATGGTCTAAAGCAAGCACCAAGAGCATGGTATGATACCTTAGCTAAGTTCTTGCTGGAAAATGGTTTCAGAAAGGTGAAGTTGACAAAACTCTTTTTACCATGAACCATGATGGTAAATTAATCTTAGTCCAAATTTATGTGGATGACATAATTTTGGATCTAAGGACAAGCAACTTGTGAGGATTTTGCCAAACTCATGACAAATAAGTTTGAAATGAGTATGATGGGAAAATTGAATTATTTCCTAGGGTTGCAAGTCAAGCAACTCAAAGATGGAATATTCATAAATCAAGCAAAGTATGCGAAAGAAATGCTCATAAAGTTTAGGATCAAAGAGGATGAAAAACCTGAAAAGATCCCTATGAGTGTTGGTACCAAATTGGGCTATACTAAAGAGGACAAAAGTGTTGAAGAACACAAGTATAGGAAGCTCATTGGTTCCTTGTTGTATTTAACAGCAAGTAGACCTGACATTCAGTATGCTGTTTGTGTGTGTGCAAGATTCCAATCGGATCCAAAAGAATCACACTACAAAAAGGCAATTAAAATACTGAAATATGTTAAAGGTACAGTCAATGTTGGATTATGGTATCCAAAAGATTCTGGACTTGAATTGGTTGGCTATTCTGATGCTGATCATGGTGGATCAACTTTTGATAGAAAAAGTACCTCTGGAACTTGTCAGTTTTTGGGTACTAGATTAATATCATGGTTCAGCAAGAAGCAAACGTGTGTCGCCAATTCATCTACAGAATCTGAATACATTGCAGCTGGTTGTTGCACAGCTCAAATCCTATGGATTCAGCAACAATTAAGAGATTATGGTATTTCTGCAAAGAAAACACCAATCTTTTGTGATAATACAAGTGCTATTGCAATTACGCAAAATCCTAAGTTTCACTCTAGGACCAAGCACATTGATATTAGACATCATTTCATTAGAGATCATGTGGAAAAAGGTGATATTGAGGTTGTGAAAGTAGGTACTGAAGATCAGCTTGCTGACATCTTTACCAAGCCACTACCGGATAATAGGTTCGCAATGTTAAGGTATAACCTTGGATTGATTGAACTACCTCAATAAATAATACACTTGGCAGAATGCTGAAACAGGTATTCAGCAAGCCAAAGTATTCATGTCCAAAAGACCAAGTCACTGATTTCTTCTAAGAAATGATAAGTCACAACATGATTGCTGAAACAGGCATTCAACAAGTAATTCCTTCAAAACAGGTATTTGTTAGGAAACTTGATCACTTGCTGAGACAGGAACTCAGTAAGTGAAAGAACCTAAGGATTGCTGAGACGGGTACTTAGACAATCAAAAGATACTGAAACAGGTATTCAAGTATCAAAGGAATTTTCTGAAACAGGAATTCAGAAAAAGAGCAAAATCTCATCTCTCAGATTTTACCAAAGGATGTCTCAAATTGCAAAAAGAATTTACTGATACGGGAAATCAGAAATATCTTTTAAACTTATAAATTATGAGATATCTAAGTAAGGGGGAACTTTCAGCAAGAAGCTAGATTGTTAATTCAAACTCGCTGAAAAGATTCTTGTCTATTTCAGCAAGCAATCTATCCCTTATTACTCGGTAAAATCAATTTGTGACGTTAAGCTGGCATAGATAAACTCGCAATAAATCATGACATGAAATTCAATCGTGGCCATTGATTAAAAGGAGTTATTAATCTAACGGCTAACAAAACAAAGAGAGAGAGTGCTCTGACGGTTTTAGATAGTGGGCCACTACGCATTCAATGCAAAGGCTCCACTATCTCCAGTGTTTCTCTGTTTTACCCTTGCTGAGAACTCAAATCGATTGAGTTTCTCACACACCAGAGACACTATATAAAGAAGGAGTTAGAGAAATGACAAAATTCTTTAACTCACATTTCCTTTCTCTACAATTTCTAGCCTGAAACTACTGTACCTCCGATCAAAAAGCAAACTATCTTTTTCGTACAATTTCTTGCTCTATATAAAGAAATGGCTCCCAAGAGACAGTCATCTAAGTCCTCAAAATCGTCAAAGGTTGACAGTGCTGAAACAGGCATTGCTCCGGTGACTGCTCCGGTGACTTCTCTGAACCAAAACACAGCGAAAGTTGTGTTGAAAAACGACCGAATCACTGAAAAACCTATGCCTCCGTCATATCTTGACACTGCAAAGTGTGAGATGTTGATGCAATGGGGAGGATTCGCAAAAGAAAAGTACATTAGGTACTTTTATGAACAAGAACTTGATGACCAAAATGAAGAGGCGCTTGAGTTCATCAAGCAGCAAGGCCTCATGAACTTTATCTCTGCTCGCACTAAGCAAGTGAGCATGATTGATACTATGGAGTTCTACAACAATGCAGAAATCCAGTCCCTTACAGACAGTAATGGAATCACTGAAAAAGTGATCCTTACTTATATTCAGAACACGCAAATCGTCCTGAAATGGACTGATTTAGCGGAGATTTTTCAGATTCCAACCAATGGAACTGAAGACGACGTCACTGCCACTGACGAAGAAATTGAAGCTTTCTACAGTGACGTCAGAAATGCAAAAATGAAGAAAGGCGAGATAGCTCCCGTGACTTGGACAAAGCACGTTAAGAGAAAGCATCTCTGTCCTTCACTTGGTCTAGTAGCTCTGCTACTGATTAAAGTTCTTGACTCCCAAGTCGGAGGAATTGACCAAGTAGGCCTGAGAAGATGGCCATTGCTGATGCATATCCATGAGAATAAATCGGAACTTAACTGGGCTAAGTACATTTTCAACAGGCTTGTTGATTGTGTTACTAAGTTTAAGGTAAAGGTAGAAGACAACAAGGTCTCACCTTCCTTTCCAGTTATGTATGGAATCAAGATATGCTATATCCTTGAACATTTCAGGATTCAGCTAAGAAACCCATTGCCAATCAAGAAATCTGTGTGCAATGTGGGAAGATCTTTCTACAAGCAGAATGTACCTAAGATTGCTGGTAAGAAAACCAAGAAGACAACAACTGCAAATGTTGTCAGCACAAGCCAGCAAGAAAGGTATACAACAGCTGCAGATGTTACCCATCAGCAACTTAGAGATGAAACTGTTGTTGGAGGTGGTAACACAAATGAAACTGCTGTAGAAAATCAACAAGGTACGTGTACAAGAGCCGTTGCTGAAAATGCAACAATAGATGACTCTGGGAAACTGGAGAAATCTAAAAAGAAAAAGAGGAAAGCTGATGATGACAATCAGACTGCAGCGTCATCAGCAAATCCCGTACCTAAGAGGAAACGGACAAGTAACAAAAGAAAGAAGACACTGGCTTCTCAGTCAGTTCCCAATGTCCAAGACTCCTCAGTCAATTCCCAGACAAATGCTGAAACGCATTTGCCAGTAGATGTTGCTGAAATAATTACTGAAACATACATCAGCAATGTTGAAGTGTTTGCGGAAGCCTTCAACAATCAACTTAACGTTGATAACTCTACTGAGAATAGACCACAAGGCAGTGGAAATGAAATTCCTGCCCAAGTCCCAGATATCTACTTTGTAGATAATCTAGATGATCAAACCATGGAACCAGTAAGCAACATTGCTGCTGATATGCAAAGAGCGGCACTTGCTGATGCTGCTGAACAGATGGTTGCTGAACAAGCAACTCATCAAGTTGCTGAAACCCAGCTTGCTGATGGACCAGTTGCTGAGATAGCAATGGTACCAGTTCCAGAAGTTGCTGAAACTCAAGAAGCATCCTTCAAAGACGCATCTCTTGATGCTGAGAATGCTGGCCCAAGTTCACCCAAGACTTCAATTGACAAAGTCCAGCTTGTACTGGAAGATTTAAGCAAACAAATGGAGTTGGAGATTGAAGAATCATCCAACAAGTCAATTGAACTCTTCATGACAAGCAGTGAGCTTAAAGGTCAAGTTGCTTCTGCTCAACTTGTCAATTCAGAGACAAGGGAGATTGCTGAAACCGCGCAGCTTTCTCAGTTAGAGCAAACTCAGAAGTCTGCTGAAGAAACAGTCCAAGAAGCTGAAGAAACTGTTAATGCTGAAAGGAATGAGCCACAACTTGTCCTTCCTCAGCAGGTAGTTAATTCAACCATCAGTAAAACTTCAAATTCTGAAACTTATTCTTTTGCTAATATTATACTATCTCTACAGACTTCTCAAGATGCAAGTCAGATGGTTGCTGAAGCCTCTGCACCAGAACCAACACTCCCTGCTCAGCAGGTAGTTAATAATTTTGGTATAAAAACTAAGTTTGACAGCTTAGTACTTGTGTCTAAATTTAATTTATTTCAGGATGAACAAATGGAGGATGCTACCCCAGCTCCTCATGGAATGGAAATTGTACTACATCAGCTTGCTGACTCTCAGCAGGTAAATCATGTTTCAGATTTAAACTCTAAAACAATTCTCCAAACCAATCCTGATCTAAATAAAATTCTTTTTCAGGCTCAAAAGGAGACCACTGAAATGGTACTCATCACTGAAGATCAGCAAGTAAGTTCTGAAGAACTTTACTTGAGCTTCAAGAGGACAACTTTGTCTAGAGTTGCTAAGTTCGTCAGCAACTGGCAAAGATATAGGAGAATGGACTTCTCAGATCTTCACCTTCATCTCTCAAATGAGAAAAAGAGATCTTCACTGCTGAAGCTCGAAACATTTGTCCATTCCATACTTCCTGACGAAATGACATATTCTCAGCAAATGAGTTCAAATCTGATTGCTCAAATCAGAGAGAATATGAAGGCCAAATTTAAGAGTGCCTCTCCAGCTGAACAAGCTGTGATGCTCAAAGGCTCGTTTGTTCCTGTGGTGGCTGATCCCCACAAACTAACTGAGGAAGAGGAAGTGACAAGTGTTGCTTTGTATAAGCACGTTGAGCTAGTCATCTTGACTGTTGATGAAGAAGAAGAAGAAGATGAGAACATTCCCACTGATCCCAGTGATGATGAAGGAAAAGATTCTAAGGACAAAAAGGATGAAGATGATGACAATCAAGGTCCAAGTCCTGGTGCTGGTGGATTAAAGTTGACAGCTGCTGAAACTAATCCCTCTGACAACAATCTCAGCAAGAATCTCAACCTCCTCCTGCTGCTGCTGAAAATCAAGCACCTGTACAAGGTGCTGATACTGAAGAAGAATACGCCAGAAAAAGGGCTGCCTTGAAAAATGGCAAGAGTCCAGTTTCTGATGCCAAGGTTACTGAAGAAAACCTTGAAGATGAGGATGAAGAAGATGAAGATTACCAACGAGCTTTACAAAATAGTCTCGTGATCCATGCAAGGCATACGCAGGATCTGGAAATTGGTGAATCTTCAAGACCAAAATCAAAGGAAGTTCCATCCCTTCCACCTACTACTGGCGCAACTCCAGTTATTGAGTCTCAAACGTTGCCTTCAGCAACTACTCAATTAAAACTAACTACTGGCGAAACTCCAGTAATTGAGCCCCAAACTCAATGGAAACAACTATCTACTGGTGAAACTCCAGTCGTTGAGTCTGAAGCGTTGCCATCAGCAACCACTCAACAAAAAGGACGTGAAGATACTGACAAAGGCTCAAAAGTCGCTCAACTTGATGAATCTGAGGATGATGACGACTTGTCGGAAAATGAAGATGAACAATCCAAGCGAGACCCAAAAGTCGTTCAGATTCCTCCTCCTAATTATCTCAGCTATGAAGGAGATTCATTAAGGGCTGAGTTGCTTTTACAAGATGATCAGTTTGCTACTGAACTTAAGGCTCACTCCTTGACACCTAATTTAGTGCCGTTCCCAAGAGATGAGGCATTGCTTGCTGAGATCCCACTTGACATTGGAAAAATATTGGCTACGGTGCTGAGACGCACTACAACTTTAACCATAGCTCAGAAAGACATCAGTCTTTATCACCAGAGCTATGAAGAAGATGTAAGTCAAGCTCTCTTGCTGGCAAAAAGTGCTCTTGTCAAAGCTCAGACTATTATGGATGAGAAGGCCGCAACAGAGAAAAGACATGAAGAGAACATGATGATTATTCAAAAAGAGTTAGCAACAATGAACTCTGACCAACAAGAGATCATCATGAAGTATAACAACCTCAACACTCTTGCTGAAAATTGCAATGAGTTTTATTCTCTGCACATCACTCCGATGTTGCAATCCATGTCTAAGGGGGAAAAGAAGACCAGAAAAAGCAATCAAACCCCTCCTACTCCTGCTGCGGATGTGCCACTTCCACTAGAACCTCTTGCTGAAAGAGAGCAAAGTTCTAAAAGACAAGCAGAAACTGAGTTAAATTCAGCAAGTACCAAAAAGAGAAAAACCGCTGCTGAAACTCAAGATTTCTGTCACATTGAAAGTCATCACAATCTGAATGAAGATGATGAAGAAGATGATGACAATCAAACAATATCTCAATCCATAAGAGCTAGACCCTTAACAGCCATAACTCCGTCTGGCCACTCAAGGCATTTTTCGTCTGACTCTTCAGCAAGAGATCAAGACAATGCTAAAACAAGAAGAAGAAGGCAAAGACAGGAAGAGAAAAGGCTGGCCAACATTGCTATTGGCTCCGGCATTGAATATACAAAGACCAGCAATGATGAAACCACTCAGAATGTGATCAGAAACATTCATGGTTGCTGGATCCTAAAGCTGGAAGATTTGTTGGTAAATGAGTTCTTTCCTACAGCCTGTTTGAATCAGATGTTCAAATGGATTGAACTCAAGGTCCAAAAGAAGCAAAGGGAAGAATCCCTCCCAAGAAACATTGCTGGGAAATGGTTGAATCTTGAGGTCCATGTAAGAAGAGTTGCCATTGGTAAGACATTTAGACAAGAACCAGATATAATCAAACCACCTGGCATCGCTTTCTATGCTGACCCGGTAACAAAGAAACCTAAGAAGAAACTTGGATTGATTCCTTATGAGTACTTCTATCTGACTGCTCAGGATCAAGAAGAAGATCTTCTCTGGTTAAGAAAGATTCATCCGAGAAACATTTCAGATACACAGCTTCTCCATGCCAGCAATTGGGGCATGCATTTGTGGGTAATTAACTACATGGAAATGAATGCTGAAAAGCATCATCATACTGCCTGCAAAAATGCAAGAATTCTTCAACTACAAGTCCGTAGGCTACTGGAAAACTACGAGAAGGATTGTGTTGAATTCACTGCTCTTGCTGAGAAGAGTGTAAGAGAGATTCTGAGAAAATCCTCTGAAAGAGTTTAAGTCCCTGCAATAGTTGCTTGTTAAAAGTTTTTGTTTGCTGATTCTCTGTTATCTATGCTTTCTTGTAAACTTATGAATGATAACTTTCAGCAATGAATTCTTTTTGACTCTTATTGGTTTTTGATTATGCAACTTATTTATGCTTACTGTTTATTAATTCAAGTATGCTTGCATTAATCATCTGATTTATTCAACATCAGAAACCTTTAAAAGGGTAACAATTAATTTAGCCATGGATTGCTAACATCAAAAAGGGGGAAATTTGTTAGGAAACTTGTAATTTTGATGAGCAATTAACCATGCTAAATTAAGAACAGTCCAGTAACTAGTACTCTTGAGGTCCATAGGATTTTAGAATTTTTAAAGGACATTGTAAAAGAGGAACGTTTGCTGATGACTTAGATAGGTGTTAGATAAGTTTTTATCCTTGTGGATGACGTACTTTAATTTCTGTGAAGAAATTAATTTATTGACACTTTAGCGTATGATGTATTTTATTTTCTGAAAAGAAAATATCTTATTGATGCTTAGCTTTGATGTAACTTATTTTCTGAAAAGAAAATGACCTATTGAAGCATTTGCTGAAGATGTATTTTGTTTATTATAAACAAATTATTGAAGCAAATAAGAAACCGGTCAGAATCTTGAAGACTTTTGAAGATCTGAAGACTTGAAGACTTGAAGACTTGAAGATTGCTGAAGACTGGTAAGGCACGTGTTGCTCAGAAAGTGAAATTTTCAGCAACAGCATTGCATAAGTGAAAATCTGAAAGACAGAGTAGGTTGTGCTTGCTGAAACTGAGAATAAACACTTGCTGATGAACATATGTGACCTCTTGCTGAATGTACGTGATTTTGCGCTCCATTGTTACTGTTTGAATTTTATTCAAAGGTGCATTTAATGCAAAGCTTACATGCGAAGGACATAAAGACTAGAAGACAAACAAAGGTTGCTGCTGAAAGTACAAAAGCAAGATAGTGACATGTTAAGGAACGAAAGCCTTAGGATTTGAAATTCAAACGGCTCCTTACTTGCACTATAAATAGAGGTCATCCGGCAAAGAGTTGAAGGGTGTCAACAACGTGATCAAACTCTCACTTGTGCTTAAAATTCACAAACCTTCAAACACTCTTACTGCCATTGATCCGTTCCAAGACTTAAAGCTTGAAAAAGCTACTTGTGAAGAAGTAGAACAAACTCGGCTAAGAAATTAGTTAAGTGTTCTTTCTTTCGAACAAAAACAAGTCTTGACACCAGAAACAATCAAACTTGTTTACTGCAAAGTATTCCAAGTTGTGTTTCTTAGATTACTTGTTGTAACTGAAGAAGTTATAATTAAGTTATCTCACCCCAAAACTCTCTAACTGAAAATACACCCTTTCAGGCGTGATATTCAGGGGGAACTTAATCAAGCATAGTTTTGCTGATTAAAAGTACCAAGTTTGGTGGAGAACAAGGTTGAGTTCTCTAGTTTAGGTTGGAGACAAAGCAAGTGTGCTTTGGTTTTTGTTGAATCGCTTTAGATAGGAGATTGTAAGGAACCTGAATCATATCTTAGTGGATTCAGTCCTAGAAAGGACAAAGTGGATTAGTTGGGAGATTACGCCACTCTCAGATACCACTCTAAAAAGCGTTTGTGTGTTTTACTTACTGCATTTAGCTTTCAGCAAATTTTATCTGTTTGTACACAGTCACTCACATCACTTGCTGAAATACTTTACTTGCTGAAAAAGCACTTATCGTTTCAAAGACTTCCGCTCTCTGATTTTAAGTATCAGCAAACCAAGCTACTGTAAAGTAACTTACGCTTGCTGAGAAAGTTAAGTATCAGCAACCTCATTACTGAAAAGTAATAAGTACTTGCTGAGAAAGTTTTAAACGACAAAAGTTTGAAAAGACTATTCACCCCCCCCCCTCTAGTCTTTTCTTGTTGTTTAAAGGGACCAACATTTAGTACTTTCTTGTTAGGTTCTCCGTTGTTCGATAACCCGTACATTACTCGTTGGAGATCTTTTGCTCGCAAGTTATGGTGAGTGTTTACCCCTAAACCTATTATTTGCGAAAAACTGGAAGGCTATGTGACTGTTTGTACCTATTACTATCTACGGTGTACTGTATGCTTCCGCGTAAAAGTATAAGTCCTAAGTATGACTTTTTGCATTTCTGTTTATTTCTACTCTGTTTTGGACTGACCTTTCTGCAAGAACACCTCTCGGTGTTAATTATCTGTATCTGTTGCTCTGTATCTGTTCTGTTTCTGTGTGACCGGTCGATTAGGTTATGATTAGGTAGGCCTGGGTAGTAGAGGACTATCGGGTTTGCTTGATTATGGCCTAGTCTATTCCCTTTTAGACGCGAGGCAAAAGTCACTGAGGTCTATTAGGGTCGTAGGATCTGTTTCCCCAAAGTACACGGGGGTTTCTGTTTCTGTACGGAGTTGTGCACCCTCTGGAGGGAGTTATAAGGGCATTATGGGAGTAGGAGCAATAAGGCGGGCTGCACCAACGGTCTACAACCTATCTGTTCTGATATTCTGTTATATGTGATTTGTTCTGTTTGTTTGTTTTCTGAAAAGGATTTTGATTTCAAAATTGTTTACTTTCTGTTTTAAACTTAGAACCTCACTGAGATCCTTTATCTCACACTCTTTTGTTTTCAAAATTCCTTCCTTCCAGATGTTGCTGAGGATGTGCGTGACTAGGATGCCAGCGACTGAGAGAAGGGTTTGGGGTGTCATGGGTTTCTTTTGCAAAATAAGAAGATAAACTTTTACCGTCTTCATTCGTTGTTTCATTTGAACTTGTGTTGTCATTGGATATTTGTTTATTTCTGTCAGCGTCAAAGACTATTTTGGCATTAAATGCCGACCGTTGCTATTAAAGTATTTTTCGATTTTCTATTTTCAAGAAAATATTTCGATTTCAAAACCGGTACCGTTACAGTTGGTATCAAAGCTTGGGTTCAAACTCAAGCTTTCTAGGATAGGGTCTTCTGGCCTTTGAGGTGTGTGTGAGGGTCCAAGTCGCTGGATTAGATTGAGTAGTCTTCGTTCTGTCTCTTCTAGAGTTTGGTCTTCCGCATTAACTCTGAACCGTTATGTTCGTCTGTTAACTGTCCTACCGTTCTCTCTTCCGTCTTCCAAAACTGTCTTGCTATTCATTCTGTTTAACCTATATTAAGTTCACAAGCTTACGATTGTTACTTTGTCTATTTTCTTTAAGGCGATTATATTGTTTTTATTAATTGCATGAGTATTTGCTTAACAGTATGTTTAATTATCATAATGTCATTAGTTGCATACTTTAAGGTTTAAACACTTATTTATGCATTTGTCTTTCCTATCGAAGTTCTTATATGTTTTTGCTTGGTTCTGTCATACTGTTATCTATTGTTTAACCAAAGTCGACATAAATCACTGGCAGGCGGCCAACTGTTTAAGTGATTCATGTTAACCGAGGTCAAATGACTGATCACTTTGTGAGAGAACACTTTCATTGCATGCTTAATGTTTATGATCCTTTTCTGCAACATATGAATTTGTATTTATGCCTTATCGTTACTTTTTTTTCAATTTATGTCTGCCTTGCATGCTAGGTTAGACACACTCGAGGATTTACTTACTGATTAGTTGCTATCTTCGTTTGACTCCCTAATTTGATTTTGACCTTAGCACTTTTTGTTATCTTTTACGCGTCTCCTGTACGTTCACGTTAGATTGACTTAAGTTAGTGCCTTAGTTCACGTTACGCCACGCTTGAGGACGTTAATTACGTTACTGACCTTAGACTAATTGCGATAGGATGGCTCCAAGGAACACCACCCGCAACGGCAATGGCAATGGCAACACCAAGGACAACGACAACCACAACAACAATGGCAACAACAACAACGCTGGCAATCAGGACCAAGTGGAGCGGATCATTGCAGCTTTGGGCAACTTCAGTGAGAGCGTACGCAACGTTGAGCTACCACCTGTTCAGCCAGCTCCGCCGCCACCGCCACCGACTCAAACGATCGATCAGGCTGCGGAACGTTTCGCTCGTTTCCATCCCGACAGGTTCGATGGGGCACCCAATGCCCGCAAAGCTGAGCTTTGGCTGGAGAGCATGGAGAATCTATTCTCGATCTTGCACTACCCTGATGAAAGGATGATTGAGCTCGCGGCTTTCCAGTTTGAAAGAGCAGCAAGAAATTGGTGGAGGACCGTAGATGCAAGGTGGAGACAAGCAGCAGTTGTCCGCACTTGGGAGAACTTTGAGAAGGAGTTCATGGATAAGTTCGTGCCTCGCCTAGTTCGCGAGAACAGGAGAGATGAGTTCCAAGCCTTGGTGCAAGGAAATATGAATGTCGCCGAATATGACTCCGAGTTCACTCGACTGCTGAAGTACGTGCCGCACTTTCAAAACGACGAGAGGGAGAAGGTGCGCCATTTTGTGAAGGGTCTGAACTCAGAGATCCGTTACAGCCTGTTCGGGACTGACATGCCCACCTACATTAAAGCAGTGGAGTTAGCCGCTGAGGTAGAGAGTGGTCTGGGAGAACTCGAGAACTATGAACCCCGACGGTCTCGAAAGAGGAGTTCTGATCACAGAAGTAGCAGGGATTGTCGTTCTCCATCCAAGTATTCTCGCACCGAGCAGAAAAGTCGATCTCGTAGTGTGGCCGAAAGTGCTGAACAACCATCTCGAAGAAATTGCAATTTCTGCGGAGGCGCAACTCATGAGGAGAAGAACTGCTGGAGGAAGCAAGGTGTATTCCTGGCATGTGGAAGCAAGGAGCATAAGATCAATGATTGTCCGCGACGCAACTCCCTGATGGAAGAAGGAAGATCTGGAGGCACCGCTTCAAGGAATCAAGGAAGTAGTGCGAAGGCCAAACCAAGAGTCTATAGCATGGTTGGACGTGAGACTTCCTCGACAAGTGTGGCTAAAGGTACGCTCACGTGGAAAAACATCTTCTAAGTCTTTTCTTTTCCGTTACCGTGCTGTTTTTCTTTCGCTAGGATAGATTCACTTGAAGCTTCATTACCGACTTTTGGGTTGAGGAGTAATAGTTGGACGATCTGGTTGAAGAGGCAAGCTTTAACTTCCTTAGGTTATTTACGAATTCTATTAACCTTTGGCTTGCGAACGTGTTCGTTGACCCGGCGTTTGAAGTTTGAAGACTATCGTTTACCCGTTCCACGTTCGTAAATTCTACGCGAGTTAAGTTTCGAGGTCGAAACTTCTTGTAAGGGTGGTGGAGTGTAACATCCCGTTTTTTTTAATTATTTATTTAATTATTATTTTATTAGTTTATTATATTTTTTAGTTAATTAATTATTAGAGTAAATTATTTATTCGATAATTATTTAATTAATTTCGCGTAAGCAAGTTCGTTTCATTACATTTGGATCGATCTGGAAGCCTGGACAGTTCTGACCTCTTTTTGGCCCATTCTTGAGCCCAGTCAAAGCCATTGACCGGCCCATTAAAGACTAACCCTAACCCTAAGTCCAAAACCCAGATTTCATCTTCTCTGTGCCGTCAAAACCGAACTAGAAGAAGAAAGAGAGAAAGAAAAGAAAAGAGAAAGAAGAAAGAGAGGGAGAGAGAAAGAGAGTTGACCCGTCGCCGCCGCCGCCTGCTCCGTCGCCTCCGTCCGATTCGTCCGCCGCCGCCGCCGCCATCTCCGGTCCGCTTCGTGAACGCCTCCGTTTCGCGAGAGCTCCGCCGCCGTTCGATCTGTCTGATCGGATTCCGTGGCTCCGTTCTTGCAGGCTCCGACTCCGTTGTCCCGTACCTGCTCGGCTCCACCGCGATACGCTTCAACCCAACCGCTATTCGCTCCGTTTCGGTTCAGGTAAGATTCGTGCGATTCTGTTTTTGTTTGTTGGATTCAAATTCGATTGAGGTCTGGATCTTGATCTCTTGGTTTTCATTGAGTCACAGTTCGATTCCTACCCGTTCCGTTTCCGATCCGTCGCCCCGGTCCGTTCTTTCTCCGTTCGCGCGCCGATTCCACCCGAGCCGCGCCGCTTTCTGTTCCGACTTTGCCTGCTCCACTATGTCCGGCTCTGTTTTGTTCTGTCTCTTGCGCAAATTCGAAAGGTAAAACTTCGATCTCTGTCTCATCTTCCTTATGCTCTGTTTTCCTTCTTCTTTTTCCATATTGACCGTTTTACCCTCGAACTAAATTTACCATTTTGCCCCTGCTATGTCTGACCTCGTTTCCAACCTCGAACTCGGACTTAGGGTAGTACTGGATTGGGATTGATGTTGTTTGTGGACTGACTGTGGACCAAATCTGGACTATTCGAACTCGTATTGACTGACTTGGACTTTTGCGTAATTATTTGGGAACTTATGGACTGTTTTGGTTTGACTAGAACTTGTGAGGACTGTTTTGGGGTTTATGGAAAGATAAAGGACCTTTTTGCAATTTTACCTTTGACCGTAGTTGACTGACAGAAAGCTATTCTCGTAAACCATTTTATTCTGTGAGGACTGATAAGTATGTTTGCAAACTTCTGGTTTTGGTTTGAACTTTCTGTTTTTGAAAAGGGTTCTTTCGCAATTTACCACTGAGGGTATTTTGGTAATTTCCAGAATTTGAAAACCGAAAGAGTTTCTGAAAATGTTTCAACTTAGTTCCTGTTTTGTAAGTTAGTATTGACTTGACTTGCTAGCCTAGTTGGTTAGGTTCTTGCTTGACTAACTTAGAGGTCCCGAGTTCGAACCCCGTCTTTACCATTTCTTTTTCAAACCTTTCCTTCCGTCCGTTCGACTTCTAAAGTATGTTTAGTACTTTCTTGTTAGGTTCTCCGTTGTTCGATAACCCGTACATTACTCGTTGGAGATCTTTTGCTCGCAAGTTAAGGTGAGTGTTCACCCCTAAACCTATTATTTGCGAAAAACTGGAAGGCTATGTGACTGTTTGTACCTATTACTATCTACGGTGTACTGTATGCTTCCGCGTAAAAGTATAAGTCCTAAGTATGACTTTTTGCATTTCTGTTTATTGCTACTCTGTTCTGGACTGACCTTTCTACCTCTCGGTGTTAATTATCTGTATCTGTTGCTCTGTATCTGTTCTGTTTCTGTGTGACCGGTCGATTAGGTTATGATTAGGTAGGTCTGGGTAGTAGAGGACTATCGGGTTTGCTTGATTATGGCCTAGTCTATTCCCTTTTAGACGCGAGGCAAAAGTCACTGAGGTCTATTAGGGTCGTAGGATCTGTTTCCCCAAAGTACACGGGGGTTTCTGTTTCTGTACGGAGTTGTGCACCCTCTGGAGGGAGTTATAAGGGCATTCTGGGAGTAGGAGAAATAAGGCGGGCTGCACCAACGGTCTACAACCTATCTGTTCTGATATTCTGTTATATGTGATCTGTTCTGTTTGTTTGTTTTCTGAAAAGGATTTTGATTTCAAAATTGTTTACTTTCTGTTTTAAACTTAGAACCTCACTGAGATCCTTTATCTCACACTCTTTTGTTTTCAAAATTCCTTCCTTCCAGATGCTGCTGAGGATGTGCGTGACTAGGATGCCAGCGACTGAGAGAAGGGTTTGGGGTGTCATGGGTTTCTTTTGCAAAATAAGAAGATAAACTTTTACCGTCTTCATTCGTTGTTTCATTTGAACTTGTGTTGTCATTGGATATTTGTTTATTTCTGTCAGCGTATTTTGGCATTAAATGCCGACCGTTGCTATTAAAGTATTTTCGATTTTCTATTTTCAAGAAAATATTCTGATTTCAAAACCGGTACCGTTACACCCCCGGTGTGGGGCGAGTCGCTCCACACGGGGCGATTCGCCCCCCGCTCCCCGATGTGGGGAGACGGTCTTTTTGACAGAAAACGCGGTTTTTAATCCCCGAAGCCTATTTTTTCATAAAACCACTCGAAAAAACTCACTCAAACATATCATAAGCACATACGACACAGAGATGAACAAATCCACATACGAGAAGCAAATTGTTCAACAATGAATGCATGCAAAAAAGCAGTAAAGAAAGCGATAAAAACTCCGGGTTGCCTCCCGGATAGCGCCATTGTTTAAAGTCTTTGACTCGACTCCTGTCTGCGCCTAGCTCTTCTTTCTGCGGGTACTAGACTTCCCCTTCATTGGTCTCCTCTTCATACCACGAACCTGTGAATAAGAAAGAACATAGGCTGCAAGACCACAGTAGTGAGTAGTGTAAGAAATATCAGGCGGATCAGGTGGATCAGATATGGCTTGCAACACGTGTTGCTTGCCATCCACTTCAATAGTGCAAGTTCTTTGGTAGATGTCCATCACGGAGCGTAGCTTAGTCAAGAACGTTTGCCCCAAGAGAATGACATCCCCCGTCCCGGGTGCAGACGCCGGCATAACTACAAAATTGGTGTATACAGAAGCTTCACCAATCTTGACCAACACATTTTTCACAACGCCTTCGGGTCTCACAAAGGATCCATCCGCCAGTTGCACAATAACCCTATGCTAAGATATTTTTCCAAGGCTACTCTTTTCAAACACATTCAAAGGGAGCACGTTAGAGTAGGATCCCGTGTCTAGTGTGGCTCGGACATCTTCAAGCTCACCAATCCCGACCTTAACATCGAAACTTTTAGGGAGTGGCTCGGGATCCTCTTGCTCCTCATCACTCTCGTCAGAACCAAGGTACTTCTCTTCTTCCTTAGCCTATGGGAGTACTTCCCTCTTGCAACACTCGCACTTAGTAACCTTTTTGATGGTGATTTCATCAGGTAGATCACCCGCCAAGGTAATGGAATTCGACTTCTCAGTGTTGCTAGGCAGCTTGCCTTGCTCCCTACTTGCTCCTCGGTCGATCAACTCTTGCATCTTTTGGTGGGCAAGCCTAGTGCTCTCTTCCAACCTATCAAGTCTCGCTCTAGTCTTCTCAGAATCTTCTTCATAACGTTTGAGAAAACTTTGGGTGTGATCAACCATCTTTTGCATGTTCTCCATCAGTTGAGCCGACTTCGACTTCGGTGGCTCTTTCGGAGCGGGGTTTTCGCAGTGATCATTACCATAGTTTAGCCTACTACGGTCTTGGTTAGGGCCATAAGTTTGGTTAGCCAGTGCATATCCTTGATTATTTTGGAACCCTCCTCTCCAAAATCCACCTCGAGGATTCCTACTGTCTTGTCCGTAGCTAGCTTCTTGAGTACCAAACTCCGTAGCAAAGGCTTCCTCTTCGCCTCCTCGAGCCCAGTTGCCATCATCATATGCAAGCTCCGATCTACACATATGAGCCCCATGCCCATAGTTCTTGCATATTCGGCAAACTTCGTTTGAAACAGTTGTTCCAGTGGCGCTCTTGAGGACTTGTTTCAATTCGTTGGTAAAGCACTCGAATTGATCTCCATTCCCCCTATACATAGGGGCTTCTTGAGTCGGTGGAGCTTCAGGTCCACGTCTCCTAACCATTACCCTTGGGTCCTTGAACTTCGAACCCTTAGCAAGCCTTTCGAAAACTGCCCAGACGGCTTCTGCGGTTTCCTCCCAAATATTGCCTCGGCATTGGAAATCCACCACTTGTTGGTTCTCGAAGGTTAGTCCATTGTAGAAGTGTTGGACTAGGTCAGAAAGTTCAAAACCATGGTGGGGGCACTTGTTCGTGAGATCTTGGAATCTCTCAAACGCGGTGTAGATGGTCTCATCATAGTCTTGTTTGAATCCAGTGATTTGCGCCTTCAGCGCGGTAGTCAAGGTGTGAGGGAAGTATTTTTCCACGAAAGCTGAAAAAACCTTCTCCCAAGTGTCCAGCGAGCCCGCTGGTAGAGAACTCAACCATGACTTGGCTCTGTCGCCAAGTCCCATAGCAAAAACCTTCATCCTCAACTCATCCGTTGTTATTTCAGCTCCGGGTCGTGGGAGTTGGTTGACGAAATCATCGATATCGTGCAAGTACCCCATCACATCTTCCCTTGATAAGCCATAGAACCTCGGAAGTTGTTGGAATGCGTGGTTCTTGATTTCCAGATCTCGAGTTGCAGACGAAAGAACAATCGCCGGTCCCCTCATACGATCCTTGGAGGGTTGAACCCATGCTTTCAGTGGTCTAGCTTCTGCCATTCCGTCGATTTCCTTGAAAAGACTGTGTAGAGATTCAGAGAAATCGGTATCCTCTATTTCCTCTAGTTCACGCCTTTGAAGTAGTCGCCTTCTTTGGTGGTAGACTCTGTCGATCTCAGCAATCGAATCAGCAAGCGGTGTTCCCCTAGATCGTGTATGTGGCATACACTATCTGTAACAGACTAGGAAAGCAGTATCAGATAGAGATTAAAAAGGAAAACTAAAACTAATAGAATTAGGAATTGAATGCTGAAAATATAAACAAATTAGACAGAAAAAAGGAGTATAGTCCCCGGCAACGGCGCCAATTTGATGTAACCAAGCTCGTCAGACTCAATTAATCAAATAAATTTGTTATTTAGCCAAAGGCAATTCACAACTACAATGAAAACCGTAGTGTAGCAGTAGAATGACCTCGAGTGTCGTTCTCTAAGGACTATAACTAGCTTTATCAAATCTAATTTGGAATATAAAAACAGCAGACGATATAGCAAAGGGTTTTCTAACAGATAATGGAGATTGGTGATAGTATGGTCCTTCAAAGCATAACGGGTTAATAATCATGCGTAAATTCCTCGGTTTTGCATGGAGATCTTTGACCAATCAATTGTCCTGTTGCAATTATCACACACTACGAAGATATAGATTCTGACAAGTCAAACACTATTGTCCAATTGTGTTCCGTAATTATTCAACACTACGAAGATATAGATATGCATAGGTCGACTAGGGTCCAATTGTGTGCAATAATTAATCAACATACGAAGATATAGGTTCCGCCTGATCAACGAAATAAAGCAATAACACGGAGTATAATGCGCGATAAAGCCATTAGCATAATTATCAACCCTTCGCTAAGAATTCACATACTATCACCAACGATAACTTTAGCTACTCATAGTTGTCATGCAATCAACAGAAATCATAGAAGAAAACATGTTGAAAGATATATAAAAATAAGTAGAAAAACTGTAAGATACAATGTTACCGAAGGTTGTCAGTCTCCGAAGAATCGTGATCTTACAAGCTCCAAACTGCTATGAAAAAGTACCTCCTAAGCTACGAACCCCCAGAACAGGTTCTGGGAAGTTCCTACCTAAAATTACAGAGAAAGGTGAGAGAATAGGTCTGGAAAAGTATGAATTTCGGAGAAAAACTGAGCAACTATATATAAGCTTCGAATTTGTGTGGGGCCCTTCGTCCCACACACCGGGCGAGTCGCCTGGTGTGGGGCGATTCGCCCCACATCCCGGGCGATTCGCCCGGGAGTATTTTTTCGGAATTTTCGCGTTTTCGACGCGTTTTTGGATTTCTTCCCCTTTTCGGACTCGGTTTCTGACTTCTAGTGGCCTTCTAACCTCCAGATTCGACCCCTAGACTCCAAATCCTATCCGGAAAGCTTCAGATACTCCAAATAGGCTTCTGGAACACCAATTCCTTGAATGAAGGTGTAAAATACACGTTCCCCAAACCGAACCTTTGCTTGTCCTCAAGCAACTAAGCTAGACTCTAATGCAAAAAACCAATGCAACACACAAAATGGAGTCTCATGCCAAATGAAATGAACTAATCTATTGAATCTATCAAAAACATGAACAAAGATCATACAAATAATAACATGGATATTGGTTGAAGAATGCCTCGATTGACTCATACACATTCATATATGCACTATGTTCAACAAGATAGTCTCTCGTAACATTCTCTACCTGGACCTAGTCAGTGACGACGTAATGAAACATGTTAAAATACGAATGGTTGTCCCGTGCCTATGAAACTGAGGACTTACTAGTGTTCACCAAGTTAAGACTTTCCCTCAAAGAGGTCGAACCAATACTGGCTCTCGTCAAACGAAGGAGGGTTCCCTAAAAGTTCACACTCCCCTATTCTATCCATCTCTCAAGATAAGCCTTAAACTATTCACCACTTCCTGAATGGCAGGACGAGGGTGGTCTAGAACAGATGACACTCAAACAAACAAAAGACAAAAATTTACAACTCGATTACGAACATTACAAGAATTGAAAAAGGAGACAAACACTTTGCTAAACTGCTTTTGGCTTTTTTTTGGACACTTCTTTGCTTTTTTGGGGTCTCTTTGTTTCTTTTTTCTTTTTTTTCTTTTTCAGATTTTTTTCTTTTTCCTGGAATTTTTTCTTCTTTTTTTCCGATTGTTTTTTCTTTTTTTTATAGCCAGCAGTAGCACAACGAAAAAAAATTACAATTACACACAAAACGACCTCCCCAAACCTATTCGAAAGAATAGGTTGGAGCACAAACTTTACGAAAAAGGAAAACAAACTCACAACACACACTTAAAATCGAAAAACAAGTCTAATGAAAGTGTAACCCCCCCCCCCAAACCTATTCGAAAGAATAGGTTGCAACAAAGGATCACATAATCTCACACTACCTCCTTCCTAGGCATTTAGCAATCTCAAAGCAAGGTGAAGACTTGTTGCCTCTTAGGTACATAATTACTCGGGAAAACAACCATAAGATCCTAACATGCGTCATCCTATTATATCATCCTATTATAAAGGCCTTCGTGAACCGCAGTAGAGAAAACACCACTAAGTGATGTCGAGACTACCAAGCTTAACTAAGTGCAAACATAAATGTGACAAGCCAAGCGAGAAAAACCTCAAACAAATTCATAGAGATGAAACATATGGTTAAAGGTCATAACTAGTTAATCTACCCAATAAAAAAGTTCAAAAAATTTGGCAATAAACTCCACGTAAAACATGCAAAACTATACTAGAATGAATGTAGTGTATGCAACTAAATTACTAAGAAAGCGGTAAACATGCAAATGCAAACAAAATACAAGATACCATACTCAACATCATAAAGCCAAACAATACTTAACATCATGGTTCACATCCCATCCCCCTCATGAAACTCAAGCTAGTCCCTAGCAAAAGAGAATGAGTAAATAAAAAGTGATACTAGATGTTACCGAATGGTTTGGCCTCGGTCGGTTGAATATACCAGAATGGACTTGTGAAAAGACTAATTATTGGGATTGTAATCCCCATAATAGTCCCTCAACATGTCAGACAGGAGATCATTGGACTGCTGTAGAGCCTCCTGTTGCTGGCGGATGAGCTGTTGCTGCTCCTTCATTATCTCTCTCTCATTCCGGCGATGCTCCTCAATTATTTCCCAATCGCGGTTGCGTTGGGAAATGTGTCCATCAAGATTATGCTGCAACCCTTGGACAGAAGTGGTCAAGGCTGCAACACTAGCATCAACTCTACCGAAACGATCATCGAAGTAGGCCCGGAAATCAGAGAAGTCGATACCTCTAGGCCCATGTGGTGCTCGATGCGGTGCATGTGGTGCTCTACGAACAGAAGGGATATCAGGAATAGGAACTCGGCCATCGTCAGTTTCCATAGCATCCTCATCCTCCTCATCATCATTATCATCATCAGAATCAGTCTGTTGGAGGGAAGCTTCAACATCAGCAGCAGCAGCCGTGAGGTTCTTCATACGATACCTACTCAGTTGCACATCAATAGTTGAAGGGGAAAGAGCAGCCACCTCAGAATCCCCCTCAACAATGTCCTCAACCCCGTGATACTTGCAATATGCTGTGATGAAACTCGGAAAAATGAAGGGCTTCTTCTTTTTCTCCCAATGACGCTCGTATTCTTCATACACGATCTGACCGATGTCTATGCGATGCTTTCCCAACAAGCAGTAGAGGAGCTCAGCATAGTTCGGCTGTATCCAAGTGTCATTCATCCTAGGGATCAGGTTGAAAATACAAAACTTCATAACCACCTTAGCCTCAAGACTAAGGTCACTCTGATGGATCCGTCCAGGTTGTGCCCGGTATCTGGATACACATATTCTCTGTTGCAAATCACATCTGTGATGTCATTTCCAATCCCCCTAGTAGCCCTTGAATACACATAGGAATGGTTACTTCCGGTGAACTCCCGTTCCGCCAAATGGATAAATTCAAAAATTGAGGCTGGAGTCCATGGCACAATTACGCCTCTAACGAGTACCCTCTCCTTCTCTTCAAGATCCGTGTACCCAGCATAAAACTCATGGAGGAGGCTCGTATCATACCCCTTGAATCGGTTTGAAGTAAACCAACCCCAATTCCTTTTTCTTGCCAAACGAGAGAGCACCCTGTAACTTAGCCGGTTAGCAAGACCGTCTGGAATTTTGATCCTTCTATCCGGAATGGTTGACCGTCCACCTTGAGCAAGCTTTGCTTGGAGACTCTGACGGACGTCAATCGCAGCAAGAGACAACTCAAATAACTCATGGGAAGGTTGGGAGCTTGAAACTGCCCCCTTACCCTTCTTGCTCTTAGACGAGCCAGCTTTCTTCTTGTCTCGTGGTGGCATGGTTCCTACAAGCAGCAATTAGTATCTTGTATGACATAAAACAGATTTATGCATATGCAAATGCAAGAGTGAAACACACGAGTGATAACATCAACAATCGCACTCCTCAAAACCTCCATGTCTAATATAGCCACTTCTAGAACTAAAATGCAACACACCAACATATCTGAGACATGTAACATATCACATTAAGCTCTTGCTAGACAACAAATAGCCTTAAATCATAAGGCTCAAATCATACCATAGTAGCAAAAATCTAGCATAAAAAATCCTCAAAATCAACAATCATGCGTTCTACCATCATGTCCATCATTATCATATCAATAAGCACACCTATAGACATGGAATGAAAGGAAAAGAAACAATGCACCTTAAGACATAGACATCTAGTAGGCAAAATCTTCAAACCAACAAACCAAGCACAATTGAACATGCAATTGATAGTGAATAACGTTTCTAATCACACAAACAATCAACCCATACATCATATAAGCTCAATTGAACCATAAATCAAAAAACCCCCAAATTTGAAAAATTAGGGTTCATGTGAATTTACCTCAGATCCGAAGAATGAATGAACTAGGATGAAATTTGTTCGAATGAAAAGAAAGAGCACGTAATGGGCTTCGATTGAAGCTAAAGAACACAAAATTTGATGGAGATTTGAAGATTTTATGAAAGATTGAAGATTTTTTGAGTTTTTGGGAACACCTGTAACGGTATCGGTTTTAAAAAAAAACAAATAAATTTTTTAAAAAGAGAAAATCCGAAATAATTTTAAAAGTAACGGTCGGCAATAAATGTCATAACAATATTTGGCGTCACAGCGCTAACAGAATCAAGTAAAATCCAACGGTAACTTAGAAGTCAAAATAGAATAACGACTAGTGACGAAAGTAAAAAGTTTCATCTTCTTGGTTTAAAACAAATCCCCAAAGGCATCCCAGACCCTTCTCTCAGTCGGTGGCATCCTACTCGCGTGCATCCTCAGTAGTATCTGGAAGGAAGGAATTTTTTTAAAACAAAGAGAGCGTGAGATAAAGGATCTCAGTGAGGTTCTAAGTTAACAAAAGAAAAGTAAACAGTTTGAAAACAAAATCATCTGCAGCAGATAAATAGCAGACAAAACAGATAACAGAACATAAAGACAGAACAGATAAGTCGAACTCCGTTGGTGCAACCTGCCTTGTTACTCCTACTCCTAGATTGCCCTTATAGCTCCCTCCAGAGGGTATACAACTCCGGACAGAAACAGAAACCCCCGTGTACTTTGGGGAAACAGAACCTACGACCCTAATAGACCTCAGCGACTTCTACCCCGCGCCTAAAAGGGATTAGACTAGGCAATAA
The DNA here is from genome assembly GCA_028274465.1 of Plantago ovata. NCBI lineage: Eukaryota > Viridiplantae > Streptophyta > Magnoliopsida > Lamiales > Plantaginaceae > Plantago > Plantago ovata. Next base: position 83,596,491 of record CM051457.1, read on the forward strand.
CTAAGCAAACCTGATAGTCCTCACTACCCAAGCCTACCTAATTACGACCTAATCGACCGGTCACACAGAAACAGACAGAACAGATACAGATACAGAACAAACAGATATTAATAATCAGATCTCGAAACATCGAGAAGTTTTCCTGCAGAAGAGTTAATCCAGAATAGAGTAGCAACAAACAAAGATAAGTAAATAGCCATACTTAGGACTTAGTTATTTTTACGCGGAAGCATACGGTATAACAGAATATAGTAATAGATACAGATTGTCACATAGCCTTCCAGTTTTTCGCAAATAGATAAGTTTGCGAGCAACAATCCTCAAAAGCAGAGCGTATTAAGAGCTAGCGGACGGAGCACCTAAACAGGAAGTGTCTAGTCACTAACTAGAAGTTGAACAAAAAGCTAAACGGATAAAATAAAAGGTCGGCGGAGAAGTGATAAAGGAGGGGCTCGAACTCGAGACCTCTAAGTTAGTCTCTCAACACATAACCAACTAAACTATCAAGTCAAGTAATTTCTTAACATCAAGACAAAAAGTATTTGCACATAAAACAGTTTTTCAAAGAGCTTTTAAACTTAGTTAAAGGTTTACGAAAACAATTCCCAGTACAACAGTACAACTGAATAAATCCTTCTCAAATACCAAAACCAGTTTAGAATGACTCAAATACTGATCAATGGTGAAATTACTATTTTACCCTTCAGTGTTAATTAGAGAAAAGGCCATTCTTCAAGTTTCAGAGATCAAACAAATCCTTCAAGTTTTAAATATGCAAAACAGATCACAACAAGATAAAGGTTTACAATTCAGTCCTCTGTCGGTCAACTATGGTCAACAGGCCAAACCTATTAAAATACAAACAGAAACTGTTCAAGGGTAAAAACGTCATTCTACAGTTACAGGGGCAAATCTGTAATTTCAAAAGGTCAACTAGGTTTTTTGTTAAAGTCAACTCAAGGGTAAAAGAGTCCAAGTAAGTCAATACGAGGTCAAACTGACCAAATTCCGTCAACATACGTATGGTCAAGGTCAACAGTCAAAGTCCAAGCGTTCAGGGGTAAAATGGTAAATTCAGTCAAGGGTAAAATCGTAAATCCAGTCAGGGGTAAAACCGTCAAACGCAAGATACGAACTGAAAATCGAAAAGATCGGGACTACCTTGCACGCGCGGGCTGGAGCTCGGGCGCGGGCACGGGCGCGGACTGGAGCTCGGCTAGGGCACGGACGGGCGCAGACGGGCACGGCACGGGAGCTCGGTGCGGCACGACACAGACAAGGGCAAGGACGGAACGGAGCAGAACGAACCAAAATGGCCGGCGTCGATCCAAACGGAGCAAGTACTGTACTATTACGGATAGAAATCAGAGAAAATAAGAAATCGAAATCTAAATCTCAATCGAGATTCGAAATGAACAAACCAAACCAGAACCGTACGGAGCTTACCGGGAAGTATACGTGACCAGACCGGAGACGAGCGAAACGGGCGGAGCTAGACGGAGTAGGGCGGAGCTTTGGCGGCGCGTGACGGAAGAGATCGGAACTTGACGGACCGATCTGAACGGAGGGAACTGAAACGGCGGCGGCGGCGGTGCTCGGCAGAACGGGCGCGGGCGGATGGTGACCGGCCGGCGGCGGCGACAGTGACGAGGTGCGGTTTTGGTGAAGATGATGATGGTGTGTTGTGATAATGATGAAGAATGGTGATTAAGGTGAAGGATGATGATGAATAAAAGAAGAATGATGATTATGGAGAAAGGATGAAGATGACGGGTGATGTTGATGAATAAAGATGAGTTTTTCTTTTCCTTTCTTTCATAGGTGGCGTTGAAGTCAAGGAAGAGAATGAAGATGAAAGCTTCTTCAATTAGGTTTAGGGTTTAGCAAATGAGCCAGTCGAGTTGGGCCTCTTAGCTGATCTAAACCAGAACGAGACGAATTAAATCCATACGAACTTTCTAAAATCTAAAATGATTGTGCGGGAAAGAAATTAAATAATTATCAAATAAAATAAATTATTCAGATAATTAAATAATTAAAATAAATAATAAAAAAAAACGGGGCGTTACAACACCGATTCTTCGTTCTCTTCAATATAATTGCCCGGAAAATCACGTTTTTCACCTAAAACCTGAAAAATGCAAACTAAAGGGAAACGTGACACTATTCTAATAAAATGCACTATAATATAGCTAAATTAACATAGATGATAGCTAAATAGGTGAAAAAAGACTCGAATGAAGGTGTAAAATACACGTTCATCAGGGTGGGGGTTACTACCTTCGTCAGTTGTTTTCCATGCTTCTTATATCTAATAGTATGTCTAGACCAAAGCATGTTTGGGAGAACACTTATGTATTTATCGGATGATATAATCATCCGTATGCGGAATCAGTTTAACAATCCAAGTACGTATGTGGTGTGAGATATTTTATCGGTTTTACTTGATGTTTTTTTTTTTTATTAACACGTCGTACAATGTAGATTTGCAACTGAGTGAAGAACAACGGAAACAACTTGCTCTTTCTACAATTCAGGACATCCTGAAGAAGAATGGGTGCAGTTTGGATCAATATGAAGGTATGAAACTTCCGGATAATGTTGTCGTTGGTGATGGATTGAAAAGTTAATTGCCGAAGAGGTGACATATGATTTGCATGAATTGCAAGCTGAGCATGCCAAGTTGTATCCGTGGTTGACGGACGAACAGAAGAATAATTATCAAATGATCATGGATGCTATTGAATCAGAAATAGGTGGTGTGTTTTTCGTCTATGGTTATGGTGGTACGGGAAAGACGTTCCTCTGGAGAACATTATGCTCAGCTATTCGTGGTCGAGGTGATATTGTCCTTCCAGTTGCTTCGAGTGGCATTGCCTCTCTTCTCCTTCCTCGAGGTCGTACTGCACATTCTAGATTTAGTATACCTATAGAGGTTGATGAGACGACCATGTGCAGCCGAATAACTCCGACCAGCGAGTTGACCGCGTTGATAAAACGCTGCAAGTTGATCATATGGGATGAAGGTCCCATGACAAATAAGTTTTGTTTTGAGGCTCTTGATAGGAGTTTGAGGGACGTTATTAGAGGTCCGGATGGTTTGACGAATGCTAAACCGTTTGGTGGAAAGGTTATTGTGTTTGGTGGTGATTTCCGTCAGATTTTGCCCGTTGTACCCAAGGGTAGCAGGCATGATATTGTTCATGCAACACTATGTTCTTCTAACCGTATATGGAGATATTGCAAGGTGTTGAATCTTACGAAGAACATGCGATTGCAGGTTAGTATATAATTTGTACTTCATTATCATTTGTGTTCTGTTGTATTTAGTTTCTTAGTTTTTATGTTTATTGTTGTAGTCTGGAAGTTCAGCTGAGGAAGTTGTTAATATAAAGGTGTCCTATTTCAACTAACACACGGTGACTAATATCACCCAAACAATTGCACATTGTCCTATTTCAACTAACACACGGTGACTAATATATCACCCAAGTAAAGAAAGATTAAACCATAAGAGAAGAAGAAAGATTACTAACCTCCAGAGCATTCCAAATCTCCGCCTTCCGCTCCGGAGTGAAAGTATGCCACTGGGCTCCAAGTGGTGGGAGATCCACTTTCTTCGTGGATTCCTTGCTGATGAACTTTGCAGCCTCCCTCGGCATCATCCTGTTGCAATAACATACACAAATTAATCCAACTAAATAAAACATACAATACCAAACACACAAATTAATCCAACTAAATAAAACATACAATACCAAACACACAAATTAATCCAACTAAATAACTTACACATGCCCAGGCATGGGCCAGACGACGAGTGTTGGTCCCTTTAAACAACAAGAAAAGACTAGAGGGGGGGGTGAATAGTCTTTTCAAACTTTTGTTGTTTAAAACTTTCTCAGCAAGTACTTATTACTTTTCAGTAATGAGGTTGCTGATACTTAACTTTCTCAGCAAGCGTAAGTTACTTTACAGTAGCTTGGTTTGCTGATACTTAAAATCAGAGAGCGGAAGTCTTTGAAACGATAAGTGCTTTTTCAGCAAGTAAAGTGTTTCAGCAAGTGATGTGAGTGTGTGTACAAACAGATATAATTTGTTGAAAGCTAAATGCAGTAAGTAAATCACACAAACGCTTTTAGAGTGGTATCTGAGAGTGGCGTAGTCTCCCAACTAATCCACTTTGTCCTTTCAAGGACTGAATCCACTAAGATATGATTGAGGTTCCTTACAATCTCCTATCTAAAGCGATTCAACAGAAACCAAAGCACACTTGCTTTGTCTCCAACCTAAACTAGAGAACTCAACCTTGTTCTCCACCAAACTTGGTACTTTTAATCAGCAAAAGCTTGCTCGATTAAGTTCCCCCTGAATATCACGCCTGAAAGGGTGTATTTTCAGTTAGAGAGTTTTGGGGTGAGATAACTTAATTATAACTTATTCAGTTACAACAAGTAATCTAAGAAACACAACTTGGAATACTTTGCAGTAAACAAGTTTGATTGTTTCTGGTGTCAAGACTTGTTCTTGTTCGAAAGAAAGAACACTTAACTAATTTCTTAGCCGAGTTTGTTCTACTTCTTCACAAGTAGCTTTTTCAAGCTTTAAGTCTTGGAACGGATCAATGGCAGTAAGAGTGTTTGAAGGTTTGTGAATTTTAAGCACAAGTGAGAGTTTGATCACGTTGTTGACACGCTTCAACTCTTTGCCGGATGACCTCTATTTATAGTGCAAGTAAGGAGCCGTTTGAATTTCAAATCCTAAGGCTTTTGTTCCTTAACATGTCACTATCTTGCTTTTGTACTTTCAGCAGCAACCTTTGTTTGTCTTCTAGTCTTCATGTCCTTCGCGTGTAAGCTTTGCATTAAATGCACATTTGAATAGAATTCAAACAGTAACATTGGAGCGCAAAATCACGTACATTCAGCAAGAGGTCACATATGTTCATCAGCAAGTGTTCATTCTCAGTTTCAGCAAGCACAACCTACTCTGTCTTTCAGATTTTCACTTATGCAACACGTGCCTTACCAGTCTTCAGCAATCTTCAAGTCTTCAAGTCTTCAAGTCTTCAGATCTTCAAAAGTCTTCAAGATTTTGACCGGTTTCTTATTTGCTTCAATAATTTGTTTGTAATAAACAAAATACATCTTCAGCAAATGCCTCAATAGGTCATTTTCTTTTCAGAAAATAAGTTACATCAAAGCTAAGCATCAATAAGATATTTTCTTTTCAGAAAATAAAATACATCATACGCAAATGTGTCAATAGATTAATTTCTTCACAGAAATTAAAGTACGTCATCCACAAAAGAAATAACTTATCTAACACCTATCTAAGTCAACAGCAAACGTTCCTCTTTTACAATGTCCTTAAAATTCTAAATTCCTATGGACCTTAAGAGTACTAGTTACTGGACTGTTCTTAATTTAGCATGGTTAATTGCTCATCAAAATTACAAGTTTCCTAACAAATTTCCCCCTTTTTGATGTTAGCAATCCATGGCTAAATTAATTGTTACCCTTTTAGAGGTTTCTGATGTTGAATAAATCAGATGATTAATGCAAGCATACTTGAAATAATAAACAGTAAGCATAAGTAAGTTGCATAATCAAAAACCAATAAGAGTAAAAAAAGAATTCATTGCTGAAAGTTATCATTCAGAAGTTTACAAGAAAGCATAGATAACAGAGAATCAGCAAACAAAAACTTTAACAAGAAACTATTGCAGGGGCTTAAACTCTTTCAGAGGATTTTCTCAGAATCTCTCTTAAACTCTTCTCAGCAAGAGCAGTGAATTCAACACAATCCTTCTCGTAGTTTTCCAGAAGCCTACGGACTTGTAGTTGAAGAATTCTTGCATTTTTGCAGGCAGTATGATGATGCTTTTCAGCATTCATTTCCATGTAGTTAATTACCCACAAATGCATGCCCCAATTGCTGGCATGGAGAAGCTGTGTATCTGAAATGTTTCTCGGATGAATCTTTCTTAACCAGAGAAGATCTTCTTCTTGATCCTGAGCAGTCAGATAGAAGTACTCATAAGGAATCAATCCAAGTTTCTTCTTAGGTTTCTTTGTTACCGGGTCAGCATAGAAAGCGATGCCAGGTGGTTTTATTATATTTGGTTCTTGCTTGTATGTCTTACCAATGGCAACTCTTCTTACATAGACCTCTAGATTCAACCATTTCCCAGCAATATTTCTTGGGAGGGATTCTTCCCTTTGCTTTCTTTGGACCTTGAGTTCAATCCATTTGAACATCTGATTCAAAATGGCTGTAGGAAAGAACTCATTCACCAGCAAGTCTTCCAGCTTTAAAATCCAGCAACCATGAATGTTTCTTATTACATTCTGAGTGGTTTCCTCATTGCTGGTCTTAGTATATTCAATGCCGGAGCCAATAGCAATGCTGGTCAGCCTATTCTCTTCCTGTCTTTGCCTTCTTCTTCTTGTTTTAGCATTGTCTTGATCTCTTGCTGAAGAGTCAGACGAAAAATGCCTTGAGTGGCCAGACGGAGTTATGGCTGTTAAGGGTCTAGCTCTTATGGCTTGAGCTATTGTTTGATTGTCATCATCTTCTTCATCATCTTCATTCAGATTGTGATGACTTTCATTGTGACAGAAATCTTGAGTTTCAGCAGCGGTTTTTCTCTTTTTGGTACTTGCTGAATTTAACTCAGTTTCTGTTTGTCTTTTAGAATTTTGCGCTCTTTCAGCAAGAGGTTCTAGTGGAAGTGGCGCATCAGCAGCAGGAGTAGGAGGGGTTTGATTGCTTTTTCTAGTCTTCTTTTCCCCCTTAGACATGGATTGCAACATCGGAGTGATGTGCAGAGAATAAAACTCATTGCAATTTTCAGCAAGAGTGTTGAGGCTGTTATACTTCATGATGATTTCTTGTTGGTCAGAGTTCATTGTTGCTAACTCTTTTTGAATATTCATCATGTTCTCTTCATGTCTTTTCTCTGTTGCGGCCTTCTCATCCATAATATTCTGAGCTTTGACGAGAGCCGTCTTTGCAAGTCTGAGCGCCTGACTTACATCTTCTTCATAGCTCTTGTGATAAAGACTTATGTCTCTCTGAGCTATTGTCAAAGTTGTAGTGCGTCTCAGCACTGTAGCCAATATCTTTCCAATGTCAAGTGGGCTCTCAGCAAGCAATGCCTCATCTTCAGCTTTGCAGGCATCATGGACTTGCTTTAGTGCTAGAATTCTGGGAGTAAACTCCTCAACTCTTGGGAACGGCACTAAATGCGGTGTTAAGGAATGAACCTTAATTTCAGAAGCAAACTGATCATCACGCGTCAGCAATTCGGCTCTTAGTCCATCGTCTAAATCATCGATGTAATCAGGAGGAGGAATCTGAACGACTTTTGGGTCTCTTTTGGATTGTTCATCATCATTTTCTGACAAGTCGTCATCATCCTCTGATTCATCAAGTTGAGCGACTTTGGAGCCTTTGTCAGTAGCTTCACTTCCTTTTTGTTGAGTGGTTGCTGATGGCAACACTTCAGACTCAACGACTGGAGTTTCACCAGTAGATAGTTGTTTTAATTGAGTGTGGGGCTCAATTACTGGAGTTTCGCCAATAGTTAGTTTCAATTGAGTAGTTGCTGAAGGCAACGTTTGAGACTCAATAACTGGAGTTGCGCCAGTAGTAAGTGGAAGGGATGGAACTTCCTTCGATTTTGGTCTTGGAGATTCACCAATTTCCAGATCCTGCGTATGCCTTGCATGGATCACGAGACTATTTTGTAGAGCTCGTTGGTAATCTTCATCTTCTTCATCCTCATCTTCAAGGTTTTCTTCAGTAACCTTGGCATCAGAAACTGGACTCTTGCCATTTTTCAAGGCAGCCCTTTTTCTGGCGTATTCTTCTTCAGTATCAGCACCTTGTACAGGTGCTTGATTTCAGCAGCAGCAGGAGGAGGTTGAGATTCTTGCTGAGATGGTTGTTGATCAACTTGCTGATTGTCAGAGGGATTAGTTTCAGCAGCTGTCAATTTTAATCCACCAGCACCAGGACTTGGACCTTGATTGTCATCATCGTCATCCTTTTTGTCCTTAGAATCTTTCTCTTCATCATCACTGGGATCAGTGGGAATGTTCTCATCTTCTTCTTCTTCTTCATCATCAGTCAAAATGACTAGCTCAACGTGCTTATACAAAGCAACACTTGTCACTTCCTCTTCCTCAGTTAGTTTGTGGGGATCAGCCACCATAGGAACAAAGGAGCCTTTGAGCATCACAGCTTGTTCAGCTGGAGAGGCACTCTTAAATTTGGCCTTCATATTCTCTCTGATTTGAGCAATCAGATTTGAACTCATTTGCTGAGAATATGTCATTTCGTCAGGAAGGATGGAGTGGACAAATGTTTCGAGCTTCAGCAGTGAAGATCTATTTTTCTCATTTGAGAGATGAAGGTGAAGATCTGAGAAGTCCATTCTCCTATATCTTTGCCAGTTGCTGACGGACTTAGCAACTCTTGACAAAGTTGTCCTCTTGAAGCTCAAGTAAAGTTCTTCAGAACTTACTTGCTGATCTTCAGTGATGAGTACCACTTCAGTGGTCTCCTTTTGAGCCTGAAAAAGAATTTTATTTAGATCATGATTGGTTTGGAGAATTGTTTTAGAGTTTAAATCTGAAACATGATTTACCTGCTGAGAGTCAGCAAGCTCATGTAGTACAATTTCCATTCCATGAGGAGCTGGAGTAGCATCCTCCATTTGTTTATCCTGAAATAAATTAAAATTAGACACAAGTACTAAGCTGTCAAACTTAGTTTTTATACCAAAATTATTAACTACCTGCTGAGCAGGGAGTGTTGGTTCTGGTTCAGAGGCTTCAGCAACCTTCTGACTTGTATCTTGAGAAGTCTGTAGAGAAAGAATAATTTTAGCAAAAGAACAATTTTCAGAATTTGAAGTTTTACTGATGGTTGAATTAACTACCTGCTGAGGAAGGACAGGTTGTGGCTCAGTCCTTTCAGCATTAACAGTTTCTTCAGCTTCTTGGACTGTTTCTTCAGCAGACTTCTGAGTTTGCTCTAACTGAGAAAGCTGTGTGGTTTCAGCAATCTCCCTTGTCTCTGAATTGACAAGTTGAGCAGAAGCAACTTGACCTTTAAGCTCACTGCTTGTCATGAAGAGATCAATTGACTTGTTGGATGATTCTTCAATCTCCAACTCCATTTGTTTGCTTAAATCTTCCAGTACAAGCTGGACTTTGTCAATTGAAGTCTTGGGTGAACTTCGGCCAGTATTCTCAGCATCAAGAGATGCGTCTTTGAATAATGCTTCTTGAGTTTCAGCAACTTCAGGAACAGGAACCATTGCTATCTCAGCAACTGGTCCATCAGCAAGCTGGGCTTCAGCAACTTGATGAGTTGCTTGTTCAGCAACCATCTGTTCAGCAGCATCAGCAAGTGCCGCTCTTTGCATATCAGCAGCAATGTTGCTTACTGGTTCCATAGTTTGATCATCAAGATTATCTACAAAGTAGATATCTGGGACTTGGGCAGGAATTTCATTTCCACTGCCTTGTGGTCTGTTCTCAGTAGAGTTATCAACGTTAAGTTGATTGTTGAAGGCTTCCGCAAACACTTCAACATTGTTGATGTATGTTTCAGTAATTATTTCAGCAACATCTACTGGCAAATGCGTTTCAGCATTTGTCTGGGAATTGACTGAGGAGTCTTGGACATTGGGGACTGACTGAGAAGCCAGTGTCTTCTTTCTTTTGTTACTTGTCCGTCTCCTCTTAGGTACGGGATTTGCTGATGACGCTGCAGTCTGAGTGTCATCATCAGCTTTCCTCTTTTCTTTTTAGATTTCTCCAGTTTCCCAGAGTCATCTATTGTTGCATTTTCAGCAACGGCTCTTGTACACGTACCTTGTTGATTTTCTACAGCAGTTTCATTTGTGTTACCACCTCTAACAGCAATTTCATCTCTAAGTTGCTGAGGGGTAACATCTGCAGCTGTTGTATACCTTTCTTGCTGGCTTGTGCTGACAACATTTGCAGTTGTTGTCTTCTTGGTTTTCTTACCAGCAATCTTAGGTACATTCTGCTTGTAGAAAGATCTTCCCACATTGCACACAGATTTCTTGATTGGCAATGGGTTTCTTAGCTGAATCCTGAAATGTTCAAGGATATAGCATATCTTGATTCCATACATAACTGGAAAGGAAGGTGAGACCTTGTTGTCTTCTACCTTTACCTTAAACTTAGTAACACAATCAACAAGCCTGTTGAAAATGTACTTAGCCCAGTTAAGTTCCGATTTATTCTCATGGATATGCATCAGCAATGGCCATCTTCTCAGGCCTACTTGGTCAATTCCTCCAACTTGGGAGTTAAGAACTTTAATCAGTAGCAGAGCTACTAGACCAAGTGAAGGACAGAGATGCTTTCTCTTAACGTGCTTTGTCCAAGTCACGGGAGCTATCTCGCCTTTCTTCATTTTTGCATTTCTGACGTCACTGTAGAAAGCTTCAATTTCTTCGTCAGTGGCAGTGACGTCGTCTTCAGTTCCAGTGGTTGGAATCTGAAAAATCTCCGCTAAATCAGTCCATTTCAGGACGATTTGCGTGTTCTGAACATAAGTAAGGATCACTTTTTCAGTGACTCCATTACTGTCTGTAAGGGACTGGATTTCTGCATTATTGTAGAACTCCATGGTATCAATCATGCTCACTTGCTTAGTGCGAGCAGAGATAAAGTTCATGAGGCCTTGCTGCTTGATGAACTCAAGCGCCTCTTCATTTTGGTCATCAAGTTCTTGTTCATAAAAGTACCTAATGTACTTTTCTTTTGCAAATCCTCCCCATTGCATCAACATCTCACACTTTGCAGTGTCAAGATATGACGGAGGCATAGGTTTTTCAGTGATTCGGTCGTTTTTCAACACAACTTTCGCTGTGTTTTGGGTCAGAGAAGTCACCGGAGCAATGCGTGTTTCAGCACTGTCAACCTTTGACGATTTTGAGGACTTAGATGACTGTCTCTTGGGAGCCATTTCTTTATATAGAGCAAGAAATTGTACGAAAAAGATAGTTTGCTTTTTGACCGGAGGTACAGTAGTTTCAGGCTAGAAATTGCAGAGAAAGGAAATGTGAGTTAAAGAATTTTGTCATTTCTCTAACTCCTTCTTTATATAGTGTCTCTGGTGTGTGAGAAGCTCAATCGATTTGAGTTCTCAGCAAGGGTAAAACAGAGAAACACTGGAGATAGTGGAGCCTTTGCATTGAATGCGTAGTGGCCCACTAACTAAAACCGTCAGAGCACTCTCTCTCTTTGTTTTGTTAGCCGTTAGATTAATAACTCCTTTTAATCAATGGCCACGATTGAATTTCATGTCATGATTATTGCGAGTTTATCTGTGCCAGCTTAACGTCACAAATTGATTTTACCAAGTAATAAGGGATAGATTGCTTGCTGAAATAGACAAGAATCTTTTCAGCGAGTTTGAATTAACAATCTAGCTTCTTGCTGAAAGTTCCCCCTTACTTAGATATCTCATAATTTCTAAGTTTAAAAGATATTTCTGATTTCCCGTATCAGTAAATTCTTTTTGCAATTTGAGACATCCTTTGGTAAAATCTGAGAGATGAGATTTTGCTCTTTTTCTGTATTCCCGTTTCAGAAAATTCCTTTGATACTTGAATACCTGTTTCAGTATCTTTTGATTGTCTAAGTACCCGTCTCAGCAATCCTTAAGTTCTTTCACTTACTGAGTTCCTGTCTCAGCAAGTGATCAAGTTTCCTAACAAATACTTGTTTTGAAGGAATTACTTGCCGAATGCCTGTTTCAGCAATCATGTTGTGACTTATCATTCTTTGAAGAAATTAGTGACTTGGTCCTTTGGACAGGAATACTTTGGCTTGCTGAATACCTGTTTCAGCATTCTGCCAAGTGTATCCTTTATTGAGGTAGTTCAATCAATCCAAGGTTATACCTTAACATTGGGAACCTATTATCTGGTAGGGGCTTGGTAAAGATGTCAGCAAGCTGATCTTCAGTACCTACTTTCACAACCTCAATATCACCTTTTTCCACATGATCTCTAATGAAATGATGTCTAATATCAATGTGCTTGGTCCTAGAGTTAAACTTAGGATTTTGCGTAATTGCAATAGCACTTGTATTATGACAAAAGATTGGTGTTTTCTTTGCAGAAATACCATAATCTCTTAATTGTTGCTGAATCCATAGGATTTGAGCTGTGCAACAACCAGCTGCAATGTATTCAGATTCTGTAGATGAATTGGCGACACACGTTTGCTTCTTACTGAACCATGATATTAATCTAGTACCCAAAAACTGACAAGTTCCAGAGGTACTTTTTCTATCAAGAGTTGATCCACCATGATCAGCATCAGAATAGCCAACCAATTCAAGTCCAGAGTCTTTTGGATACCATAATCCAACATTGACTGTACCTTTAACATATTTCAGTATTTTAATTGCCTTTTGTAGTGTGATTCTCTTGGATCCGATTGGAATCTTGCACACACACAAACAACATACTGAATGTCAGGTCTACTTGCTGTTAAATACAACAAGGAACCAATGAGCTTCCTATACTTGTGTTCTTCAACACTTTTGTCCTCTTTAGTATAGCCCAATTTGGTACCAACACTCATAGGGATCTCTTCAGGTTTTTCATCCTCTTTGATCCTAAACTTTATGAGCATTTCTTTCGCATACTTTGCTTGATTTATGAATATTCCATCTTTGAGTTGTTTGACTTGCAACTCTAGGAAATAATTCAATTTTCCGATCATACTCATTTCAAACTTATTTGTCATGAGTTTGGCAAAATCATCACAAAGTTGCTTGTCCTTAGATCCAAAATTATGTCATCCACATAAATTTGAACTAAGATTAATTTACCATCATGGTTCATGGTAAAAAGAGTTTTGTCAACTTCACCTTTCTTGAAATCATTTTCCAGCAAGAACTTAGCTAAGGTATCATACCATGCTCTTGGTGCTTGCTTTAGACCATATACAGCTTTCTGAAGCTTATATACCATCTTGGTTTCTGAGGGAAGTTCAAAGCCAGGGGGTTGTTCTAGGTAGACTTCTTCAGCAAGTTCACCATTTAAGAATGCACTCTTAACATCCATTTGGTAAACAATGAAGTCATTGTGAGCAGCAAAGGCCAAGAAAAGTCTAATTGCATCCAATCTTGCAACTGGAGCGTAAGACTCATCATAGTCCAATCCTTCAGTCTGACAGTAACCTTGAGCAACTAAGCGTGCTTTGTTTCTTGTTACTTCACCAGACTCGCTCAGCTTGTTTCTGAACACCCACTTTGTACCAATAGCTTTCTTATTTTCAGCAAGTGGCACAAGTTTCCAGACTTTGTTTCTTTCAAATTGATCCAATCTTCTTGCATTGCCTTTATCCATTCAGAATGCTTCAAAGCTTCTTCTATGGTTTTAGGTTCAATTTCTGAAACAAAGCAAGAGAATAAAGATTCTACTTCTACGACAGTTGCTTCTTCAGCAAGTCCTTGAGTAGCTTTGGATCTAGTCACTTGGCGTTTATTAATATCGCCAATCATATCCGTAGAGGGATGATCTCTAATCCATTTATTAACAGGTTTCCTGTTTGTTGGATCAGGATATGTTTGCTCATCAGCATGTGACTCTTCAGTATGTACTTGTTCAGTACTACTGGGAATTTGTGTCTCTGCTGAGATTTGATCGTCAGCAACTGCTTGCTCAGCATTGCTGGGTTGAGATATTTCATCAGCAGGCACTGGAGATTGCGTAATTTCAGCAACTTCCGGAGCAACCGCATCTTTTGCTGGAAATTCTTTGTCGTGAACTATATTTATCTTGTCATGACTCGGGGGAGGAGAATCATTGTCAGAATCATCATTTAGTTCAATTGACTTGATTTGCCTAGCATCAGATTCAGTTCTTTGCTCATGTATGATTAGCTTTTTCATACATTCTGATATTTCTTCTTCAGCAGGCACACCTTGTGTCTTTTCGTAGAATACAACATGCACAGATTCTTCAATCTTTTGTGCCTTTTTGTTGTAAACTCTGTAAGCTTTACTATGCAAGGAGTAGCCAAGAAATATCGCTTCGTCTGCCTTTGGTTGAAATGTTCTTAGGTATTCTCTACCATTGTTAAGAACGAAACACTTGCAACCAAATACTCTTAGATGAGTGATGTTAGGAGGTCTTCCAACAAACAATTCATAAGGAGTTTTGTTGTATTCCTTAGTAATCAAACATCTATTCTGAGTATAGCAGGCGGTATTAATCGCTTCAACCCAGTAAGCCTCACTTATCTCAGTGTCAGCAAGCATTGTTCTTGCGGCTTCTTTCAGGGTACGATTCTTCCGTTCAGCAACACCATTTTGCTGTGGTGTCCTTACTGAGGATAACTGATGTTGAATACCTTTGGAGGTACAATATTCAGTTATGTACTGGTTTACAAACTCAGTACCATGGTCTGTCCTTATGACTCTTACCTTGTCATTTTTCATGACTTCAAGCTTATTCAGCAAGTTAGGTATTTCAGTCTTGGTTTCAGATTTGTGCTTGATGAATACTACCCAAGTGAATCTTGAATAGTCATCTACCACGACTAGACCATACTTCTTACCAGCATAGCTTGTTGAAGAAGATTCAAACAAGTCCATGTGTAAGAGTTGTAAAGGTTTTGTAGTTGACGGTACTGCCTTGTTCTTGAAAGAAGATTTGGTTTGCTTTCCTTGCTGACATGCATTGCAAACACCATCCTTCTTAAAAGTAACCCTAGGTAATCCAACTACAAGTGCCTTTTTAGACAGCTTATTCAGCGTCTTGAAGTTTAGATGACTTGTTCGTTTATGCCATAACCATGCTTTTTCAGCAAGGCAATCATGATCTGAGACAAGGCATTTTTCAACGTTTGCTGAAGACCAATCAACGGTGTACAAGCCTCCTGATCTTCTTGCAATCATTATAACCTTTTTAGTCTCAAAATCTACAAGTTTACATTCATCACTTTTAATTTCGATGAAGTATCCTTGTCAGCAAATTGACTCATGCTGAAAAGGTTAAACTTAAGATTTTTGACATAAAGAACTCCAGAAATGGTTATGCATCCCAACTTCACATCACCATAGCCTTTTGTAGATCCGGAGCCTCCACCAGCAAACCTTATTGTTGGACCTTTAGACCACCGTCTATAGTTTATAAGGTTATTCTTGTTGCCCGTCATGTGCTTTCCACAACCACTATCAAAGTGCCAGATTGCATCGTTTGTCTCCGTGGCTGCAGTCTGCACAATCAAGAGCAAACAAGTTAATTATCCAATGATGGATGTCCATTAACATGTTCAAGAATGCGTCCAGTGGAAACCCAAGTCTGAAGTTTTTCAACTTTGACTTGTTTTCTACTTGCTGAGGAACTAGGAGGTTTTGAGCTGAAAGACTTTTGACTCGTGCTGGTCAAATCCACTTTCTGATGTGGTGTCTTGCTCTGTTGACCTTTTTGCTGAACATACTTTTCAGTAAGTTCTTTTCTAGCAAGGTTCCTTCTAGTCCTAGCATTGGGAGTCTTTTCAGAACTCTTAGGCTTGGTTTTCTTCATCTCTTTGAAGTATCTTTGCTGACTTTGCTTATACTCATGAAAGAGTTGACTTTGCTTGGTTTTGAAACCGAGTCCACTCTTTGGAGAATGCTGAGCTTTAGCATCAGCAACCTTACTTGATTCAGGTTTGTCAGCAAAGGACTTCTGATTACTTTTGGTAATCTTGCCTTTAGACTTAACAACTTGCTTTCAGCAACTTGTTTGGCGGAATGCTTCACGGCATTCTTTTTCTTTCCAGTTTGCTTCACAGCAACCTGTTTTCCTTTTAAAGTCTTGTTACTTTGAGTAGCAACAGCGGGCTTTATGGTCATAGGTACTTGATTGCATGTTTCAGCAACCTTAGTTTGACCAAACTGATAGATCACTGGTGGACTACTATCAGTAGCACGTACAAAGGAGATAGGTGATTTATCTTTTCTCAAGATTTCTACGTTATCACCTTCACACGTTGCTCCTAAACCTTCTTTCTGAGATGGATCTCTCAAATAAGAGTTTAGTTCAGTCAGCGTATTACTTGCTTCCACATAGGATTTGAAATTGATTTTCATCTTTTTCATTTCTTGGATTTCAGCAAGTAACTTTAGAATTGAGGACTGATACTCTTCCAATTCTAATGCCATTTGAGAATTTTTCTCTGCAGCCTCAGCAATCAACTTCTTAAGACGCCTTATTTCAGCATCCTTTTCTTCTGTCTCTTCCTTCAGCAAACGTACTTTTCAGTAGTTTGCTTGGTCAGAGTTTCAGCAATTGAAGTTTTTCTTGCTGTTTGCTGAGAGTTTTCTCAAATCTTTCGATTTCTCCTTGAATCTTGTCAAGTCAATCTCGTCTTCACTTTCTGAATCAGAGTCAGAGGTAGAATTATTTACCTGACCGGCCATGAGGCAGAATTCGTAGTTCGACACATCTGGATAAGCTTCCATAGCTATTCCACACACTTCTTTGCCAATCTCCACGTCTAGAGTGGCTTCCTCATCGTCGGTGTCTGAACTTTCATCCTCACTGTCTTCGGAGCTTGTCTCAATGCACAATGCATCGATTTTTGCTTGAAGCTTCTTCTTTTCTTCAGCAATGAAAGCTCTTTTGAACTTCTTCTTCTTTTCAGCAGATTTGCCTTTCAGCAAAGGGCAATTAGCTTTGAAGTGTCCAGGCTTTTTGCAGTAAAAACATAGATCATTTCCAACTGCTGGTTCTTCTGATGATGTAGCTTGCTGAGCTTGCTGTTCAGCGAGCTAGTATCATTCTTGTCTTATGGTAGTTATTACCAAGATGCTTTTTCAGCTTCTCTTTTGCTTTTC
>CM051457.1:83613480-83668207 GCA_028274465.1 Plantago ovata
TAGATATCTCATTAATTTCTAAGTTTAAAAGATATTTCTGATTTCCCGTATCAGTAAATTCTTTTTGCAATTGAGACATCCTTTGGTAAATCTGAGAGATGAGGTTTGCTCTTTCTCTGAATTCCTGTTTCAGAAAATTCCTTTGATACTTGAATACCTTTCAGTATCTTTTGATTGTCTGAGTACCCGTCTCAGCAATCCTAGATTCTTTCACTTACTGAGTTCCTGTCTCAGCAAGTGATCAAGTTTCCTAACAAATACCTGTTTGAAGGAATTACTTTTGAATGCCTGTTTCACAGCAATCATGTGTGACTTATCATTTCTTAGAAGAAATCAGTGACTTGGTCTTTTGGACAGGAATACTTTGGCTTGCTGAATACCTGTTTCAGCATTCTGCCAAGTGTATCCTTTATTGAGGTAGTTCAATCAATCCAAGGTTATACCTTAGCATTGCGAACCTATTATCCGGTAGGGGCTTGGTAAAGATGTCAGCAAGCTGATCTTCAGTACCTACTTTCACAACCTCAATATCACCTTTTTCCACATGATCTCTAATGAAATGATGTCTAATATCAATGTGCTTGGTCCTAGAGTGAAACTTAGGATTTTGCGTAATTGCAATAGCACTTGTATTATCACAAAAGATTGGTGTTTTCTTGCAGAAATACCATAATCTCTTAATTGTTGCTGAATCCATAGGATTTGAGCTGTGCAACAACCAGCTGCAATGTATTCAGATTCTGTAGATGAATTGGCGACACACGTTGCTTCTTGCTGAACCATGATATTAATCTAGTACCCAAAAACTGACAAGTTCCAGAGGTACTTTTTTATCAAGAGTTGATCCACCATGATCAGCATCAGAATAGCCAACCAATTCAAGTCCAGAATCTTTTGGATACCATAATCCAACATTGACTGTACCTTTAACATATTTCAGTATTTTAATTGCCTTTTGTAGTGTGATTCTTTGGATCCGATTGGAATCTTGCACACACACAAACAGCATACTGAATGTCAGGTCTACTTGCTGTTAAATACAACAAGGAACCAATGAGCTTCCTATACTTGTGTTCTTCAACACTTTTGTCCTCTTTAGTATAGCCCAATTTGGTACCAACACTCATAGGGATCTTTTCAGGTTTTTCATCCTCTTTGATCCTAACTTTATGAGCATTTCTTTCGCATACTTTGCTTGATTTATGATATTCCATCTTTGAGTTGCTTGACTTGCAACCCTAGGAAATAATTCAATTTTCCCATCATACTCATTTCAAACTTATTTGTCATGAGTTTGGCAAAATCATCACAAAGTTGCTTGTCCTTAGATCCAAAAATTATGTCATCCACATAAATTTGAACTAAGATTAATTTACCATCATGGTTCATGGTAAAAGAGTTTTGTCAACTTCACCTTTCTTGAAACCATTTTCCAGCAAGAACTTAGCTAAGGTATCATACCATGCTCTTGGTGCTTGCTTTAGACCATATACAGCTTTCTGAAGCTTATATACCATCTTGGTTTCTGAGGGAAGTTCAAAGCCAGGGGGTTGTTCTAGGTAGACTTCTTCAGCAAGTTCACCATTTAAGAATGCACTCTTAACATCCATTTGGTAAACAATGAAGTCATTGTGAGCAGCAAAGGCCAAGAAAAGCCTAATTGCATCCAATCTTGCAACTGGAGCGTAAGACTCATCATAGTCCAATCCTTCAGTCTGACAGTAACCTTGAGCAACTAAGCGTGCTTTGTTTCTTGTTACTTCACCAGACTCGCTCAGCTTGTTTCTGAACACCCACTTTGTACCAATAGCTTTCTTATTTTCAGCAAGTGGCACAAGTTTCCAGACTTTGTTTCTTTCAAATTGATCCAATTCTTCTTGCATTGCCTTTATCCATTCAGAATGCTTCAAAGCTTCTTCTATGGTTTTAGGTTCAATTTCTGAAACAAAGCAAGAGAATAAAGATTCTACTTCTACGACAGTTGCTTCTTCAGCAAGTCCTTGAGTAGCTTTGGATCTAGTCACTTGGCGTTTATTAATATCGCCAATCATATCCGTAGAGGGATGATCTCTAATCCATTTATTAACAGGTTTCCTGTTTGTTGGATCAGGATATGTTTGCTCATCAGCATGTGACTCTTCAGTATGTACTTGTTCAGTACTACTGGGAATTTGTGTCTCTGCTGAGATTTGATCGTCAGCAACTGCTTGTTCAGCATTGCTGGGTTGAGATATTCATCAGCAGGCACTGGAGATTGCGTAATTTCAGCAACTTCCGGAGCAACCGCATCTTTTGCTGGAAATTCTTTGTCGTGAACTATATTTATCTTGTCATGACTCGGGGAGGAGAATCATTGTCAGAATCATCATTTAGTTCATTTGACTTGATTTGCCTAGCATCAGATTCAGTTCTTTGCTCATGTATGATTAGCTTTTTCATACATTCTGATATTTCTTCTTCAGCAGGCACACCTTGTGTCTTTTCGTAGAATACAACATGCACAGATTCTTCAATCTTTTGTGCCTTTTTGTTGTAAACTCTGTAAGCTTTACTATGCAAGGAGTAGCCAAGAAATATCGCTTCGTCTGCCTTTGGTTGAAATGTTCTTAGGTATTCTCTACCATTGTTAAGAACGAAACACTTGCAACCAAATACTCTTAGATGAGTGATGTTAGGAGGTCTTCCAACAAACAATTCATAAGGAGTTTTGTTGTATTCCTTAGTAATCAAACATCTATTCTGAGTATAGCAGGCGGTATTAATCGCTTCAACCCAGTAAGCCTCACTTATTCAGTGTCAGCAAGCATTGTTCTTGCGGCTTCTTTCAGGGTACGATTCTTCCGTTCAGCAACACCATTTTGCTGTGGTGTCCTTACTGAGGATAACTGATGTTGAATACCTTTGGAGGTACAATATTCAGTTATGTACTGGTTTACAAACTCAGTACCATGGTCTGTCCTTATGACTCTTACCTTGTCATTTTTCATGACTTCAAGCTTATTCAGCAAGTTAGGTATTTCAGTCTTGGTTTCAGATTTGTGCTTGATGAATACTACCCAAGTGAATCTTGAATAGTCATCTACCACGACTAGACCATACTTCTTACCAGCATAGCTTGTTGAAGAAGATTCAAACAAGTCCATGTGTAAGAGTTGTAAAGGTTTTGTAGTTGACGGTACTGCCTTGTTCTTGAAAGAAGATTTGGTTTGCTTTCCTTGCTGACATGCATTGCAAACACCATCCTTCTTAAAAGTAACCCTAGGTAATCCAACTACAAGTGCCTTTTTAGACAGCTTATTCAGCGTCTTGAAGTTTAGATGACTTGTTCGTTTATGCCATAACCATGCTTTTTCAGCAAGGCAATCATGATCTGAGACAAGGCATTTTTCAACGTTTGCTGAAGACCAATCAACGGTGTACAAGCCTCCTGATCTTCTTGCAATCATTATAACCTTTTTAGTCTCAAAATCTACAAGTTTACATTCATCACTTTTAATTTCGATGAAGTATCCTTTGTCAGCAAATTGACTCATGCTGAAAAGGTTAAACTTAAGATTTTTGACATAAAGAACTCCAGAAATGGTTATGCATCCCAACTTCACATCACCATAGCCTTTTGTAGATCCGGAGCCTCCACCAGCAAACCTTATTGTTGGACCTTTAGACCACCGTCTATAGTTTATAAGGTTATTCTTGTTGCCCGTCATGTGCTTTCCACAACCACTATCAAAGTGCCAGATTGCATCGTTTGTCTCCGTGGCTGCAGTCTGCACAATCAAGAGCAAACAAGTTAATTATCCAATGATGGATGTCCATTAACATGTTCAAGAATGCGTCCAGTGGAAACCCAAGTCTGAAGTTTTTCAACTTTGACTTGTTTTCTACTTGCTGAGGAACTAGGAGGTTTTGAGCTAAAAGACTTTTGACTCGTGCTGGTCAAATCCACTTTCTGATGTGGTGTCTTGCTCTGTTGACCTTTTGCTGAACATACTTTTCAGTAAGTTCTTTTCTAGCAAGGTTCCTTCTAGTCCTAGCATTGGGAGTCTTTTCAGAACTCTTAGGCTTGGTTTTCTTCATCTCTTTGAAGTATCTTTGCTGACTTTGCTTATACTCATGAAAGAGTTGACTTTGCTTGGTTTTGAAACCGAGTCCACTCTTTGGAGAATGCTGAGCTTTAGCATCAGCAACCTTACTTGATTCAGGTTTGTCAGCAAAGGACTTCTGATTACTTTTGGTAATCTTGCCTTTAGACTTAACAACTTGCTTTTCAGCAACTTGTTTGGCGGAATGCTTCACGGCATTCTTTTTCTTTCCAGTTTGCTTCACAGCAACATGTTTTCCTTTTAAAGTCTTGTTACTTTGAGCAGCAACAGCGGACTTTATGGTCATAGGTATTTGATTGCATGTTTCAGCAACTTTAGTTTGACCAAACTGATAGATCACTGGTGGACTACTATCAGTAGCACGTACAAAGGAGATAGGTGATTTATCTTTTCTCAAGATTTCTACGTTATCACCTTCACACGTTGCTCCTAAACCTTCTTTCTGAGATGGATCTCTCAAATAAGAGTTTAGTTCAGTCAGCGTATTACTCGCTTCCACATAAGATTTGAAATTGATTTTCATCTTTTTCATTTCTTGGATTTCAGCAAGTAACTTTAGAATTGAGGACTGATACTCTTCTAATTCTAACGCCATTTGAGAATTTTTCTCTGCAGCCTCAGCAATCAACTTCTTAAGACGCCTTATTTCAGCATCCTTTTCTTCTGTCTCTTCCTTCAGCAAAACGTACTTTTCAGTAGTTTGCTTGGTCAGAGTTTCAGCAAGTTGAAGTTTTTCTTGCTGTTTGCTGAGAGTTTTCTCAAATCTTTCGATTTCTCCTTGAATCTTGTCAAGGTCAATCTCGTCTTCACTTTCTGAATCAGAGTCAGAGGTAGAATCATTTACCTGACCGGCCATGAGGCAGAATTCGTAGTTCGACACGTCTGGATAAGCTTCCATAGCTATTCCACACACTTCTTTGCCAATCTCCACGTCTAGAGTGGCTTCCTCATCGTCGGTGTCTGAACTTTCATCCTCACTTTCCTCGGAACTTGTCTCAATGCATAGTGCATCGAGTTTTGCTTGAAGCTTCTTCTTTTCTTCAGCAATGAAAGCTCTTTTGAACTTCTTCTTCTTTTCAGCAGATTTGCCTTTCAGCAAGGGGCAATTTTCTTTGAAGTGTCCAGGCTTTTTGCAGTAAAAACATAGATCATTTCCAACTGCTGGCTCTTCTGATGATGTAGCTTGCTGAGCTTGCTTGTTCAGCGAGCTAGTGTCATTCTTGTACTTATGGTAGTTATTACCAAGATGCTTTTTCAGCTTCTCTTTTGCTTTTCGCCTTTCAAGTTCCTTACTGATGAATTTCTTCATGTTTTTAACAACTAAAGCATTTTCATCAGCAGGCTCTTTATCATTCTTCTTTTCAGAAGATGACGGCTTTGCAGCAAGAGCAATGTTTTGCGATTTTTCAGCAAACACATTTTCTCTTTGCTTTGTCTCATAGTTGACAGTAGCAAGATGAGAGAACAACTCAGTTGGTGTAATGTCAGGCATTCCTTGATTGTAATAGAAATTCTGAGTATGGATCCATTCTTGATTCAAACTCCTGATGATAGTTTTCACTTTCTCAGAATCTGAATAAAATTTCCAACACCCAGCGCTGCCATTTCACTAACAAGAGTTGTGAAAATCTGAAGTCCAAGTCTTCCAGTGACTCGTTAGCACCTTGCTTAAAGTTTTGAAACTTCAGCTTAAGTACTTCAAGTTTGTTTTCCTTGGTCTTGTCAGATCCAGCACAAAGATCTTGAAACCATTTTCCAAGCCTCCTTAGCAGTCTTAGCACCCCACAGTTTGCACTGTATGGTATCCGGAGTTGATCTGATGATGATATTTCTTGCTTGGCCATCAAGACGGAATCTCTTAGCTTCGTCAGAAGTCCATTCCTCTCTTGGTTTTGGCACAACAGTATCTGAAGGTTCGCCTTGGATGGTTTCCTTTCCAGCTTCAGTGGTTCTATGAGGGAAACTCCTTACAACCTTGGTGATTTTGATAGGTCCATCATTAATGACGGTGACCATCTCATCACTAATGGCCTCAAGATGTAACATCATGTTGTTTCGCCATTTCTCGTAATTTTCCAGCTTCAGCAAGGGAGCATCTCCTAAAGACATCCTGTCAGCAAAGCACTAACAAACTTGATCAAATGAAAGTGATTTAAGGAAAGCACTTAAGGGGATCTAGGTTCAGTGCAGAAGGCTAAAGAACCTCCTGCTCTGATACCACTTGTTGGTCCCTTTAAACAACAAGAAAAGACTAGAGAGGGGGGGGGGGGGGTGAATAGTCTTTTCAAACTTTTGTCGTTTAAAACTTTCTCAGCAAGTACTTATTACTTTTCAGTAATGAGGTTGCTGATACTTAACTTTCTCAGCAAGCGTAAGTTACTTTACAGTAGCTTGGTTTGCTGATACTTAAAATCAGAGAGCGGAAGTCTTTGAAACAATAAGTGCTTTTTCAGCAAGTAAAGTGTTTCAGCAAGTGATGTGAGTGACTGTGTAAAATACAGAAATAATTTGCTGAAAGCTAAATGCAGTAAGTAAATCACACAAACGCTTTTAGAGTGGTATCTGAGAGTGGCGTAATCTCCCAACTAATCCACTTTGTCCTTTCTAGGACTGAATCCACTAAGATATGATTGAGGTTCCTTACAATCTCCTATCTAAAGCGATTCAACAGAAACCAAAGCACACTTGCTTTGTCTCCAACCTAAACTAGAGAACTCAACCTTGTTCTCCACCAAACTTGGTACTTTTAATCAGCAAAACTATGCTT
Source organism: Plantago ovata (assembly GCA_028274465.1). NCBI lineage: Eukaryota > Viridiplantae > Streptophyta > Magnoliopsida > Lamiales > Plantaginaceae > Plantago > Plantago ovata. The sequence continues at coordinate 83,620,351 of CM051457.1, forward strand.
GATTAAGTTCCCCCTGAATATCACGCCTGAAAGGGTGTATTTTCAGTTAGAGAGTTTTGGGGTGAGATAACTTAATTATAACTTATTCAGTTACAACAAGTAATCTAAGAAACACAACTTGGAATACTTTGCAGTAAACAAGTTTGATTGTTTCTGGTGTCAAGACTTGTTCTTGTTCGAAAGAAAGAACACTTAACTAATTTCTTAGCCGAGTTTGTTCTACTTCTTCACAAGTAGCTTTTTCAAGCTTTAAGTCTTGGAATGGATCAATGGCAATAAGAGAGTTTGAAGGTTTGTGAGTTTTAAGCACAAGTGAGAGTTTGATCACGTTGTTGACACACTTCAACTCTTTGCCGGATGACCTCTATTTATAGTGCAAGTAAGGAGCCGTTTGAATTTCAAATCCTAAGGCTTTTGTTCCTTAACATGTCACTATCTTGCTTTTGTACTTTCAGCAGCAACCTTTGTTTGTCTTCTAGTCTTCATGTCCTTTGTGTAAGCTTTGCATTAAATGCACCTTTGAATAGAATTCAAACAGTAACATTGGAGCGCAAAATCACGTACATTCAGCAAGAGGTCACATATGTTTATCAGCAAGTGTTCATTCTCAGTTTCAGCAAGCACAACCTACTCTGTCTTTCAGATTTTCACTTATGCAATGCTGTTGCTGAAAATTCACTTTCTGAGCAACACGTGCCTTACCAGTCTTCAGCAATCTTCAAGTCTTCAAGCCTTCAAGTCTTCAGATCTTCAAAAGTCTTCAAGATTCTGACCGGTTTCTTATTTGCTTCAATAATTTGTTTGTAATAAACAAAATACATCTTCAGCAAATGCTTCAATAGGTCATTTTCTTTTCAGAAAATCAAAGCTAAGCATCAATAAGATATTTTCTTCCCAGAAAATAAAATACATCATACGCTAAAGTGTCAATAGATTAATTTCTTTTCAGAAATTAAGGTACGTCATCCACCAAGATAAAAACTTATCTAACACCTATCTAAGTCATCAGCAAACGTTCCTCTTTTACAATGTCCTTTAAAATTCTAAAATCCTATGGACCTTAAGAGTACTAGTTACTGGACTGTTCTTAATTTAGCATGGTTAATTGCTCATCAAAATTACAAGTTTCCTAACAAAAACATCAACCTTAAAACAAAAATAAAATATCAGATGCGAATGTATAATAGAATACGGATTGAATAAGAATAAAAAAATACATACAATTCAATCATATTAGATAAAACTTACAATTAGCATCGTGAAATAGAAATCAGGACTGACTACGAATTGATTAGTGATAATTGCAAGATCAAAGCTTTCGTAAAAGCATCCAACGTCAAAAACAATTTAATCAAGAAGATTAGACTAATCAATGAGTGAACAATTTAATCAGAATACAAAAACAATGATAAAAACTAACCCAATTAACATCGAGCTTCATTTGTTCAGTAATGCCGTTCAATTTGTTGAAGGGTAATTCGTACTTCTTCTTAAGTTCGCAGTGAGTCGCTATGGTCAACTATTCTATGTCTTATTCATGTAGTGTTCCTCTTGAAATGACAGGGAACCTTCTTGTAGCTTCCTCGCACCTGAAATAGACTAGAGGGGGGGTTAGTGTCTCTTACCCGGTCTGTAAGGTATCAGACCGGAGTGAAGACTTTACGTGTAGGGAGCTGAGGACTTCCCTAGTGAGAGAAATATTGAGTGGTGGTTGAGAGGTATTAATGCTTACCCGTTGGGTAATGAATGAAGCCTTTATATACTCGTAGACTTTTATGGTCAGGTCGCGTAGGATCATGACACGTGTATGACTGAGATTGAAGCCTTCCTTGGCCCAATCCCATTAAGGAGGTCCATGGGCCTTGGCCCAAGTATCTTGGCTAGGGTTGAGAGGGCAACATAGACATTTCGGGGCCCACGAAGTAATCCGGGAGGCTGGTCCCACAGGGAGCGACCATGCTTGGTCGCCCAGGGTCCTCGAGCCTCTCTTGTACGTAGGTGGTCCGAGTAGTATTCTGTCTAGTTTCTCTCAAAGAGTGTTACCTTGACGTAAGGTCCTCCTCGAGCCATTGAGATGCTCCTCGAGCCATAGAGATGCTCCTCGAGCTCAGTGGCTGCTCTGTCCTTGTGATGAGCTTGTTTTGAGGGTTGGCCTCCTAGTGATGGTCGAACCCTATGTTGGTCGAACCACACCTTAGTGACATACTTGGGTGTGGTCGCGCCCCTTGAGGGACGGCCTATGATGCATTGCCGCGCTCTTAGACCGCTCCAATTCGTACATGCGGACTGGACATATTTCAACACTAACATATGTCCCCCTAGTTTCCAAGTATCTTTGTAGAAGATAGTTGAGGAACTATGTTGAAGTAGAGGTCGAGCAGAGCCTCGACTAGTAGTGGGCGAAAAAAAGATTTCCGTATTCGCACCTTGGTATTTTTCCCTCCTCCTATCTCTCCCTCCCCCCCCTTTTATAGGGTGCGAGCAGACGTTGCTCTGACCTTATGAAAGAGGTATATTTGCTGGGTAGAGATTGGATCCGGGTAAGTATTCCTTGGTGGAGTGGAATGACTTCTTGCCGCTTTTTTCCTTGCAAATTATCTCGAGGAGAGATAATTTTGAGAGTGGAATGGAATGACTGCTTGCCGCTTTTTTCCTTGCAAATTATCTCGAGGAGAGATAATTTTGAGAGTGGAATGGAATGACTGCTTGCCGCTTTTTTTTATTGCAAATTATCTCGATGAGAGATAATTTTGAGAGTGGCTCCTCGATCCATCACAATGTATCAGTCGATTTTTTGTCTTGTCACCCTTTTTTATCTGCGAAATCTCGAGGAGAGATATTGTCGTCGGTCCGGTCGTAATCCAAGTGGTGCGGTGCTCGCGCTACGGATTACCTAGTGTGATCAGGTAATCCGCACTGGCATGGGAAAGTGTGCCCGAGCGGGAGCGTTGAGGGTAAATTGGTGAATTCGTCTGGCGGCTGTGATCTGGGCCGTTGATTGTTGCCACGTTTTCGGTCCGGATGGAGCGAGGGGCACCGACGGTTCGAATTCCTGGGATACCCTTCTATAAATAGGGGAGGACCGATTCATTTCTTACTTTTCCGAAAAATTTTCACCCAGAGCATTTGAGAGAGCGAAGAGAAAAATCTTGAGATCGAGGAGTGTAAAAGAGAGATCGAAGAGCTTTTCTGGTGTCTTTCAGATGAACCAACAACCCCGTTTTCCGTCGGATTCAGTAGCGTTCCGAGTTCTTTTCCGTCTTCAAGCCTTCAAACAAGTAATTCCTTCTATCATTACTTGAATATATGTTGTACTTCCCCTTATTTGTTTACTTGGCCGTTACGGGCACATGCCCTCCACCTGTCTCCGCCGCCTGAGCCCTTGCCGGCGTACGGCGGGCTTGAGAATGCTTTACCGGACTTAATAACATACCTAAATGGACTGTAAAACTCGCCTTTTTCCGTTAATTCACAGGCTTGCACTTCTATAGATTTCGTAATTCTCCCCCTTTTTAATTTTCTGTAAACCCCATTGCCTCCTCAAATTGGCCGTGTAAAATGCTAAGTATGGAGCGATTGGTCGCTCCCTGTATACTGGTCTTCATATGTTAGAGCGGTTGGTCGCTCCATGTTTGCTTGTCTTCATATGTTTTTTGCTCCTCGCTCTGCTTGTACTTTGTCGTAGAGTAACTTCTTTTGTACTTATGCCCTTTTTCTTGAGATTTTTCTCCGTTCGGGAGGTCGAGCATAATCAATATACATAAACGGACCTCTCGGACTATCACCACCCATCCTTACTCTTTTTCTGGCCTACCTTTTAGGATGTCCGAGAGGAGCGACGACAGTCAAAACCGTCATGACGCTCTTGATTACGGGAGCGGGCAGGATACGTCCGAGGAGACATCTGTCTCGGCCACCTTCCTTGATCAAACAATTGAGCTCTCCTAGGACCATGAGGAACCTGAGAATCAGGTCGAGGAGGTAGATGGTGAGGAGAGCGAGGAGGAAGGTGAAGAGAACCAAGAATCTGGTGAAGAAGATGATTCCGAGGAGGAGGAGGAGGAGTTCCGGCTAGAAGTTCGAAGAAAACGGAGGGGTGCCGATGAACTTTTCATTGATGATCGGACCGAAGCAGAAGGGGGTCCGCCCGACACTGGTGTCTCGGCCGCCATGATAACACAAGCTGCCCAAGTGTTAGGGCGCAGTTACGGTGTCCGGGCTAACGTCGACCCTCTGCCTATTCGGGTAGAGGACATGGATGATACCGAGCAGCCTACTCCTGAGTTAGCTTTGTTCGAGGAAGGAGAACACTCTTTCCAAGAAGGGCAGCGTGAGGATGTCGAGGAGCCTAACTCGCCTAGAACACGAAAATCAAAGCTGCTTGTTCAAACTATCCGTCGTACAGTAATTAGTAGCGACGAGGATTCCCCCGTGAGGCTTCTCGATCTCCATTGGAATGAAGCTGGTCCGAGCCGGAGTATTCCATCTCCGTCATTCTCTGAAATGAATCAGAGAGCGGAGCGAGAGTTGTTCATTCAAGAGCAATACTATATAGAGGACGTTGTTCCTTATCAGACGATTGATCCAACACAGATAGACTTCAGTTTCCCTGCGGCGAGTAATGTTAGAGCTCCCATTCCGAGCGAAGACGCTGAAGGAGAGCGAGCAAGGGCCGTGCTCGAACGCGACCACAAGCGTAAGAGGGGCGAGAAGGTTTCGTTCTCTGAGGATGATGAAGAAGCCGCCCATGCTCTGGGTAAGGCCCCCAAGAAACCGAGGAGGAAAGCTTCTCGATCCAAGAAGAAAGAGGACGTTCCCCATGACAATATCAAGCTTACCGTGGCTAGCGGGAAAAAATTCACCCGTGGTCCCCAAGACGTTGATCTCCCCGATCCGGAGGGCGAGAAGAACGAAGATGGCCTGATTCCCACAACCGCCTCCACGGCCAAAGAGGAGGAAATTCCGACAATACGTCAAAAATATCGGCTAAGCAAGAGGAAGATTGATATCCTCGCGCCAAAGCCGAATCAGACATTCTACAATGCGCCATCCGGCTACATGGCCGTGCACCTATTGACGTTGGATCGAGGATGGGTCCTTCCTTTTTGCGACCCTTTCAAGTACATCATTAACCAACTGGGCATCGCTCCCTGGGAGCTTCTCCCTAGTGCATTCGACACTCTTATCTGTTTTGGGGTACTGTGCAAGAAGCTCAGGATCCCGGTGAACTTCCATAGTTTTAACAAGCTTTTCAGAGTCTCGATGAGCTCTGGAAATAAATTCTTTTACTATTTCAACACTCGCCCTGGTCTCGGTTTCATTGTGGACGCTCCATCGTCCTCGGGCTATAAATGGTTCCACCGATACATATATATTAAGAAGAAGAAGCTCCCGGTATGAGCGACGAGGATGCGGAGTGGGGAGTACCCAAACACTTCTACCGAGGACCGATATCTGATCGATACCCTCTTCCTGCTGAGTCGGACCCTTGGGTACTGGCGCTCGAGGAGAGAAACTCTCGTGCGAACCCGGAGAAGTACTTTTATTGGGGTTTAGTGTTGCAACCACTTCCCTATCTCGCTGGTCTGTCCTCCCCGGTCTACACTGGGTACAAAAACTCGCAATATACCAACGACCTCCTTTTTGGTAACTAGCTCGAGGACCACTTTAGAAACTTTTTACTTGTGTTTTTTCTATGTTTTCTTTGTATCGACTAACGTTGCTCTTCGCTCTTGCTAACTCTTTTATTCTCCTCGTTTATACAGAGTATTGGTTCGCGTGGATAATGTCGAAGACACTTGAGACTAAGGAGGAGCAGAGGAAGAAGCAACGCTTGGCGGGTAAGACTACAAAGATCCTCGGATCCCTTGACCTTAGCAACCCGAAGAATGCAGCGGAGCACCGAGACACTCTTGCTAAGGAGGGACTCACAACGATCGAGGACCCCGTGGAAGCCGTTAAAAGGAAAGCTGTGGAGGATGCAGCGGCTGCAAAGAAGGCCGGGGAGGCTGGAGACGGCAACCCCGAGAAGCGTCCAAAGGAGCGGGCTCCTCCACAGAAACGAGCTGGTGCGAAGAGGCTCATCAATCTTGGCGGGAGCGACGAGCCTGCCCTCAAGAAGGGTAAAGCGGCCTTGGACGTTGATCGTGACGTGGAGATCAAACGCTTCGTCCAGATGTCGGAGTTGGATCGCGCTCATGAGCTCAGTCTCTACGCTCTACATGTAATTCTTTTGAATTTTTACAAGTCTTTTCTACAAGTCTTTAATTCCGTTCCTCTTCGCTCTTTTTCTGCTGAAAAGAATTTTAACTCCTGAGTTTCCTTGCAGCTCGAGCATATCAAGGAGGCGTATGCTAACGTCGCGGCTGATCGCTCCGATATCGGTCAGGTGATCGAGGAGCTGGAAAAAATGGTGGCATCCGAGAAGGCCAAGACCCAGGTCGCCAACGAGGAGGTCCGCAAAGCCCATGAGAAGGTGGATCAGCTCGAGAAGGAGTTGTCCCGGGAGAAGCAAAGGACTCAGGGCTACAAGGGCGGTTACGCAACGTTGTCGCTCTGCATGCAGAAGTTCAAGGACAGTGTGTTGTCCTTCCTTGTCGGGAGCAGGCTCGAGACTGCCCGGGCGTTCATGGAGTCTGCGACCTACAAGTTGGCCACTCAAGATATAAAAGATACATCTCGCGAGGAGGGTTTCTTCTCCTATATCGGGCAGCTTAAAAGGGTTAATCATCTGCCTGAGGATTTCGATGTGGACGCTCGAGAATATATGCATGTTGGGCGGCGCGATGACTTGAGCCGGTATCCCGATGAGATTCCGAGCGACGAGATGCACCATGCATGCGAGTTCGGCGAGCTTGTGACTGATCCTGAAGTTCCATATCCAAGCAAGCCTTCCTATCTTCCTCGATGGGTTCCCGAGTGCATTAGGGCCGGCCTACTTCTTCCGTTCGAGAAGGCTCTTCTTCGGAACGCCCATTGGATTCAAGTAAGCCAACCTGTCATGGGGCGCGAGGAGGGCTTTGTAGAGCCTGAGCTGATCACTTATGCCAATGCCATCAAAGAGGCTCGCGAGAAGGATAGTGATGGGAACTTGCATACTTTGAATAGCCCTACTCGAGCCGGTGCCTCGACGAGTAGTGTCCCCGGACTCCAGAGCGACTTCTCAGCCAGCCGGACCCGTTAAATGCGCGAGAGCGTCAACAAGGCCGAGTATGCTCGGTTAACTTTGTACCCTTGTGCTTGTATTTTTACTTAGAAATTTTTCCGAACAATTTCATGCTTTCTTAATTTTCTATTCGGCCCCTTGTGGCGCTACTCGATCTCCGTTGTATTATAACTTGACGAATGCTTTCCCTGTTTTCTTCAATATAATTTTCTCTTCGATTTCCTTCCTATACTTGTGTTTTTTACTAACTCCTTTGTTATGACGTATAACTTGGGTAGAGTAGTTAAACATGTATAAGTTAGAATCGAGAACCAAAGTTCTTCGAACCGTGGAGTAGCAAAATGATCTTCGCTATTGATACTTCAGACCAAACTCCTCGAGCTACCAAAGTAGTTGCCGCGCTTCTCGATTTTGCTTGATAACTAAGAAAAAATTCTAAGTGTTGAACTTAGAAAAAATTCTAAGTGTTGAGCCAGAAAGAGTCGGGCTCCTCCTCGATTTCATTCTGCTCGTCGCTTTTACCCCCTTAAAAGGCTTCATGATTAATTCTCTTTTAAAGATAAGAGAGCGGGGAGGGTTCCCTTAATCCTGGAAATCGAGTAGCTTTTATGTAGATCGAGTGAGCTTTCTTGATTGAGTAGCAGTATAATAGTTCTATAATTGAACATTTTTTGTTGAAAGATAGACATTGTATTGATTTGTCGGAAATGCAATTACAATGGGGGCTTCGCGGCCAGCTTTCTTACAACCTTATCATAACCAAAACATGAGGTACCTCTCACATGAACTTGTGAGGAATCCTTCTCGGTCTTCGGGCCTTTCACAGGGGTTCTTCAAAAAGCTTGTTCTTCAAACAACTCAAGCGTAAAATCTCTTGAGGTTAGAAGTATTCCAAGGGTTCTTCAATACTCTTCCCTCCATGTCTTGGAGCCGATAGCTTCCATTGGACCTTTCTTCAATTATCTTGTAGGGGCCTTCCCAATTGGGTTGCATCTTCCCAACTTTGCCCAGGATGCCCGCTCTTCGGAGAACTAGGTCTCCTACTTGGAAGTCTCTCTCTCTTACGCCCTTGTTGTAGGTCTTCTCGATCAGTGCTTGATATCTGAGGATGTTGGCCAAGGCATTGGTCCTCGCTTCACTAACCGTCTCCAGATCGAAGAGCCTCTCAGTATGATTGTCCTCGGGTTGATACCCTTGGATTCTGAGGGTCTCTACCGCCACTTCCGCTGGTATGACTGCCTCGGACCCATAAACTAGCGAGAAGGGAGTCTCTCTTGTAGCTGTTTTTGAAGTGGTGCGGTATGCCCATACCACTCCATCAAGCTCGTCGACCCAGTCTTTGTTGGTGGCGAACCTCTTCTGCAAGTTGTTGACGGCTTCTGTTTGCCCGTTGGATTGAGGATGTCCTACAGAGGTATACCTCCTCTCAATCTTCATTTCCTTGCACCATTCATTGAACCTTTGGCCACAAAATTGAGCACCATTGTCCGAGATGAGGACTCTCGGCAAGTCAAATCGACACACGATGTTTCTCCACACAAAGTTCATCACTCTTTGTTCGGTGATGGTAGATACTGCCTCAACTTCCGCCCACTTGCTAAAGTATTCGACCGCAACGATGACGAACTTCTTTTGACCCGTGCCTCTTGGGAAAGGACCGACTATGTCGATGCCCCATATGTCGAAAGGGCAAGTGATGGTGATGGGCATGAGAGGTTTCGCTGGGACGTTGATCAAATTGGCGTGCATTTGACACTCCTCGCACCTTCTTACAAATTGGGCAGCATCTTCACGAACAGTGGGCCAGTAGTATCCTTGTCGAATGATTTTTTGCGCGAGGGTTCTTCCTCCGGCATGGTCCCCGCAACTTCCTCGATGCATCTCTCCCAAAAGTTTCTGGACTTCTTGTTCGGCGACACATCTCAAGTAGACTCCCTCAAAGGACCTTTTGTACAAGTAGTCTCCTTGCATGATGTATCGGGGAGCCTTTCCTTTGATCTTCCTTGCTTCAGCCTTGTCACGAGGAAGGCTTCCATTTGTGAGATATGTAGTTATCTCTTGCATCCAACTCGGTTGAGTGACAATTGCCAAGACGTTTGGCTTCGATGACCACAGGGATGATGCGTTGATTCTCATGAGTATCACATTCCGGGTATCCACTCCTCCGGAAGATGAAGCATACTTTGATAGGGCATCTGCCCTTTGATTGAGATCTCTTGAGAACTTCTCAATCTCACAACTTTCGAATTTTTGGATTTCCTCCGTGATGGCGCTCTTGTACTCGGCCAGTGAATCCTTCTTGGTTCTGAATTTTCCCGAGATTTGCTTCTTGGCCAGTTGAGAATCAGTGAAGAGATGTAGCTTCTTCACTTTCAATGCTTTTTCCATACGTAGAGCTATGAGGATGGCTTCATACTCTGCTTCATTGTTTGAGACCGGGAAACTAAGAGTAACGGCGTACTCAAGTTCAGCTCCTCCGGGACTCTTGAAGTATATTCCTATCCCGCCATTTTTTCCTGATGAGGATCCATCAACATGAAGAATCCAGACGTCTCCATGGTCGATTAATTCCTTGGGTTTTGGAGAGACGGTCTCCGTACCCTTTGGCTCATCGATTTTTTCTGCCAGGAACACTTCATGCCTTTTTCTTTTTGTCTGGGACATCTCCTTGAGCTCTATTAAAGCATCTTCAACAGCTTGCATAGGGTTGCTTTGCTGGGGTTGCTCCTCGACCATCATTATAACACTCTGTGTTTCCGAAGGGTTTTCCTCTGAAGTTCCCTTGGAGGGATACTCTACGAGAAAGTCGGCGATGACTTGTGCTTTCTTGGACACGGGTGCTTGATAGTCGATGTCGTACTCGCTTAGTTCAATTGCCCATCTTGCTAATCTCCCCGAGTTTTCGGGTTTTCCAAGGACTTGCTTGAGAGGTTGCTTCGTCAAGACTACAACCTTGTGAGCACCAAAGTAGGGCTTCAACCTCCTTGCCGTATAAACGAGGGCAAAGGATAGCCTCTCGATATCCATGTACCGCGTTTCAGCTCCGGCAAGTACTTTACTCAAGTAGTAGATGGGCAAGTGGTCGTTACCTTGGATTCGCACCAAGACCGAGCTGATAGCTTCTCCGGTTGCTGCTAGGTACAAGTAAAGCACCTCTCCTTCTATGGGTTTTGACAATAGTGGGGGAGTGAGTAGATACTCTTTCAGCTTCTCGAAGGCTTCCTCGCATTCTTTTGTCCACTCGAAGTGGCTGCTCTTCCTTAGCACTTTGAAAGATGGTAGATTTTTCTCGGCAGATCTCGAGATGAATCTACTCAATGCGATTGACTTTCCGACCAATTGTTGCACCTCGTTGATGGATTGAGGTTGAGGAAGATCGAGGATAGCCTTTATTTTTTCGGGGTTTGCTTCTATTCCTCTCTCTGTTACCATGTAACCGAGGAACTTCCCCCCTTTGACTCCGAAGGTACACTTCGCTGGGTTGAGCTTCATGCCATACTTTCTCATGATTGAGAAGCATTTTGCCAGGTAACCTACATGTTGTTCCTCGGTCTTGCTCTTGACGAGCATATCGTCAACATACACTTCCATTGTTTTACTCAGCTCTTCTTTGAACATCTTGTTGACTAGCCTTTGGTAGGTTGCTCCGGCGTTTTTAAGACCGAATGGCATCACGTTGAAGCAATACACATTGCCATTAGCGAAGAAGGAAATCTTGGGCACATCATCTTTCGCCATTTTGACCAGGTAGAAGCCCTGGTATGCATCCATGAAACTCAAGAGGGCGCATCCATCGGTGGAATCGACCATCTGGTCGATCCGTGGGAGAGGGTAGGGATCCTTCGGGCAGAACTTGTTGAGCCTTGTGAAGTTGTTGCACATTCTCCACTTGCCCGGCCCCTTCTCCACGAGGACCACATTGCATACCCAATCGGAGTATCTCACCTCCTTGATGTGGCCGGCCTTAAGAAGTCTTTGGACTTCAGCTTCTATGATGGCATTATCTGCCGCACTGAAGTCTCTTCGCTTTTCTCTGATGTGGGTGATTGACGGGTCTACGTTCAGACGGTGAACGGTGACACGTGGGTCGATCCCCTTGAGGTCCTCGGTACTCCACGCGAAGATGTCGTTGTTATCCTTCAAACATTGGATGAGTTTCATCCTGACTTCTGTAGTCATCTCGGTACCAATTTTTGTGACCTTGTCGGCACTTCCTTCGACAATTTGGATTTCTTCTAGGGCTTCCCTTGCTTCAATTTTGTTTTCCTCAAAGAATTTCTTCTTTTTGGAAGAGGGTGGGACTGGTGGAATCACTTGATACTCCTCGAGCTCCTTAACAGCTCCTACTAGAGTATCCTTGTCTTTCTTCATGATTGCTTTTCTTCGCTTAAGTGACGGACTTAGCTTTTTTGACTTTCTCTTCACTCGCCGAACCGTGTAGAAACGATAAGGCGCATTGTGAACAAGGGGTGTCTCCTCGGATGATTGGCCCGGGTTGGGTTTTCCAATGGCGACCCTAGATGTGAACTTGGCCGACATGGTGTAGCATTCCCATGCTTCTCGTATGTCTCCTACCTCTTGTCCGATTCCCAAAGGAGTGGGGAACTTTAACTTGTTGTGGACTGTAGACACTACAGCTCGGAATTGGGAGAGACCGGGTCGGCCTAGGACTGCAAAATAATCAAATGGCATATCGACGACCACAAAAGGAACATGTTGCGTCACTCGTCGAGGTGCGCTACCCATTGACACCGTGAGGTTGATCATTCCGAGTGGCATGATAGGTTGTCCTCCAAACCCTAACAATGCGCTCCTCACTTCCTTGAGCCCTTCTCTTGGATTCATTTGCATCCTCTTCAAGGTTCCGGTGAAAATCAAGTTCGCCGAGCATCCGGTGTCGACGAGGATCCTTCCTAACTTGTATGATTGAACATCCAAGGAAACTACAAGTGGGACACAAGGATCATAGATGTTCACTCCTCCGGCATGCCTCAGAGGTATCTCGCTATCATCGAAAGAGATAACATTGGTTCCCGGTCGTGCGGCTTGAGCATACTTCACATCTCGGACTCTAAGATTATCCGCCGTAATCTCCCTTTGATTGCGAGTGTCGCCTCCCGCGGGTTCTCCCGCAATTGTAAGAGTGTGGATGCTTCCATTTACGGGGCGGTTCTCATAATTGTTGTAATTATGAATATCATCATCATGAGGGTTTCCTTGGTAATGGTGCTCACTCCCACTTTGAGGTGGAGGAGGCAAGAGTGCCAGAGGTTCCTCCTTACGGATGTAGCTAACCAACTGCGCTCCCACAGACGGCGCCAAATGTTGAAGGGTAATTCGTACTTCTTCTTAAGTTCGCAGTGAGTCGCTATGGTCAACTATTCTATGTCTTATTCATGTAGTGTTCCTCTTGAAATGACAGGGAACCTTCTTGTAGCTTCCTCGCACCTGAAATAGACTAGAGGGGGGGTTAGTGACTCTTACCCGGTCTGTAAGGTATCAGACCGGAGTGGCGACTTTACGTGTAGGGAGCTGAGGACTTCCCTAGTGAGAGAAATATTGAGTGGTGGTTGAGAGGTATTAATGCTTACCCGTTGGGTAATGAATGAAGCCTTTATATACTCGTAGACTTTTATGGTCAGGTCGCGTAGGATCATGACACGTGTATGACTGAGATTGAAGCCTTCCTTGGCCCAATCCCATTAAGGAGGTCCATGGGCCTTGGCCCAAGTATCTTGGCTAGGGTTGAGAGGGCAACATAGACATTTCGGGGCCCACGAAGTAATCTGGGAGGCTGGTCCCACAGGGAGCGACCATGCCTGGTCGCCCAGGGTCCTCGAGCCTTTCATGTACGTAGGTGGTCCGAGTAGTATTTTGTCTAGTTTCTCTCAAAGAGTGTTACCTTGACGTAAGGTCCTCCTCGAGCCATTGAGATGCTCCTCGAGCCATAGAGATGCTCCTCGAGCTCAGTGGCTGCTTTGTCCTTGTGATGAGCTTGTTTTGAGGGTTGGCCTCCTAGTGATGGTCGGACCCTATGTTGGTTGATGAACGTATTTTTGACGCGTTCATCTTGTCTTTTTCACCTTCTTTTGATATCTTCTAGCCTTGTTTTTTGGTTAGTTTTGTAGAATTGTGTCACGTTTTGTGTTTTCTGCATTTTCAGGCACTTAGGTACGAAACGGTGTTTTTGGAGCTAAAAACGAGCCTTTTTGATGGAAAAGATGGCCCCGTTGAAGTTCCTCAATCTCTGTGGCTTGTTCGTAAGTGTTTGAGTATCAATAAGCATCGAGAAGGATGAGTCCAAGGCACCCGAGGGCCATGCGAGGGCAAAAAGATTGAGTTTGAAGACAAAAATCTGCCCAGGAGCCAAGCTAAGCGCTTGGAATAGTGAAGCGCTCCGCTTCAATTTCCAGGAGCCTCAGCACAGGAGCCAAGCGAAGCGCTTGGTGTGCCAGAAGCGCTTCGCTTGCCAAGCGCTCCGCCTGGCTTCTCCAAGCGGTCCGCTTGGCAGCGGTTACGTTTTCGGATTTTCCTTCTTAGATCTGATCTCTGATCATTTTTTGAATATCTTTTGAACTGTAACTTCGTTTTGGAGAGCTCCTAAGCCCCAAAACTCAGAGAATATTCAGATTTCTTTGTATTTTAGCTTGGGATTCAAGGTTTTGATTGAGGATTCATCCTTTGTAATCATCTACGGAGAGGTTTTCTTTGATTCTCACCGATTAGTGACAGCTTTGGTGGTAACTTGTATCACTCTCTTGTCTTGTAGTTTGATATGATGTATTCCAATTATTATTCATATGAATTGATGTCTATGTTGATGAATATGAGTAGCTAAATCTTTTGTGTTGGTGGTAGAATGTAGAATATGCATGCTATGGGTTATGTTTATGCTTACATGAGATTGTGATTCAATCTTGCTGCAAATCCCTTCATATGATTCTTAGTTGCCTATAAAATATATTCGAATTGAGTATAGTGACAAACTCTTGGTCAATGAAAGCTATAAGATTGTATGTTAGAGATCTGCAGCATGCTAGATAAATGGTGTTGGTGACAAGAACCTCTAAATTATTGATAGTGATCTTTCATGATGTGTGTCTTAAATTTGCCTAGACAAGTTGCTTAGCAGACTTGATCGAAGGTTCTACGCACTGAACGTGTGAGCATATACGTAACCCATGCATGTGTATTTGATTTCTACCACCAACCATTTTCCAAGCTTGTTTACAACAATCTGTTTTCTCGTTGCTATTGTTCAAAGGGAACGATTCTATCAACTTTGAACTCGTTGACTGAAATTGCTTGTAAAAACCCCAAGCAAAGCCACGTTAGGTCCCGATTGAACGACACTCGGGGACAACTTGCCATTGCACTCTAGTTTGTGTAGTGATAAGTGTTCTTAGGATTTTAAAACAAATTTAATTGGTGAAAAACGACATCCTCAATTTGGCGCCACTGCCGGGGACTTAACTCCTTTGGTTGGTGTTTTTGTTTTGGTTTTTTCAGCCAACATATCTTCTTTGTCTCATTTCTGTTTTTGTTTCTTTTTGCTTGAGATACTCACTATCTTGTATTTCAGGTGCATGCATGCCTAGAACCCGAACGGGTGGACCTATTATTGAACCTTTTGTAGACGAGATTGATCGTTTGTTTCAAAGGAGGAGGAATTTGAATCTTGAGTTTGAAGGAGTAGCATCTAGACCTTCTACTTCTGGTATTCGGGAAGAGTCTTCTTCTTATCTTTTGGAGCCAATTCTTGAATCGGTTTACTTGGAAGGTGAAATGGCGGAGAGACCTATCCGTACACTTACAAAGCCTACGGTTGGGGCTAGAGGACCAGCAATTGTCCTCAATGATGCCACCAGGAACTTGGAGATCAAGAATCACATGTTCCAACAACTTCCCAAATTCTACGGGATGGCTAATGAGGACGTGATTGGGTTCTTGAATGAGCTCGAGAATTTTGTTCTCCATCTTGGGCGACCAGGAGCTGGTGTTACGGATGATGATCTCCGTTTGAAGGTCTTTTCTATGGGGCTAGGCGATCGTGCAAAGGCTTGGCTCAATACTTTGGAGGCCGGGTCTTTGACAACATGGGACCTATGTTTCGACAAGTTCATAGAGCGTTACTACCCCGCTTCCAAGACAATGGCTATGAAGAGCCAAATTAGCTCTTTCGAGCAGAGGTACGATGAGCCTTTCCACGAGGCCTATGATCGTTTCATGGGATTGCATCATCGATGCCCACATAACGGGTATGATAAAGCTCAGCTTCTCCAATTTTTTTACAATGGTTTACATCCTGAGATTCAATCTCAAGTGGATAGTATTTGTGGAGGTAGTATGGGGGAGTTTCTTCCTTCTCAAGCCCAAGTGAAGCTGGACATGATGTACCGGAATTCACAAAACTGGAATGTGAGGGCTCGTGTGCTCCAAAAGGAGCAAAGAGGTGAAGCCAAGGTAGTAGTGGAACAAAATGCCTTCGATGGGTTCGCCCATGAAGTGAAGCAAGCTTTGAGGCAAAGCGTTCCTTCTCCTTCTACGGAAGTTTGTGGTGTGTGCAAGAATTATGGGCACCCGGCTTATTTATGCCGTTCTGAATTTGCTAGAGAGCAATACATCACGAACGATGTCCGTCAAGAAGTATATGCTGCTGAGGGAGAGCAAGCAGTTGGAGATGTGAACTACGGGCAAGGTTATGGCAATGTGAGGCCACAAAACCGCGGACCCCGAGGTGGGTACCAGAATCAAGGCAACCGTGGTTATTTTCATAACTCGGATCAAAATGCCTATGGGCCTAATCAAGATAGAAGTCGTCTCAGCTATGGGAACAATTGGTATGAGGGAGCACCGCCTTCTAATCCTACACCTCCACCTCCGGTTGCTAGTTCGGGACCACAAGGTGGAGGGGTGCTTCCTTCACCTCTTGTCTCTTCACTCAATGATCTGGTTTTGAAAACGAATAAATTCATGGAGCA
The DNA here is from genome assembly GCA_028274465.1 of Plantago ovata. Lineage (NCBI taxonomy): Eukaryota > Viridiplantae > Streptophyta > Magnoliopsida > Lamiales > Plantaginaceae > Plantago > Plantago ovata. The sequence continues at coordinate 83,636,497 of CM051457.1, forward strand.
TTACTATCGTAATGAGGCTACTAACAATCAACGCTTTGAGAAGCTTGAGGCTAGTAGTAGCAACCTCCATAAGAAGCAACAAGAGCTTATAGATCGAGGGGCGAGTAGAGAGCAAGGGAAGTTTCCCGGAAACACGGAGAAGGCTATGGCCATAACCGTGGTGACTGATTTGCCCGTGGAGATCACGGTTGTGAGGGACAATGCACTAGTTGAGGTGCCAAGTTGCAAGGTAACTGAAACTTGCAAAGTAAGTGAGGAGCTTGAGAATCCTAAGGTAGTTGTGGAAGAGAAAGTGGTCGCACAATCTGATGCGATAGTTGAGGAAGTGAATGAAAACTCATCGTCTGAGGATGAGTTGGTGGATATGGTGGAAGTGCCTATTCAAGAGAGCTTTGATGTGGAAATCGGCTTGGGAAAGAAGGATGGAATAGTGGCAACTCTAGACACGGGAGCGGGTGTGAATGTCATACCTTTGAACGTGTACGAAGAGTCGGGTTTGTCTGGCTTAAGACCAATGAAATGCATGGTGCAATTGGCGGATGGGTCTATGAAGAAGTCATTGGGTGTAATCGAAAATCTAGTGGTAAGAGTCGCCGGTGTAGAGGTCAAGACGAACTTCATCGTCATGCCTACATCCTCCGCAAAGCTCAAGGATGTGGTTCTTTTGGGTAGAGCCTTCATCAACAAAGTACATATGGTGATAGACATGTACCGTCGTACATGTAGCTTCGAGGTAAATGGCAAGCAACATACGTTGCGAGCCATAGTTAATTCATGTGCTTATGTTGATACTAACGAACTTCTAGGATTTTTTGGTCCTCTTTATGTTCGTCAAGATGTGCAGGGACTTAGTGCTTTGAAGAGCACTTGGACGGGGAAGTTTAGTACCCGATGCAAAATTGATCCCGCATGAGCTAAGATGAGTCGAGCCAACGACTTCTAAACAAAGGCGCTTTTCGGGAGGCAACCCGAGGTTGTAGGTAATTGCATGTAGATTAGAAGCACGTTTAAATTTTGTTTCGTTGTTTAGACAAGTTTTTGGGGTGAAAATTTAGCAAAAGTTGAAAAAAAAATAGATTTGGGAGCTTCAGGTCCCAAGCGAACCGCTTGGACAGCCCAAGCGGTCCGCTTGGATTTCCAGTAAGAATCTCATTCTTACTGGAAATCCAAGCGAAGCGCTTGGCTCGCCCAAGCGGTCCGCTTGAATTTCCAGTAGGAATGAGAATTCCTACTGGAAATCCAAGTGGAGCGCTTGGGAGTGCCCAAGCGGACCGCTTGCCAAGCGCTTCGCTTGGCTTTCTTTAAGGAAGCAAGCGGGGCACTTGAGATTCAAAGCCTCCCACTTCGTTTTTCTTCCCCCTTTGCCGATTTTGCACCCCAAAAACCTGAATCTCTCTCAATTCTCCACCAATTCTTGCAAGCTTGTGCATTTTACAAAGCCCATCACCTCCTCTATCATTTAAACCGATCAAAGTTCACGTTTGAAGCATCCATAACAAGGAATCAAAGGTACCTCTCATGAACCCTAACTTTCTTGAATTTGGGATTTTATCTTAATTAGCTTCAATTGTGTTATGCATTGGTGAATTAGAGTTTGATAATGATTATTGAGCATGTTTCTTACTAGATGTGATGTCTAAATTTGAATTTTGCTCCTCTTGAAATATGATGAACTCTAGTGATTCGAATTTTTGCTATGTAATTGTTTGATGATTGTTAGCCTTGAATTTGAGTTATGTTATGATTCGAATTTTTGCTATGTAATTGTTTGATGATTATTAGCCTTGAATTTGAGTTATGTTATGATTATGGTGATGTTGTGATTGCATGAGAATGTGTTGGATTGGTTGGTTAATTTAATTGGAGAGTTTGTTTGCTTGGTTTAGATTCGTACGGATTTATCGTAACGAAGTGTCAAAGCTTCTCGATTTGTTCATATGAACTTTAGCAAGCTTTCAAACTCACCATGAGGTTACTTGAGTGAGTTTTGACGTCTAAGAATCGACTTGTTGTGTTATGACTCGTTTTAAACGAAGAACGTATACTTGTCTTAGAGTAGAAGTAGATTGTTGGTAGTAGTATAAGAGTCTAAGTCTCATTGTCTCTTGAAGTTATCTAACAAGATTCTTCTAGGTACAATGGCATCAAGAAGATCCAAGAGGTCAAGGGGAGAAGGGACCTCGAGTGCCCAACAAACGGCCACACCCAGCGAGTATCGCCAATCGGGGAGGGCAAGGCAATTCGAAGCGAATTTCCATGCCCACAAGCACACATACATTTCCGAGAGGAGCATTCGCTTCACGGCTGGGGAGAGCGCGTTGGATGGCGCCAGAGAGCTCAACAAGCTCATTACTTAGCGAGGATGGAAGTACTATGGCGAGGTCATGCCAAATTGGGACCAAGCGGTAGTGGAGGATTTCTACATTGCCTTCACGGACTACAATGAGAGGACCGGTGAGGTCCCCGTCCGCGGTGTTGGGGTCGAGTTTACCCCTTTGAGCATCACTAGCTTCATCATGCGGTTGGATAGGCCATTGACGCGGGATCCAAACCGCCGGCCTGAAATCCACGAGAGATTTGATCCCGCGGAGCTCTATGTCTACGACAGGGAGTCTGATCACTACCCCATGGAGGTACTGAATGGCATTACCGTGGATGATTATGAATTGCCTGATGAGCCACCACGGATTTTGTGCCACAACGATCTCACCTTCGAGGCAAGGATGATGTTGAAGTTCGTTCAAGCTAATCTGATCCCTAGCACTCATGATTCCGAGGTTCAGTCCTATTACGGAGTCCTAGTCCATGCTCTCTTGCATGATTTGCCTCTCACTCCTGGCGTCGTCATCTTCGAGGAATTCAAGCGCCGCCGTAATGCCAACCGGAAGCTTGCCTTTGGTAATTTGATCACGGCCATGTGCAAGGAGGTCGGAGTTCCCGACCTCGTGCTGGACAAAAAGCCGAAGAAGTCCATCCACATTGATACGTACAATGAGATGCATGGGGCTTGGTGCACTTAGCAAGGAGAGCCTATGCCACCGAGGGTTACGCGCCATGTGACACCTCCTCCACCTCCGCCTACGGTCAGACAAGGAAGCTTCGACTTCTCGGGGTTCAACCAGATCTTGGTCGATCAGTTTGGTAGCTTCCAAACCACCATGTTGGAGGCTCAGTCGACCCAATTCCAGGGATTTGAGGAGCGCGAAGTCAAGAGGTGGGAGGACTTCCGTGTGATGGAGGAGCAACGTTGGGATGATTACCAGGGGCGTGTAGATCAGCGTTGGGAGGCCGCTCGAGCAGAGGACACTAGGCGTTGGAGAGCCCACCAGGAGGAGACGATGAACCGCTATGATGCCTTAGCTCGCCGGATTCCAGGGTACCCCTTCCATGATCAGATCGGTGGTAGTGGGAGTGACTTTCCTAACACCCCCTACGACCCCTAGAGACTCCAGCCGACAGGAGCCACTTTTATCGGTAGTATTTGTATATTATCGTTATTTTGGCTCGTTTACTATTGTTGGTTGAAACTCTTTTACTTCGATTTGGTTGTATGATGCTATGGCTTTTGACTCTTGTACTCTTTATTTGCTTTTGTAGTTGTGGCCTGTGTGCCTTTTGTCGTGATTAGTTTAGTTTAGTTTTTGTCTTGGTGCCTTAGGTGATTAAGAGAGGAAAAACATCAAAAATCTGGAAACAGGGGCCAAGCGAAGCGCTTGGAAGGGCCAAGCGGTCCGCTTCAAATTCCAGGAAGTTTTGCAACTTCCTGGAAATTCAAGCGGAGCGCCTGGAGCCTCCCAAGCGCCCCGCTTGGACCCTGAACCCAGATTTTCCTCGTTTTTCCATTCTCCTCACCTTTGCGCACCCGTTTTCACTTGTTTCTTGAGTCCTTTCAGGTGCTACTCATATATAGGAGATTGGACACGAACCTTATCTCAGGGAAGTGTACTTTCAATCCAATTTTTCCTTTTCTTTCAACTTTTCTTTGCTCGAGGACGAGCAAAAGTTTAGGTTTGGGGAGGGGGTATTGGATTTTCAGTACTATATGCTTGTGTGGTTCGTACATGCCTGATTTTACTCAAGTTCATGTGATTTGTCGTGTTTTTTCAAATTTTTGCATGCATATCATCCTTAGATTTGTTGTTGCACGTTGTTGTGTGTGGAGTTTATTGCCAAGTCTTTTGAACTTTTTTATTGAGTAGACTAAGTGTTTATGACCATTGATCATATGTTGCATCACTTTGCAAGTAGTTTGAGGCTTGTCTCGCTTGGTTTGTCACATTCTCTTGTGCACTAGTTAAGCTTAGTAGTCTCGACATCACCTTGAGTGGTGTTTCTTCTACTGCGGTTCACGATGGCCTTATGAAATGATGCATGTTAGAGTCTATGGTTGTAACCCGTGTAATTATGTACGTAAGAGGCGACAAGTTCTTCACCTCGATTCGAGATTGCCAAATGCCTAGGAAGGAGGTAGTGTGAGGTGTGCGATTCCTTGTATTAAACCTATTCTATCGAATAGGTTTGGGGAGGGGGTTGCTTCGTTGATCTTGTCTTTCGTCTTTGAGTCATTGTAAAGTTTCCTTTTTCTTTTTCCTTTTGTTTTGTGTCCCAACCTATTCTTTCGAATAGGTTTGGGGAGGTGTCTTTGTAAAGAGTCTTTCCTTTTTCCTTTTCGTCTTTGTGCTCAAACCTATTCTCTCGAATAGGTTTGGGGAGGTGTTTTTGACACATAGTACTGCTGCTTGCCCCTATAAAAAAAAAGGAAAGAGAAAAAAAGAAAAGAAAAAAAAAAGAGAGAAAAAGAAAAGAAGAAAAGAAAAGAGAAAAGAAAATAAAAAAAGGGGAAGAAAGAAAATAAAGAATAAGGCCCTAAAGCAAAAGAAGGGTCGTTGCAAGCCAAAAGCAGTCTAGTAAAGTGTCAAGTGTCATGTAAATATTTTGTTCTTGTGAAGTTATCGAGTTGTAAATTCTATCTTTTGTTTCGTGTCGCCTTTGTCCAAGGCCTGTTCTTGACCACCCTCGTCTTGCTATTCAAGAAGTGGTTGAAAGAGGCTCATTCTTGAGAGTCTGGGTAGAATAGGGGAGTGTTATCTTTCTAAGGGAACCCTCCTTCATTTAATGAGAGCCAGTATTGGTTCGCCCTCTCTTGAGGAAAAGTCTCACTTGGTGAACAGAAGTAAGTCCTCGGTTTCATAGGCACGGGCCAATTGTAGTATGATAACATGCATCATTGTGTCGTCACTGACCAGGTCCAGGTAGAAGATGTTACGAGAGACTCCTTTGTTTAACCAAGTGCACATGAGAATGTGTATATTCGCAATCGAGGCATTCTTCAACCTACTTGCATGTCATGCACATATGGTCTTGTTCATAAGCATTTGGTAGATTCAATAGATTAGTTCATCTTACTTGGCATGAGACTCTTTTTGTGTTGCATTTAGGTTAGTTTATTGCTTGAGGACAAGCAAAGGTTTGGTTTGGGGAGTTTGATGAACGTATTTTTGACGCGTTCATCTTGACTTTTTCACCTTCTTTTGCTATCTTCTAGCCTTGTTTTTTGGTTAGTTTTGTAGAATTGTGTCACGTTTTGTGTTTTCTGCATTTTCAGGCACTTAGGTACGAAACGGTATTTTTGGAGCTAAAAACGAGCCTTTTTGATGGAAAAGATGGCCCCATTGAAGTTCCTCAATCTCTGTGGCTTGTTCGTAAGTGTTTGAGTATCAATAAGCATCGAGAAGGATGAGTCCAAGGCACCCGAGGGCCATGCGAGGGCAAAAAGATTGAGTTTGAAGACAAAAATCTGCCCAGGAGCCAAGCTAAGCGCCTGGAATAGTGAAGCGCTCCGCTTCAATTTCCAGGAGCCTCAGCACAGGAGCCAAGCGAAGCGCTTGGTGTGCCAGAAGCGCTTCGCTTGCCAAGCGCTCCGCCTGGCTTCTCCAAGCGGTCCGCTTGGCAGCGGTTACGTTTTCGGATTTTCCTTCTTAGATCTGATCTCTGATCATTTTTTGAATATCTTTTGAACTGTAACTTCGTTTTGGAGAGCTCCTAAGCCCCAAAACTCAGAGAATATTCAGATTTCTTTGTATTTTAGCTTGGGATTCAAGGTTTTGATTGAGGATTCATCCTTTGTAATCATCTACGGAGAGGTTTTCTTTGATTCTCACCGATTAGTGACAGCTTTGGTGGTAACTTGTATCACTCTCTTGTCTTGTAGTTTGATATGATGTATTCCAATTATTATTCATATGAATTGATGTCTATGTTGATGAATATGAGTAGCTAAATCTTTTGTGTTGGTGGTAGAATGTAGAATATGCATGCTATGGGTTATGTTTATGCTTACATGAGATTGTGATTCAATCTTGCTGCAAATCCCTTCATATGATTCTTAGTTGCCTATAAAATATATTCGAATTGAGTATAGTGACAAACTCTTGGTCAATGAAAGCTATAGGATTGTATGTTAGAGGTTTGCAGCATGCTAGATAAATGGTGTCGGTGACAAGCACCTCTAAATTATTGATAGTGATCTTTCACGATGTGTGTCTTAAATTTGCCTAGACAAGTTGCTTAGCAGACTTGATCGAAGGTTCTACGCACTGAACTTGCGAGCATATACGTAACCCATGCATGTGTATTTGATTTCTACCACCAACCGTTTTCCAAGCTTGTTTACAACAATCTGTTTCCTCGTTGCTATTGTTCAAAGGGAACGATTCTATCAACTTTGAACTCGTTGACTGAAATTGCTTGCAAAAACTCCAAGTAAAGCCACGTTAGGTCCCGAGAGAACGACACTCGGGGACAACTTGCCATTGCACTCTAGTTTGTGTAGTGATAAGTGTTCTTAGGCTTTTAAAACAAATTTAATTGGTGAAAAACGACATCATCATTGGTTGAACCACACCTTAGTGACATACTTGGGTGTGGTCGCGCCCCTTGAGGGACGGCCTATGATGCATTGTTGCGCTCTTAGACCGCTCCAGTTCGTACATGCGGACTGGACATATTTCAACACTAACACAATTCATCATCCCGGAAAACAAAAGACAAATCTGAAGACATGACAACAAAAATAAAATATCATTAGCGAATGTATAATAGAATACGGATTGAATAAGAATAAAAAAAATACATACAATTCAATGATATTAGATAAAACTTACAATTAGCATCGCGAAATAGAAATCAGGACTGACTACAAATTGATTAGTGATAATTGCAAGATCAAAGCTTTCGTAAAAGCATCCAACGTCAAAAGCAATTTAATCAAGAAGATTAGACTAATCAATGAGTGAACAATTTAATCAGAATACAAAAACAATGATAAAAACTAACCCAATTAACATCGAGCTTCATTTGTTCAGTAATGCCGTTCAATTTGTTGAAGGGTAATTCGTACTTCTTCTTAAGTTCGCAGTGAGTCGCTATGGTCAACTATTCTATGTCTTATTCATGTAGTGTTCCTCTTGAAATGACAGGGAACCTTCTTGTAGCTTCCTCGCACCTGAAATAGACTAGAGGGGGGGGGGGTTATTGTCTCTTACCCGGTCTGTAAGGTATCAGACCGGAGTGGCGACTTATCGAAGAGACTGATTTCTAAAGACAAATCGAAAATTGGTAGAGAGGATATAGAATGAGGTTAGCTATATATAATCGTTTTTTAGGATTTAGAAGATCCTTACTTCATGCAATGATTTTTGCTCCGTTTGAATTTAAATAGAAATTACTCACCACAATAAAGTAAAAAATCTAAACATTCCATATATTTTGATTTTCAGCATTGATGAGGCGTGCATGGAAAGAAAGGAAAGACGATAAAACTTAAGACTTACCAAAATAACTTATAGAATTTTTTACGAACAAAAATATTAAATCCAACACCAATACTTAATGTTGTCAATAAAGAATGATTCAAAAGTTATGGCTGAGTGGAATGTGGTGATGCTCATGATATATGGGACCCGGGTTCAATTCCCTCTGGCCACAGTTTTTTTTTTTTAAATTAAATGATTTATTCGATTAATCACTTATTTAATAATTAATATTCTAGAGTAATTGTTACGGAAAAAAACTTAATTGTTAATAAATAAATTAAAAGCATAAAATATTAAATCAAACACCAATACTTGATGTTGTCAACAATAAACGATTGAAAAGCTGTGGTCGAGTGGAATGTGGTGATGTTCATGATATATGCCACCCGAGTTCAATTCCCTCTAGCCACAGCTTTTGCGATTTTTTTTAATTTATTATTTCCATGAATTCGCAAAAAAGATTATTTTTAAAATCAAAAACACAAATAATTTAATCACTGATTTATTAAATATCATTTTTCAATAATTAAAATTAATTGTGAATGAATAAACTAAAAAAAATTAAACTGATTTTCGTACAATTGTATCTACGAATTTAATTTTAATTCCAGAATATATTTTACCTATATTTTAATTAACATTTTAATTCACCGTTTAAATAAAAAAATATTTATTTTTAATTTTAAAATTCATTTTGCCAAGAATTTAATTGACACCATAATTCAACATTTAATTAATAAACGATTTACTTTTAAATTCCGAAATTTGTTTTGTTGTATAATTCAATTAACATATTATTTTAATTAAATATTTAAATAAAAAACGCATAAATATATGACTGGACGTTTTTTATAAGAAAGAAGGAAGAAGAATTAAAATTACCAAAATTAGATGAATGAAAACTTACCAAAACAAATGAAATTGAATCTTTTCCATGAGCTCAAAATTTTGCCACATAGTGTGAAAGCTCTTGAGAATGAAATTGGGCTCTCCTAGACCCCTAGCTTTCATGTATATATAGATAGATAGATAGATAAACCAAGGGATCCACATCGAAGAACCTTGACAATCGAGAACAAGGTGTTTACTGATTTCTTGACTTTAGTGCGCATCAAGAAGCTAAAAAGCTGCTTGAATATTTTGCAAACAATGATTCTTATTTAATTTACAATGTGCATTAACTATGATATATATTATCTGTGTTTGTAATTAATCTTCACTTTATTAATGGCAATCTGTGGAGTTGACCTAGATGTTCACTCAACGCCGTAGTCAATCATATACAGTATAACTTCTATAAATTAATAACTTTGGGACCGTGAAAATTTATTATCTTATCCAGATATTAATTTATGTATGAATTAATATTTTATTAATTTACATAGCAGCCAATCCGTAAACGTGTAAACTGCGATCGTTAACCTAACACTACATCTAAGATCCAACCATGTGATGTTGGGATCATTCGATTTCAAGATGCATTATCCTAAACGATTTTATCGAACTCTATTGAAAAGTTATGAAATTGATATTCTCAATCTAGAGAAGATAAACATCTCATAAGCAATCAATCTTGTAATTTCAGCTTGGACAACTGATGTTAACAAAAATGCAATTGCTAATTATTTTCGTCATTGTAAGATTTGGACCATGGATATTGAAAATTTAGAAATTCCTCCATTGAACGACGGGGGCATTCATGAGTTCCAATTCTTAATTAAGGAGTTGAACTATCGTAACAAAATGGATGTTGAGGACCTTTTAAACTACTTAGAGAAAATAATGTGACCGAGCTGCTAACCTATGAGCATCTCATTGAAGACATGATGGGACATGACAAAAATGACGAAGTTGAAGATGATAGTGTTACATTGGAACCTGTTAGTCTAAAAGAAGCAATACATGCGACACTCACATTGAATAGTTTTCTAGTTTCTACTATAGCATGAACATTCTACGTCGGAGTTTCTAACTGCACTTGGGAGATATAAATTTCAATAAGAAACAAGTAACTATGAAGTTATTTTTCAAGAAAGATGTGTAATTTAGTTACATATATATTGTTTTTAAATAAAATTAGTGAATTATTAATTTACGTATCGGCTGGGACCTATTTGGTTTTAAGAAAAATTATTATCTTATAATATTAGCCAGGTTATTAATTTAGCACGTTGGTCCCAAGTCGGGACCAGAGAAATTTATTATTTAATCCAGATTATTATTTTATCCAGGATTAATTTATGCAGGTTCTACTGTATTATTAGGTGTATACTTTGGGATGAATTAACCTGGGTCATCTTGGACGATTTTCTCATTACAACTCCAAAAAAACATGTTAATACAATAAGTTCGACATCAGACCATTCCAAAAAAACCTAGCAAGACTAGCTAATAAAATCAACACAAAAATATCCAAACAATATCAATATTTAGCCAAAAATCAAGGCATGAACCGGTGCTTGCAGCTTAGGATACAAGCAGCTCCTCTGCACTATTTTCTGTATAATCTGATGCCCAATAGCGTCACTATCAATCGCTTTCTGCTGGAACAGGTGTTCGTTTCTTGCTTGCCACACTCCATAAACATATTATGCGATTAAGCCTTTTAGTAATCCCACCTTCCAACCTTTATCACATAATATTCATAAGTATTCATAATACAATGTAAAATGTGTAGCAAAAGCTAAAATTTTCCCTTTTTTGGTCGGTGGAAACTGGAAATCTTGGAATAATCCAGGTTTCGAAGTTTTTTCTGAGATTTGTTCATCTCAGCCCGAAGAAGGCTTTCAGACGCCAAGAAATTCGAGTTGACCTGTGTCAATCCGTCCAGATTCAAAATATAGATTTGAACATATTGATTTCACCTTGCACAATACCAACATTTAGTCGTCTTTCCAACGTGTAAGAGACTAGCATGAAATAAACCCAGTGTAGGAGGACCAAAGTGAAATAAGAGAGCATAACATGAATTTGAAATAGACATGTTATATGTCCACCACATTTTATAATAGTGGATGGTGGCGGAAAGGTTCTAAAGCCAACTGGCAAAAAAACATTACCAATTCTATCATAAAAATCAAACACAATAAAACAAACAAAAATACAAACACAACAAACCAACCAAAAATTACAGACTTACAGTATAAAATCACACTTATCATCTCAGAACTTTCCCAGTTGCTTCATTCATAATCATCTCCAGCTAGAACAATAATGACAACCCGACCCGATTTTACACTAGCTCTTGTCACAGTTTCTCTGTTTCTTGCCCTGTTTTCCTACTCTGCTTCGGCTCAAACTGTTCCGAGGCTGAACTACTACTCTAAAACCTGCCCTGATGTTGAAAAAATTGTCACGAGTGTCGTCAGGCAGAAGTTCCAACAGACATTCGTTACTATACCGGCAACTATCCGTCTCTTCTTCCACGACTGCTTTGTTTCGGTAACTAATTATTGTTCGTTTTCACATTCTTTTGCTATTCGTTTGGAAATTAAGAGGTAATAACACGTGCATACAGGGTTGTGATGCATCGGTGATCATAGCATCAACATCAGGGAATACGGCTGAAAAGGATCATCCCGATAACTTATCATTGGCTGGAGATGGATTCGACACCGTGGTCAAAGCCAAGGCAGCCGTCGAAGCAAGGTGCAAGAGAACTGTTTCTTGTGCTGACATTCTCGCATTGGCCACTCGCGACGCCATTGTCCTGGTTCGTAAATTTCGATTAGACTAGTACCCCAATTTATCATGTTGTATCGTATTGTGTTGTGAGAATCTGGATTTGACTCTATCCAACGGGGAAGTCAACGTTTTATAGTTCTCGACTCTCTCTGTATAACTCTGTTTGACTTTTGAAGATATACAGCTTTTACACAAATTACACTTGCTATCTACTTCTTCTGATATGGTCTTAAATTTACATATGCATGCATAACAAGAACATGGTTTTACGAAATGAATCAGGCCGGTGGGCCTACGTACCAGGTGGAACTGGGGAGACTAGATGGTTTGAGTTCAACAGCTTCAAGTGTGAATGGGAATCTGCCTCAGCCAAGCTTCAATCTGAATCAGCTGAACTCCATGTTTGCTTCTAGAGGTCTTTCTCAGCAAGACATGATTGCTCTCTCAGGTCAGAACTTTTGTTTAACTATCTGTCATAAGACTCATAAATTTCATTTCACTTCCGATTACGTATCCGACAACTAAAAGAATAATTGGAATTTTAACACGATAGAACTTTTAATTTGTTCTTAAACTTTGGCTTGTAACTTCAATCTAACCATAGGCTGGGATCGCCATGTTTGCACTTTGCCCTTTGACTTTTCAAATGTTCTGTGTAAAAATGTCGCCACCTAAGTTCATTATTTGAGTGATCTTATAAAAACTTAAAAATAAAGTTTAGAAAAAAATAGATCAAACCCCCCAAACTATTATCCTTTTGAGTATATGACTCCCACACTAATAAGTTTAGTGATTAACCCCCTCAACTATTAAACTTTTGAGACAACAACATTTATAGGTATTTAAATTTTATATATCCAACACATAAAAATATTTATTCATATTCCATTGCTACGGTACATGACATACAAAAAACTTAAAAAATATATTTCCTCCGTAATTACTTTATAATTGACCTTTTCGACTTATTTTTGCCACAAATTACTTTAAATTTCATTAAAAAATATATAAATAATATTATATTTATCATCGGAGTAAGCATAGTTTCACAACATTTTTATATATATTTATTTACGGTATAAATTAAAAATAATTCGTTGTCAAAATGTTTTCAAAACATTTAATAAAAAAATTAATAAAAGTAATGGAGGATGAACTAATTATAAATTATTTCAAAACTATAAAATAAAGTTTGAACGACACTTAAATATCATGATAATCGACAAAATTAAATTTTGTATCACAACATCTAATAAATCAACATATTTGGTTGATTTGTTAATATTTTATTATTAAATTTATATTTGGGGGGCATTGTCTGAAAAGTATGATAGTTGAGGAGGTTAATCACCAAACTTATTAGTTTGGGGGGCAGAGTCTCGAAAGGGTAATAGTGGGGGGGGGGGGGGGGTGTGGGTGGGTTTGATCCATTTTTTACGAAAGTTTATTATTTGAGATTAGAAATGAAGGTTATCTAAAATGTTTCATTTATTACACATTTATCCCAAATATTTTGTTTTTTACAAAATTAACACTAAATATTTAACTATACTTCAAAATGATCCACAAAATTATTGTAAAAGAAACCCCTATAAGATTTGTGTTTCAAAATAAGTCTCAAATTATTTTGAAAACATTAAAAAAAAAAAAAAAAAAAAAAAAAAAAAAAAGAAGAAGAAGACGATGAACAGCAGCTCCAATTGGAGCTGTGGAAGCTCCGATCGGAGCTGTCAACTCCGGTATCGGAGTTAGCTTTAAGAAAAATGGAAAAAGAAAATAGAAAAGAGAGAAAAGAAAAAGGAAAATAGAAAAAAAAACGGAAAGAATAACACTAAGGGCGTGTTTGTTTGTTGCAAAACGGAAAACTAGGGCACGTCAGAGTCAATGCCGGAGGAAGGAATGGGTTAGGATGTGATTGTTTAGAAAAGCTGGATTAATTTGAAAAATGTGTTTTTAGTACTCTCCTGTAAGTTTCCATTAAATGTTATTGGTTCTTTTAGGTTCAATTTGATCTTATATATATTATTTTCAATTCAAATTAAAAAAATATATATATATGAACAAAATTAAATGGAAACCTTTGTTTGCTAGTAGATCAGAATGAGTTGGGAAGTTATTTTTAGCACATTAAAATTACCATTTGCTTGCCCATGACGTGTTAGTTGATAGTGTCGGTATGTCGGATTTGATTCTCTTCCACTTGAGAACTGAGAACTCTGATGTACTTTCCTCTTGATTATTATTATGAGATGTGCTTTTGCGGCTAGAAACAAAAAAATTGTCCTGGACTCAATTAGTTAGAAATCTTGAAGTTTCATTGTTTTTAATCATTTATTGAAATTTAGTTTTAAATTTAGGATATGATTCGTTTTACAATTCCCACAACTAATGGTCTACATGTATTATCAATTATCTCAAAAGAAAATTGAGAACATGTGTACTTATAGAAAAATCCAGGCATCCGCTTATGACTCAAGATTGATTCAAATTCTTTTGTTTATGATTCCCTTGTGCAGCTTGTCACACAGTAGGATTCTCCCACTGCAAAAAATTTGCGAACCGTATATACAACTTCACCCGTCAGAACCCACTTGACCCAACCCTGAACCAGGAATACGCAAAGCAACTACAGGACATGTGTCCTAGGAATGTGGACCCTAGAATCGCAATCGACATGGATCCAACTACACCGAGGAGATTCGACAATGCTTTTTTCACAAACCTTCAAAATGGGAAAGGCTTGTTCACCTCGGACCAAGTCCTTTTCACGGACTCTAGGTCCAGAGGCACGGTTAATACATGGGCCTCAAACTCGACCGCTTTCAATGCCGGTTTTATCCAGGCCATCACTAAGTTGGGCCGGGTCGGTGTGAAGACAGGAAGGAATGGAAATATCCGTTTGGACTGCGGAAGATTTAATTAGAAGGCAACAAAGATACTGGGCTCGGAAAGTGAATACATAATTTGATTTTAGAATTTAAAAGAAATGGAAATGAAATATTTAAATAATAAAGATGTATATGTGTAATCTTTAATGAGTGAGTGTTATCAGAGACCATCCTTAGATAAAGACCATAGAGACCAATTTATATAAATTACAAAACAACCCCAAACAACTATTAGCTTCTAAAAAAAGCCACAATCCAACAACTAGGGTCAAAACTGGGTCATGAATATGTGTGTGTATATATATATATATATATATATATATATATATATATATATATATATATATATATATATATATATATATATATACACACACACACACACACACACGTCAGAAGAATCAGAAACCCCCATCGTTTTGTAGAGAGAGAAAACGGGTTGGAGAGAGAAAACTACTTCTCCATCGTCGTCGTCATCACCTCATCGTTCCTGATCATCATCTCACCAGCATCATCATCTCTTCGGCATCGATCTTCTCATCATCTCATCATCATCATCATCATCTTTGTCGTACGTCTTTGTGGTTTTGTTCAACTAATCAGGTTTGATTGCTGATTGTTTGATTTGTGTTGATTAAATAGATGTATAGAGGGAAATTCTAATGATTTGTTCTACTTGAGAAAACAAGGGGAAATAGACTGTAATTTGGTTATTTGCTCAATTAATTGTATGTTAGTTTGTAGCCACCGATTTACTGTTTGATAGCTTTTTTGAATTTTACCGGTTGGAGATCTCATGCTGATTTTGTCCATTAAAATCATGAAATAATGATGTTTGTAGTAGTTTACGTAGTTTCTATGTTCTAAGCAGTATTGCTTATGTCTTGGGCAATACATACCATGTTTTTAATCTGTATGCTATGTCTAATGCAATAAATCATGATATATTGATCTGTAAAGTATACTCTATGTTTTCAACAAGATTGCCTATGTTCTATATAGTATATTCCATGTTCTTAATCTGTATGCTATGTCTAATGCAATGAATCATGATATATTGTTCTGTAAAGTATACTTATGTTTTAAACAAGATTGCCTATGTTCTAGACAGTATATTCCATGTTCTTAATTTGTATGCTATGTCTAATGCAATGAATCATGATATATTGATATGTAAAGTATACCCTATGTTTTCATTAAGATTGCCTATGTTCTAGTAGTATATTCCATGTTCTTAATCTGTATGTTATGTCTAATGCAATGAATCATAATATATTGATTTGTAAAGTATACTCTATGTTTTAAGCAAGACTGGCTATGTTCTAGACAGTATGTTCCTTGTTCTTAACCTGTATGCTATGTCTAATGCAATGAATTATGATATATTGATCTGTAAAGTATACTCTATGTTTTCAGCAAGACAATCTATGTTCTAGTCAGTATACGCTATGTTCTAAAAACTGTCTATGTTATCAATATTATTACCCATGTTCTTACCAATATGTCCCACATGATTTCACATGTATGCTCCGTTTTATGTACTAAAAGCATATGAAATTGATCCATGCAGTAATTTCTATTTTGTTACCAGTAATTCCCATGTTCTCACACATAATGTCACATGAATGTTCGGCTTTATTCACATAAAGCATGTAAATATTGACCTATGCATATTGTCTATGTTCTCAACTATATTTTCTATGTTCCCCATAATATGCCCCATGTCACAAAAAAGGCTCATGGTCACTGATCGACACATTTTGATATGTAGGTATATGTACCATTTTGACATTCGTGGATGCTTGAAAGGACTGACATGAACTTTCGATGAGTACAACGACAACTACAACATCAACTTTTGTCCTAGACCCATCCTTTACCAACACAAAGGGAGAAAAAACAAGGAACCAAGAAAAATTTGAGAGGAAAACTACCGAGTTCGTGGCACATCTAGAAAAATATTATTCTGATTAATTTGTTATGTTTTGGACTAATTTCAGACTTTTAGTTGTTTTAGATAGTAATCGACTATATATCTATGATTTAGTTTGAGAACATAGGAGAAATTGTCAGAAACATAGGTTGTATTTGGGGAAACATAGAACATGACACATATATAAAATCAAGTTAATTCATTAGAGATATTAATTATGAGAAACATGGGTAATATTTCCATGAACATGGGAGACATTTCCACTAACATGAGTAATATTTCCATGAACATGGGTGACATTTTCAGGAACATGGGTAATATTTTCATGAACATGGGTGACATTTTCAGGAACATGGGTAATATTTGAACAAACATAAAACATGAACATTAACAAGAAATTGCAAGTACATGGGATATTGTGAGCATCATGGATATAACATTTCCATGAACATCGAAGATATTCCCAAAAACATTGGTAATTAATATTTTGACAAACATAGAACATGAATCTTGTATATAAATTTAAGTTCAGGGGACATATTAATATGATGAATACAATAATAACTATGTAAGTTCTAATTTCAAACTGAATCCAGTTATTGATGACATGATCCTTTTCGGATGACAAGGAGACCTCCATCTTCTTAAATACGACATCATCGTTTGTATCAACATGAATCAATGTTAGCTATCTATATTATACTACGATTTACTATCCATGTTCTTCACCAAATACTCTATGTTCTTCCATAAATACCCTATGTTCTTTACTTCTCAGTCTTTGATCTCTTACTTCGCTACTTTGTAATTTCTCTCTTCTCGAAAATATAAACATCAATAGTTTCTTCATCATCTAAACTGTCATCAACGTTTGGTTCTGCCTCGTTTACCGGTTTCTCCACATTTACATCATCAAATTGGTTTCGCTTCGCTTACTAGTTTCTCCACCTCCACCTTTTTCATTAACAACTGGTTCTGCACCAACCATTAGTCATGCTTTTCTTCTCTTTATTCTCTGACACAACATCTACAAAAAAATAAAATAAATAAAAACATAGGAAAAAATGTAAGGAACATGGGTAATAATATTAAAAACATAGACCTAATAAAAAACATATAAAAAATCTATGTTTCCAGAAACAAGTCCTATGATGTCAACCAAATACCCTATATTATCAACAAAAAAAAACCTATGATCTCGGGAATTTATCTATATGCTCCTCTCAAGTAAAGCAAGAAACTTTCACATATCCAATTAATCAGCAGAATACCTAATAAAACATCACAAAGGAGCAAAGAACCTCACAATAGTCTCCCCTGACCAAAGCTTAATTAATCAGCTGAATCCAGTTGGATTAATAAGTTTCCCTGGCCAAAGGAGCAAAGAACATCACAATAGTTCACATATCTAATTAATCAGTTGAATCCAGTTTGATAAATAGTCTCCCTGACCAAAGTCTAACAGAAAGCTACTCATATTAATGCCATGATCAATGCATGCATTTCAAATCTTACTCCTCAATTATTCAAACTCAATATTAATACATTTCACATTAGCTGAATTATTGCCACAGTTAATCATACTCATAACTTAAAATAAATGATCCTACCATTTTAATACTAATGTACTACCGCAAGCTACTAGTACTAGTCTTTCTAAACCAGATAGTTCAACACGGCAGCATATTGTTTAATACTAATGTAATATTACCACGACCACCACCACCATTTATATTGAACTACTACTATGTATATTCACTACAAGAAATCAGCCATTTAGCGACGGATGGATAGATACGAATGCGATCCGTCGCTATTTAGCGACGGATCGCTACTATTAGCGACGGATGAGGACGAACTGCGCTCTAAGCTCAGTTCGTGCCTCTGGAGACCCAATCCGGCTCAAGTTTAGCGACGGATAAGGTCTATCCGTCTCTATAGGTGAGACGGATGACATCATCCGTCGCTAAACTCGTTGACCATACTGGTTAATTTAATAAGGAAAAATGAAAAATAAAATAAAATAAATACTTAGCGACGGATAAGGTTATCCGTCGCTACGAAGTTATATACAGACGCGATTCTCCCTCTTCTTCCCCATTTCGATTTATACAATTCCTAATCCACCACCACAATCGGCTCACCTCCGCTCACCACCACTCCTCATCGATCGATCACCACAATCGGCTCAGCACCACCACTCCATCGGCGTGCCACCACGACTACTCATCACCGCCACTCCTCTTCGACGTGCCACCACCAACATCACTACGCAGCGACCTTCTCATCCCCTTCTTCTTCTTTGCCGCCGTACCACCACCGCACCGTCGTCCTGCCGGAGTTCATCCCTCCCTTTCTCATATTCATTTGATATAGGTTAGTAACCCTAAATTCAATTCTTGGGTTGGTGTAACGGTATCGGTTTTGAAAACAAAATAATTTCTTGAAAAAGAAAATCCAAAATAACTTTAATAGCAACGGTCGACAATTAATGCCAAAATAATCTTTGACGCCCACAGCGCTAACAGAAACAAGTAAATATCCAACGATAACTCAAAATTCAAATGAAACAACGAGTGAAGACAGTAAAAAGTTCATCTTCTTATTTTGAAATAAATTCCCAAGACTCCCCCGACCCTTCTCTCAGTCGCTGGCATCCTAATCGCGAACATCCTCAGCAGTATCTGGAAGGAAGGAATTTTGAAAACAAGAGAGTGTGAGATGAAGGATCTCAGTGAGGTTCTAAGTTAAAAACAGAAAGTAAATAGTTTTGAAATCAAAATCCTTTTTAGTAAAGCAAACAACAGAACAGATCACATAACAGAATAACAGAACAGATAAGTTGAAGACCGTTGGTGCAGCCTGCCTTATTGTTCCTACTCCCAGAATGCCCTTATAACTCCCTCCAGAGGGTGCACAACTCCGGACAGAAACAGAAATCCCCGTGTACTTTGTGGAAACAGAACCTACGACCCTAATAGACCTCAGCGACTTCTGCCTCGCGCCTAAAAGGGATTAGACTAGGCAATAATCAAGCAAACCCGATAGTCCTCTACTACCCAAGTCTACCTAATTACGACCTAATCGACCGGTCACACAGAAACAGAACAAACAGATACAGATAGTCAAACACCGGGAAGTGTTCCTGCAGAAAAGTTAATCCAGAACAGAGTAGCAATAAACAGAGAAAGTAAATAGTCATACTTAGGACTTAAATACTTTTACGCGGAAGCATACAGTAAAACAATATATGTAGTAGTAGGTACAAGTTGTCACATATCCTTCTAGTTTTTCGCAAATAAATAGGTTTAGGGGTGAACACTCACCTTAACTTGCGAGCAAAAGATCTCCAACGAGTAGTAAGCTTACGGGTTATCGAACAACGGAGAACCTAAAGATAAAATACTAATCACACTTTAGAAGTCGAACGGACGGAAGGAAAAAGGTTGGAAAAGAAGTGGTAAAGACGGGGTTCGAACTCAGGACCTCTAAGTTAGTCAAGTAAGAACCTAACCAACTAGGCTAGCAAGTCAAGTCATTACTAAATTACAAAAACAGAAACTAAGTTGAAACATTTTCAGAAATACTCTTTCGGTTTTCAGACTCTGGAAATTACTAAAATACCCTTCAGTGGTAAATTTCAAAAAGATCCTTTTCAAAATCAGAAAGTACAAACCAGTCCAGAAGTTTTCCAAACATACATATCAGTCTCCACAGAACAAGAAGGTTTACGAAAAAGTCCTCTGTCAGTCAACTACGGTCAAAGTTAAATTGCAAAAAGGACCTTTAGATTTTCAAACTTCCCAAAACAGTCCACAAGGTCCATATTACTATCACTAAAGTCCAAATCAGTCCTTTTCGAAGTCAACAAAAAACTATGGTCAACATACGAGGTCAACAACCAACACAAGTCCAACAACAGTAACAACAATCTAACAAATCCTAAGTCCCGGTTCTCAGTTCGAATCAAAATAACATGGTCAGATTGAACAAGGGTAAAACGGTCCAGGGGCAAAAAGTCCAAAACAGAATACGAATTTCGAATCGAAAGAAACAGTAAAGAAATCGCGATTACCTTCGAAAGGAAATAGAGTCAATCTGCAAATCGAATGAATACCAAGAAAGAAAAGAAATCAAAACGAGATTCGAATCAAAATCGCAATCGAGATTGAATCTAAAACGGAAGGACAGAACAAAACTTACCGATCGAAATCGGAATCAAACGAACGGAAGGATTCGATGGCGTCGAGCGAATCGGAGATCGAACGGATCGGGAACAGGCGGCGGCGGCGGATCGATCTTGGAATCGGCGCGGCGCGGATCGGGCAGGTGGCGCGGCGAAACGGAACGGGACAGACGGATCAGCACGGACGACGGACAGGCGACGGCGCGAACGAACGGACAGCGACGGCGCGAACGAACGGACAGGCGACGGCGGCGCGCGAAACGGAGAACAGAACAGACGGATCGATCGATCCGAACAGCAAGATACGACGCGGCGGCGGTGCGGCGTTGGCCGAACGGGGGAACTGGCAGAGACGACGGCGGACGGACTACGGCGGCGGCGGTGACAGAGTCGAACGACAGCAACAAACTCTCTCTTTCTCTCTCTCCTTTCTCCTTTTTCTTTCTTTTCTCTCTTTCTTTTTTGGTTTGATTTGAACGACAGAAGGAATGAGGAGAGGGGGGCGACTAGGGTTAGGGTTAAGTTAGATGGGCCGGTCAAAAGGGCCTTGACTGGGCTAAAGAATGGGCCAAAAGAGGTCAGAAAGTCCAGACTTCCAGCTCGATCCAAACGTAACGAAATGAACTAGTTTACGCGAAATTAATTAAATAATTATCGAATAAATAATTTACTCTAATAATTAATTAACTAAATTAAATAATTAAAATAATAAAATAATAAATAAATAATATAAAAAGACGGGGTGTTACAGTTGGGTTCTCTTGTTCATGCCATTTTGTAGCATTTTAATTTAGGGTATTTGTTTAATTGAGGATAAATTTTAGATTAATTTAGATAAATTTAGATAAATGGTACTATTGGATACTGGATACTGGATATTTGTTTTATTTAGATAAATTTTGTTTAATTTAAATAAATGTTAGAAAATTGAGGATGAAGTAAATGTTAGAAATTTAATAATGGTACTGGATTTATTTTGAGAATGATATGCTCTGAACCATGACTTGATTGCATAATTTTTAGTTAATTTTTAATTAATTCTATTAATGTTGCATATTTAAACTAATAGCTTGATTTGGGGATGTTTTAGGCTGCAAAATGCTCCATTAGTAGTAGTGTAAATTTAGGCTTATGGAACTATCGAGGATAAATGTTAGATTTTGAGCTTTAAGGCTTAAGATTTTGTTTTTACTTGTGCTATGTTGGAAATAGTAGTAGAATTGGTAGTACTGGTTTACATTAAAATGATGGATTAAATTAGATTAATTAGATCAAATTTTGTATTAAATTAGATTTTTAAATGTAGGCTATGTATCCTTGCATTATTTGGTCTTTCACATATGCATTTTGCAGCTTCATTTGGATTTGTAAATCATAAGTTTACAGCATAAAGTAAAGCATAAAATCCAGTGTCGTTTCTTATCAGTGTATACTCAAAGTCCATTTATTGTTTCTTACGGTTGTTCTTAAACGTGCAGATCATGCCGAGGCCAAAGAAACCGGGGAAGCTGTTGGCGGCCAGCAGCCGTAGCTACGCCGAGCCAGACTCACCATTCCGCACCCCTAGTAGTCAGCCGGAGTCGGGGGGGAGACCTCGGCGACTCATGTCAGTGAGACCCAGTCCCCTGGCCCCCGTTCTAGCAGCAGTGTAGGGTCTACTGGTCCAGACGTGTTTGCTAACCTGCCGGATGATGGGTACAGGGGGAGGTGTACAGGGCGGGTGAGCGGGTGAATGGCAAGCTCGTCGTCTGGCCCATGCCTGGGCATGTGTAAGTTATTTAGTTGGATTAATTTGTGTGTTTGGTATTGTATGTTTTATTTAGTTGGATTAATTTGTGTATGTAATTGCAACAGGATGATGCCGAGGGAGGCTGCAAAGTTCATCAGCAAAGAATCCACGAAGAAAGTGGATCTCCCACCACTTGGAGCCCAGTGGCATACTTTCACTCCGGAGCGGAAGGCGGAGATTTGGAATGCTCTGGAGGTTAGTAATCTTTCTTCTTCTCTTATGGTTTAATCTTTCTTTACTTGGGTGATATGTTAGTCACCGTGTGTTAGTTGAAATAGGACAATGTGCAATTGTTTGGGTGATATGTTAGTCACCGTGTGTTAGTTGAAATAGGACAATTTGCAATTGTTTGGGTGATATGTTAGTCACCGTGTGTTAGTTGAAAATAGGACAATGTGCAATTGTTTGGGTGATATGTTAGTCACCGTGTCATATATATGTTAGTTTGAATTTTGTATACTTTCTGAAATGTAGGAGAAGTTCTTTGTTAGGTAACTTGTAATTTTGATGAGCAATTAACCATGCTAAATTAAGAACAGTCCAGTAACCAGTACTCTTAAGGTCCATAGAATTTTAGAATTTTAAGGACATTGTAAAAGAGGAACGTTTGCTGATGACTTAGATAGGTGTTAGATAAGTTATTTCTTTTGTGTATGACGTATTTTATTTTCTGAGAAGAAAATAATTTATTGACACTTTAGCGTATGATGTATTTTATTTTCTGAAAAGAAAATATCTTATTGATGCTTAGCTTTAATGAATCTTATTTTCTGAAAAGAAAATGACCTATTGAAGCATTTGCTGAAGATGTATTTTGTTTATTACAAACAAATTATTGAAGCAAATAAGAAACCGGTCAGAATCTTGAAGACTTTTGAAGATCTGAAGACTTGAAGACTTGAAGACTTGAAGATTGCTGAAGACTGGTAAGGCACGTGTTGCTCAGAAAGTGAAATTTTCAGCAACAACATTGCATAAGTGAAAATCTGAAAGACAGAGTAGGTTGTGCTTGCTGAAACTGAGAATGAACACTTGCTGATGAACATATGTGACCTCTTGTTGAGTGTACGTGATTTTGCGCTCCAATGTTACTGTTTGAATTCTATTCAAATGTGCATTTAATGCAAAGCTTACACGCGAAGGACATGAAGACTAGAAGACAAACAAAGGTTGCTGCTGAAAGTACAAAAGCAAGATAGTGACATGTTAAGGAACAAAAACCTTAGGATTTGAAATTCAAACGGCTCCTTACTTGCACTATAAATAGAGGTCATCCGGCAAAGAGTTGAAGTGTGTCAACAACGTGATCAAACTCTCACTTGTGCTTAAAAACTCACAAACCTTCAAACACTCTTACTGCCATTGATCCGTTCCAAGACTTAAAGCTTGAAAAAGCTACTTGTGAAGAAGTAGAACAAACTCGGCTAAGAAATTAGTTAAGTGTTCTTTCTTTCGAACAAGAACAAGTCTTGACACCAGAAACAATCAAACTTGTTTACTGCAAAGTACTCCAAGTTGTGTTTCTTAGATTACTTGTTGTAACTGAATAAGTTATAATTAAGTCATCTCACCCCAAAACTCTCTAACTGAAAATACACCCTTTCAGGCGTGATATTCAGGGGGAACTTAATCGAGCAAAGTTTTGCTGATTAAAAGTACCAAGTTTGGTGGAGAACAAGGTTGAAGTTCTCTAGTTTAGGTTGGAGACAAAGCAAGTGTGCTTTGGTTTCTGTTGAATCGCTTTAGATAGGAGATTGTAAGGAACCTCAATCATATCTTAGTGGATTCAGTCCTAGAAAGGACAAAGTGGATTAGTTGAGAGATTACGCCACTCTCAGATACCACTATAAAAGCGTTTGTGTGATTTACTTACTGTATTTAGCTTTCAGCAAATTATATATGTTTGTACACAGTCACTCACTTCACTTGCTGAAACTCTTTACTTGCTGAAAAAGCACTTATTGTTTCAAAGACTTCCGCTCTCTGATTTAAGTACCAGCAAACCAAGTTACTGGAAAGTAACTTACGCTTGCTGAGAAAGTTAAGTATCAGCAACCTCTTTACTGAAAAGTAATAAGTACTTGCTGAGAAAGTTTTTAAACGACAAAAGTTTGAAAAGACTATTCACCGCCCCCCTCTAGTCTTTTCTTTTTGTTTAAAGGGACCAACAAGTGGTATCAGAGCAGGAGGTTCTTTAGCCTTCTGCACTGAACCTAGATCCCCTTAAGTGTTTTCCGTAAATCACTTTCACTTGATCAGTTTGGTAGTGCTTTGCTGACATGATGTCTTTAGGAGATGCTCCCTTGCTGAAGCTGGAAAATTACGAGAAATGGCGAAACAACATGATGTTACATCTTGAGGCCATTAGTGATGAGATGGTCACCGTCATTAATGATGGACCTATCAAGATCACCAAGGTTGAAAGGAGTTTCCCTCATAGAACCACTGAAGCTGGAAAGGAAACTATCCAAGGCGAACCATCAGATACGGTTGTGCCAAAACCAAGAGAGGTATGGACTTCTGACGAAGCTAAGAGATTCCGTCTTGATGGCCAAGCAAGAAATATAATCATCAGATCAACTCCGGATACCATACAGTGCAAACTGTGGGGTGCTAAGACTGCTAAGGAGGCTTGGAAAATGGTTCAGGATCTTTGTGCTGGATCTGACAAGACCAAGGAAAACAAACTTGAAGTACTTAAGCTGAAGTTTCAAAACTTTAAGCAAGGTGCTAACGAGTCACTGGAAGACTTGGACTTCAGATTCACAACTCTTGTTAGTGAGATGGCAGCGCTGGGTGTTGGAAATCTTTATTCAGATTCTGAGAAAGTGAAAACTATCATCAGAAGTTTGAATCAAGAATGGATTCATACTCAGAATTTCTATTATAATCAAGGAATGCCTGACATTACACCAACTGAGTTGTTCTCTCATCTTGCTACTGTCAATTATGAGACAAAGCAAAGAGAAAATGTGTTTGCTGAAAAATCGCAAAACATTGCTCTTGCTGCAAAGCCGTCATCTTCTGAAAAGAAGAATGATAAAGAGCCTGCTGATGAAAATGCTTTAGTTGTTAAAAACATGAAGAAATTCATCAGTAAGGAACTTGAAAGGCGAAAAGCAAAAGAGAAGCTGAAAAAGCATCTTGGTAATAACTACCATAAGTACAAGAATGATACTAGCTCGCTGAACAAGCAAGCTCAGCAAGCTACATCATCAGAAGAACCAGCAGTTGGAAATGATCTATGTTTTTACTGCAAAAAGCCTGGACACTTCAAAGCTAATCGCCCTCTGCTGAAAGGCAAATCTGCTGAAAAGAAGAAGAAGTTCAAAAGAGCTTTCATTGCTGAAGAAAAGAAGAAGCTTCAAGCAAAAATCGATGCATTATGCATTGAGACAAGCTCCGAAGACAGTGAGGATGAAAGTTCAGACACCGACGATGAAGAAGCCACTCTAGACGTGGAGATTGGCAAAGAAGTGTGTGGAATAGCTATGGAAGCTTATCCAGATGTGTCGAACTACGAATTCTGCCTCATGGCCGGTCAGGTAAATAATTCTACCTCTGACTCAGATTCAGAAAGTGAAGACGAGATTGACCTTGACAAGATTCAAGGAGAAATCGAAAGATTTGAGAAAACTCTCAGCAAACAGCAAGAAAAACTTCAACTTGCTGAAACTCTGACCAAGCAAACTACTGAAAAGTATGTTTTGCTGAAAGAAGAAACAGAAGAAAAGGATGCTGAAATAAGGCGTCTTAAGAAGTTGATTGCTGAGGCTGCTGAGTAAAATTCTCAAATGGCATTAGAATTAGAAGAGTATCAGTCCGCAATTCTAAAGTTACTTGTTGAAATCCAAGACATGAAAAAGATGAAAATCAATTTCAAATCCTATGTGGAAGCAAGTAATACGCTGACTGAACTAAACTCTTATTTGAGAGATCCATCTCAGAAAGAAGGTTTAGGAGCAACGTGTGAAGGTGATAACGTAGAAATCTTGAGAAAAGATAAATCACCTATCTCCTTTGTACGTGCTACTGATAGTAGTCCACCAGCAATCTATCAGTTTTGTCAATCTAAGGTTGTTGAAACATGCAATCAAGTACCTATGACCATAAAGCCCGCTATTGCTACTCAAAGTAACAAGACTTTAAAAGGAAAACAGGTTGCTGAGAAGCAAACTGGAAAGAAAAAGAATGCCGTGAAGCATTCCGCCAAACAAATTGCTGAAAAGCAAGTTGTTAAGTCTAAAGGAAAGATTACCAAAAGTAATCAGAAGTCCTTTGCTGACAAACCTGAATCAAGTAAGGTTGCTGAAGCTAAAGCTCAGCATTCTCCGAAGAGCGGACTCGGTTTCAAAACCAAGCAAAGTCAACTCTTTCATGAGTATAAGCAAAGTCAGCAAAGATACTTCAAAGAGATGAAGAAAACCAAGCCTAAGAGTTCTGAAAAGACTCCCAATGCTAGGACTAGAAGGAACCTTGCTAGAAAAGAACTTACTGAAAAGTATGTTCAGCAAAAAGGTCAACAGAGCAAGACACCACATCAGAAAGTGGATTTGACCAGCACGAGTCAAAAGTCTTTCAGCTCAAACCTCCTAGTTCCTCAGCAAGTAGAAAACAAGTCAAAGTTGAAAAACTTCAGACTTGGGTTTCCACTGGACGCATTCTTGAACATGTTAATGGACATCCATCATTGGATAATTAACTTGTTTGCTCTTGATTGTGCAGACTGCAGCCACAGAGACAAACGATGCAATCTGGCACTTTGATAGTGGTTGTGGAAAGCACATGACGGGCAACAAGAATAACCTTATAAACTATAGACGGTGGTCTAAAGGTCCAACAATAAGGTTTGCTAGTGGAGGCTCCGGATCTACAAAAGGCTATGGTGATGTGAAGTTGGGATGCATAACCATTTCTGGAGTTCTTTATGTCAAAAATCTTAAGTTTAACCTTTTCAGCATGAGTCAATTTGCTGACAAAGGATACTTCATCGAAATTAAAAGTGATGAATGTAAACTTGTAGATTTTGATACTAAAAAGGTTATAATGATTGCAAGAAGATCAGGAGGCTTGTACACCGTTGATTGGTCTTCACCAAACGTTGAAAAATGCCTTGTCTCAGATCATGATTGCCTTGCTGAAAAAGCATGGTTATGGCATAAACGAACAAGTCATCTAAACTTCAAGACGCTGAATAAGCTGTCTAAAAAGGCACTTGTAGTTGGATTACCTAGGGTTACTTTTAAGAAGGATGGTGTTTGCAATGCATGTCAGCAAGGAAAGCAAACCAAATCTTCTTTCAAGAACAAGGCAGTACCGTCAACTACAAAACCTTTACAACTCTTACACATGGACTTGTTTGAATCTTCTTCAACAAGCTATGCTGGTAAGAAGTATGGTCTAGTCGTGGTAGATGACTATTCAAGATTCACTTGGGTAGCATTCATCAAGCACAAATCTGAAACCAAGACTGAAATACCTAACTTGCTGAATAAGCTTGAAGTCATGAAAAATGATAAGGTAAGAGTCATAAGGACAGACCATGGTACTGAGTTTGTAAACCAGTACATAACTGAATATTGTACCTCCAAAGGTATTCAACATCAGTTATCCTCAGTAAGGACACCACAGCAAAATGGTGTTGCTGAACGGAAGAATCGTACCCTGAAAGAAGCCGCAAGAACAATGCTTGCTGACACTGAGATAAGTGAGGCTTACTGGGTTGAAGCAATTAATACCGCCTGCTATACTCAGAATAGATGTTTGATTAATAAGGAATACAACAAAACTCCTTATGAATTGTTTGTTGGAAGACCTCCTAACATCACTCATCTAAGAGTATTTGGTTGCAAGTGTTTCGTTCTTAACAATGGTAGAGAATACCTAAGAACATTTCAACCAAAGGCAGACGAAGCGATATTTCTTGGCTACTCCTTGCATAGTAAAGCTTACAGAGTTTACAACATAAAGGCACAAAAGATTGAAGAATCTGTGCATGTTGTATTCTACGAAAAGACACAAGGTGTGCCTGCTGAAAAAGAAATATCAGAATGTATGAAAAAGCTAATCATACATGAGCAAAGAACTGAATCTGATGCTAGGCAAATCAAGTCAATTGAACTAAATGATGATTCTGACAATGATTCTCCTCCCCCGAGTCATGACAAGATAAATATAGTTCACGACAAAGAATTTCCAGCAAAAGATGCGGTTGCTCCGGAAGTTGCTGAAATTACGCAATCTCCAGTGCCTGCTGATGAAGTACCTCAACCCAGCAATGCTGAGCAAGCAGTTGCTGATGATCAAATCTCAGCAGAGACACAAATTCCCAGTAGTACTGAACAAGTACATACTGAAGAGTCACATGCTGATGAGCAAACGTATCCTGATCCAACAAACAGGAAACCTGTTAATAAATGGATTAGAGATCATCCCTCTACGGATATGATTGGCGATATTAATAAACGCCAAGTGACTAGATCCAAAGCTACTCAAGGACATGTTGAAGAAGCAACTGTCGTAGAAGTAGAATCTTTATTCTCTTGCTTTGTTTCAGAAATTGAACCTAAAACCATAGAAGAAGCTTTGAAGCATTCTGAATGGATAAAGGCAATGCAAGAAGAATTGGATCAATTTGAAATAAACAAAGTCTGGAAACTTGTGCCACTTGCTGAAAATAAGAAAGCTATTGGTACAAAGTGGGTGTTCAGAAACAAGCTGAGCGAGTCTAGTGAAGTAACAAGAAACAAACCACGCTTAGTTGCTCAAGGTTACTGTCAGACTGAAGGATTGGACTATGATGAGTCTTACGCTCCAATTGCAAGATTGGATGCAATTAGGCTTTTCTTGGCCTTTGCTGCTCACAATGACTTCATTGTTTACCAAATGGATGTTAAGAGTGCATTCTTAAATGGTGAACTTGCTGAAGAAGTCTACCTAGAACAACCCCCTGGCTTTGAACTTCCCTCAGAAACCAAGATGGTATATAAGCTTCAGAAAGCTGTATATGGTCTAAAGCAAGCACCAAGAGCATGGTATGATACCTTAGCTAAGTTCTTGCTGGAAAATGGTTTCAAGAAAGGTGAAGTTGACAAAACTCTTTTTACCATGAACCATGATGGTAAATTAATCTTAGTTCAAATTTATGTGGATGACATAATTTTTGGATCTAAGGACAAGCAACTTTGTGATAATTTTGCCAAACTCATGACAAATAAGTTTGAAATGAGTATGATGGGAAAATTGAATTATTTCCTAGGGTTGCAAGTCAAGCAACTCAAAGATGGAATATTCATAAATCAAGCAAAGTATGCGAAATAAATGCTCATAAAGTTTAGGATTAAAGAGGATGAGAAACCTGAAAAGATCCCTATGAGTGTTGGTACCAAATTGGGCTATACTAAAGAGGACAAAAGTGTTGAAGAACACAAGTATAGGAAGCTCATTGGTTCCTTGTTGTATTTAACAGCAAGTAGACCTGACATTCAGTATGCTGTTTGTGTGTGTGCAAGATTCCAATCGGATCCAAGAGAATCACACTACAAAAGGCAATTAAAATACTGAAATATGTTAAAGGTACAGTCAATGTTGGATTATGGTATCCAAAAGATTCTGGACTTGAATTGGTTGGCTATTCTGATGCTGATCATGGTGGATCAACTCTTGATAGAAAAAGTACCTCTGGAACTTGTCAGTTTTTGGGTACTAGATTAATATCATGGTTCAGCAAGAAGCAAACGTGTGTCGCCAATTCATCTACTGAATCTGAATACATTGCAGCTGGTTGTTGCACAGCTCAAATCCTATGGATTCAGCAACAATTAAGAGATTATGGTATTTCTGCAAAGAAAACACCAATCTTTTGTGATAATACAAGTGCTATTGCAATTACGCAAAATCCTAAGTTTCACTCTAGGACCAAGCACATTGATATTAGACATCATTTCATTAGAGATCATGTGGAAAAAGGTGATATTGAGGTTGTGAAAGTAGGTACTGAAGATCAGCTTGCTGACATCTTTACCAAGCCCCTACCGGATAATAGGTTCGCAATGCTAAGGTATAACCTTGGATTGATTGAACTACCTCAATAAAGGATACACTTGGCAGAATGCTGAAACAGGTATTCAGCAAGCCAAAGTATTCCTGTCCAAAAGACCAAGTCACTGATTTCTTCTAAGAAATGATAAGTCACAACATGATTGCTGAAACAGGCATTCAGCAAGTAATTCCTTCAAAACAGGTATTTGTTAGGAAACTTGATCACTTGCTGAGACAGGAACTCAGTAAGTGAAAGAACTTAAGGATTGCTGAGACGGGTACTTAGACAATCAAAAGATACTGAAACAGGTATTCAAGTATCAAAGGAATTTTCTGAAACGGGAATCAGAAAAAGAGCAAAACTCATCTCTCAGATTTTACCAAAGGATGTCTCAAGTGCAAAAAGAATTTACTGATACGGGAAATCAGAAATATCTTTTAAACTTAGAAAATATGAGATATCTAAGTAAGGGGGAACTTTCAGCAAGTATCTAGATTGTTAATTCAAACTCGCTGAAAAGATTCTTGTCTATTTCAGCAAGCAATCTATCCCTTATTACTCGGTAAAATCAATTTGTGACGTTAAGCTGGCACAGATAAACTCGCAATAATCATGACATGAAATTCAATCGTGGCCATTGATTAAAAGGAGTTATTAATCTAACGGCTAACAAAACAAAGAGAGAGAGTGCTCTGACGGTTTTAGTTAGTGGGCCACTACGCATTCAATGCAAAGGCTCCACTATCTCCAGTGTTTCTCTGTTTTACCCTTGCTGAGAGCTCAAATCGATTGAGTTTCTCACACACCAGAGACACTATATAAAGAAGGAGTTAGAGAAATGACAAAATTCTTTAACTCACATTTCCTTTCTCTGCAATTTCTAGCCTGAAACTACTGTACCTCCGGTCAAAAAGCAAACTATCTTTTCGTACAATTTCTTGCTCTATATAAGAAATGGCTCCCAAGAGACAGTCATCTAAGTCCTCAAAATCGTCAAAGGTTGACAGTGCTGAAACACGCATTGCTCCGGTGACTACTCTGACCCAAGACACAGCGAAAGTTGTGTTGAAAAACGACCGAATCACTGTAAAACCTATGCCTCCGTCATATCTTGACACTGCAAAGTGTGAGATGTTGATGCAATGGGGAGGGTTTGCAAAAGAAAAGTACATTAGGTACTTTTATGAACAAGAACTTGATGACCAAAATGAAGAGGCGCTTGAGTTCATCAAGCAGCAAGGCCTCATGAACTTTATCTCTGCTCGCACTAAGCAAGTGAGCATGATTGATACATGGAGTTCTACAACAATGCAGAATCCAGTCCCTTACAGACAGTAATGGAGTCACTGAAAAGTGATCCTTACTTATGTTCAGAA
>CM051457.1:83668307-83721218 GCA_028274465.1 Plantago ovata
AAAGTAATAAGTACTTGCTGAGAAAGTTTTTAAACGATAAAAGTTTGAAAAGACTATTCACCCCCCCTCTAGTCTTTTCTTGTTGTTTAAAGGGACCAACATTCTTCCTCCCCAACAAGTTCAAGTCGGATCTGTGGTATGCCTTCGAACATGAAGGCTCTGAAGCCTTCCGGAAGAAGGTCGCGAAGATCAAGGCATCGGGGAAGAAGTCGGGGTGGATTGGGGAGGAGGAGTGGGCCCTGTTGAAGCAGTATTGGACGGAGAACCTTCAAGCCCATAAGCTGTCGGACCAGAACAGGGAGAACCGGGCCCATAATCCACCGGATGGGACAAGCTCGGTGAAGCATCGGCTGGGTTCGAAATCCCAGTTGGCGCGCCACATGGACGCGGTAAGTCACGTACTTTGTTATAGTTTCTTTTTCTTTCTTAAGTTTTATTTCAATTCAATCATTACTTTATTAATTTATATATATATTTGATGAAGATATCGGAGGGGAGGGAGTAGACCATGTGGGATCACTTCTGTGAGGCTCACGGGGAGCTGGATAAGGATGGCAAGATGACCTTCCAGTCTGATAGGGCCAAAAAAATCGCGGTATGTTTTATATTTTTTCGATTCCTGAGCTTCTTGTTGAATATTTGATTCTTCGATGAATAACGTACTAATTAAATCGTTAATTGTTTGTTTAAATTTTCAGGCGGAGTTCCTGGCCAGGACTGAGAACCTTGATCTCACGGTCGAGGAGGAGAACGCCATCTATCTCGAGATCGTGAGTCTCGATGATAAGGGACGTGTCTTCAGCATGGGCAACCTCTCGCAGGCGATAGCGGAGACGGTGAACCAGGATGGCTCCTCCTCCAGCTCCTCCAAGCGCCGAAGGGGACAAGTCGATGTGCCTCCCGAGTTCCTCCAGGAGCAGCAGCAGCTGAAGGCGACTGTCCAGGAGCACTCCCAGGAGGCTGCTCGGTTGAGGGCAAAGCAGACGAGGATGAGGCATGGATTCAAGAGATCCATCGAGTGGATCATGGCGCAGTATGCCCCCCCCCCCGGTGGAGCGCCACCTCCCGACTTCTTCATGTTCGATGATGCCGATGCCCCCCCTAATGCCCCCCGATGCCGATGCCCCCTCTAATGTCCCCCCAGGATCTCAGCAGTAGTACTCTTTTTTTATTTTTTCGAACAATTTTTTTTCATGTTCCTTTGCTTAGGACAATTAGTACTTTCATTTTATTAATGCTTAGAACAATTTTTTTTTGTATATAATGTTCAGTTACGAAAATGTTTACGTATTTGCGGTGTACAACTAAAAGAAAAAATAAATAAATAAATAAACAAATAAAAAAATATATATTCCAAACTAATTAGCGACGGATTAAACCATCCGTTGCCAACTCTCGTCTGCCCAGCACCTGACACGTGTTCCAGCAATATAGCGACGGATAATTTCATCCGTCGCCATATTGTAGGGACGGATCAATAATCCGTCTCAACTTTGTTCAACGATGAAGTTTGCGACGGAACGTCTAATCCGTCGCTAAAAACAGCAACGGATTACATTATCCGTCGCTTATTTCATTAGCGACGCCACTTTTCGCGACGTCCTATTTAGCGACGGGATTTCCGTCGCTAATGACATTTAGCGACGGATTGCTCACATATAGCGACGGATACCATCCGTCGCTAAATCCTGTTTTTCTTGTAGTGATTGCAGTACAACTACTACTAGTACTACCACCACTATATTGAACTACTACTACAACTACCACCATGTAAATTGAACTACTACAACTGCCACCATGTAAATTGAACTACTACTCCTTACTCTACTCCTACTGCTACCATCTACATGCTTGACCAAGCCAATTAGCCAAACAAATATACCTTAGAACATAGAATATAATCGTTCAATTTGTGTTTCAAGCACAAACCACTCATCTAAAAAAAAAAAAGACATAGACAATATTATAAATAACATAGACAATAATCTAAAAAAGATAGACCATAATCAAAACAAGTATTTTGAAACTACTACTACCACTGCTATTTTTTTTAATTTTTTTTGAGAATACTACCACTGCTACTAATCAAACAAAATTAGCCTCCAACACACAATCATTAAAAAACTCCACGACATAACCTCAACAAACAACTTTCACCCTACCAACTTCAAGACTCCATTCACCGACCCAAACAAAAATCCATCAATTTGTACATTAAGAGAACAATTCAATTAGTATCATCATACTAATAACAGGCATCAACCTAGGCCTCCTTTATTCCCAATTTCTCTCCCCCAACCCTAGAACACCACCTCCACCTCCTTTCATCCCATTCCCAATACACAAGCTTAAAAAACACGAGCATCCCCTGCTAATTTAGGAATATTACAGTAAAAAACTGTCCAGGTAAGTACAAATAAAATTAGACGAATGGATACCTAACTCTGGTGGCTGGACGATAAGTGACGCCGGTCGGAAGGTGATTTAGACTGCATATATGTATAGAGTGTGATGGATTAGTGCTCTGCCTGTCAACCATCGCCATCTGCGGCAACTCGATCGGGAATCTCGAGCAATTTAGAGAAGAGAGAGAAAGAAGAACGGAAGAAAGAAGAAAGAATAAAATGGAGCGGGTCGGGTAGAAGTGATCCACGAAATTGTAATATTATTGGGTAAATTGCACATTAGTCATGTCTCTTCATAAGTTAAAAATAGACGGTATCTTATGAGACTTTGCGCAATACGATCTTTATTTTGTTTACCAGTTTTAATATTCATTTTTTTATGGATTACTGAATGGGTGCATAAGATAGAGAAACCATATGTTGGACTCGTTTGGAGTTGTTCTAATAAAGACACGCATATGGTTGGATTATTTGGATATCAAATTGTGCATTAAGGATTATGGGGAGGAACCAGATTTGGGCTTAAATCTTTCTTTTCTTCTTGTTTGACTTTGTTCAAGATGACATAATTACTAATTCTCTTCTCGTTGTATTCAAAAAGAAATATCATTAACCAACTGAGTCAACACTTGCAGGTAGACGAGTGGTAAGGGTATTGGGGTAACAAGGAGGCCTCGGAGGTTTGAAATCCAACAAAGATATAAAGTGGTATACGATATTTAGAGTTATAAGGTGGTTAAAAATTAGTGTAGGAGCAGGACTAGAATAGTTTTTTTTTTTTTTTTCGAAAGGCGACTAGAATAGTTAGATTAACCGTTTTAACTGCAATATAATCATAATCAGTTATCTCAACAACTTGAAACAACATAATAATTTTCAATTGTGGATGGCGATGGTAACTCAATTCATATATGATATATCTGGTTCATTATGGCACACCTTAAATTTTATTCCTGGGCGATTTGTTATCTTATTCACATCTCTGTATGGCTTATGACCAATGGCTAGTGGACTCATCATCCAATATAATTAGACTCAATATCTGGTGGTGGCGGTGATCCAATTTGATTAATTTTCTATAGTCATTTTGGTTATTTATATACTCCCTTTGTCAAAGAATAGTTGCAATATTTACTTTTGACCACAAATAAAAAAAAGGAGTTGAATATTGACATGGGCGGCTCTGATTTTTAGAGGCCCTGTGCAAAATTTTAGACGAGGCCCAAAGTAATAATATTAAATACAATTTTTTTTTAAGAAACAAATTGCACAGCCCACAAAACTTTTAGCAAGAAAAAAGTGAAAAAAGTCTTGACATATCACAACAAAAGTCTTTACAATAAAAGTACCTAAACATTCAGCAAGAGATCAGCAAAACATGAACAAGACTGAAACTATATAATGACACAAAAAGGATCACTTTAAAAGCGCAAATCTTCTAGCATTCTTTGAAGCAAAATCATCAATTAAATCTTCATAGCTAATATTTTCCGCCACATCCTTCTCGATTGCCATCATCGCCAATCCGTTGAGTCTTTCTTGTGACATTGTAATACGTAAATAGGATTTCACCAATTTCAACTTGGAAAAGCTCCTCTCAGCAGATGCAATAGTGACTGGAATTGTTAACATAATCCTATACGCATTCGCTGCGGTAGGAAAACAACCAACATCTGTTAAATAACTCAAAATTTCAATAGCTCCCATCTTCTTATTTGGCATATACAATTTAACAAGTTCCAGTTCCATAAATAAAGAGTGTCCATCAATATCATATTTATCATTACTCTTGAGTGAATTTTAAAGATGAATACAACAAGATTGCAAAGAGGCATCATCTAAAGAACACAAACTTTCAGATGTAAACATGAATCCAAACAGTTTTTTGTATTCTTGATACTGTTCAAACCTGCTATTAAATGAAGAAATTGCTTGATCAATAATATATAAAAATTAATCAACTCTAAATGATTCCTCTTGAGATAAAGGAGTTGCAACATCTTGATTCTCATCAAATTGCTTCTTTTTCTTAATTTCACGCTTTTCAGAAAAGTTAGGATCAATTTTCAGTTCGATGGCCATTTCCTTGGCTTTTTCTAAAGCTTTTGAAAAGCCATTTTCTCTATGCTCCTTGAAGAATGAAATCAAAGTATCCAAATCTCTTATCGCAACATCAACATGCATATCCTTTCTTTGCAATTGCTTGCTAACAACATTTACATGAGATAAACTATCAAACCAAATAATCAATGCCAACAAAAATTCAAACTTACCAAGTTTATGAGCTGCTAAACCACCAGCCTCACTTCTAATCATATGATCAAGATCCACTTTAGAAACTTCAATTAAAGCCTTTTTTATATCTTCTATTTGAAATCTTATGGCTCTCACACTATCAACACGACTTTCTCAACGAGTACATGATAATGGTTTAGGAGTCAACCCTTTCAAATTATTCTTTAAAATTTGCCATCTCTTTGTTGATTTAGAAAATATGGTATATACGCATTGGACCACTCCAAAAAAAGTTTTAGCCTTGGCAGAAGTATTAGCCATATCATAAAGTATCAAGTTCAAGCTATGACAACCACAAGGGGTGTAAAATGGTCTAGGGTTAATATCTAAAAGTTTCTTTTGGACTCCTTGATGTTTTCCTTTCATATTAAAACCATTATCATAGCCTTGTCCCCTCACATCATCAATATCTAAATCAAGAGATTTCAACTCAAGTTGTAAAACATCAAAGAGTCCTTGTCCACTTGTATCATTCACACTTAAAAATCCTAAAAAGGATTATTCAATATGAACTCCATTTGAGGAAAAAGAAACATATCTCAAAATCATAGACATTTGTTCTTGGTGACTAGAATCAGGAGTGCAATCAAGTATCACAGAAAAGTACTTTGCTTGCTTGATATTTTTCACAATTTCAGATTTAATTCTCGAACCAAGTAAAAGAATCAATTCATTTTGGATATTGTGACCAAGATAGTGACGTTGAATATCTTTATTTTGCATACGATTAACATGTTCTTGAATAACTGGATCAAACTTTGCTAGCATTTCAGTCAAACCCAAGAAATTTCCATTATTATTCTCATACAATCTCTCATTGTGACCACGGAGTGCCAAATTATGTTTCGCAAGAAATTGAATGATATAAATGATTCTAATTAAAACATTTCTCCCATGCTCCTTTTCTTTCTCAAAATGCTTTTGTGCTTCTTTATCGATGGTTTTATTCTTATCTAATCCTAAACGCAATTGATACCAAGTTGTCATATTTTTAGCATGTTCCAAACCAACTTCATGCTCTTTAAGTCTTTCGCTAAGATGAGACCAATCATTATAACCCCCCTTGCCAACTCACCCACTCCATGACCTTTTTTAAATACTTTACAGCAAAAACAACACACTTTGTCCAGCTCTTTCGAGTAGACAAGCCAATCTCTATCATATTTTTCTCCATTCTTCAAAATTCTGTTATAATGGATAGACGAAAAATATCTCTTAGATCTATCATTAGGACCTATCTCAAATGTTAAATCCCTTTTTGGGCCATTACGTGCTAAAACACAGACCATTCCTTCGTCAAGACCATCCCAATATCTAGGATCATATATATCACAATTAAAATTACTATTTTCATCAATGTTACTAGAATCGATAACAATT
This sequence comes from Plantago ovata, assembly GCA_028274465.1. NCBI lineage: Eukaryota > Viridiplantae > Streptophyta > Magnoliopsida > Lamiales > Plantaginaceae > Plantago > Plantago ovata. The sequence continues at coordinate 83,674,388 of CM051457.1, forward strand.
TCTACATTAACAGGATGAGAATTTTCAGCAGGCACTAAAAGTATATATGTCCTAGAGACAACCAACATTAAGGACGATATGTACTTTACCGCATTCAGCTCATTGGTATTTATTTATGTTACATTGTTTAAGCATACATAAATACAATTGGCATTACATTTACTGAATAGATTATTTGGTTGTTTGAATTATTCTGTAAGATGTTCCCAAGGACTAAAGATAATCACCAAGTTAGTGGGAGCTTGCGTGTCAGAACTTAAGTCCTAAAATTAGCCACTAGTTGATGGTCATTGAGATATGGGATATCAATGATGCGATAGAGACTAGCATGTGTTGCATCAGATCCTTCGAGGATGTAGTAGTTCTCACTGCTGCGAATAGCTTGGTTATTCATGATGAACACATGGACACTTTGGAGAGTGTTGGCATACCCAGCCGAGAAACCATTTGGTAAATTCTATTTAAGTGTCTATGGGAGTTTCGGATTGTAGGGTGATGTAATAGTCCTCAGACTTGAGGTCAATACTACATCATATGTGGAATAATATACTTTGACCATGCGCAACGCTTGCACTCTTAAAGTAGGGTAGATACGGCATGCGTTGGGTATATTAGGAAGCATATGGTGTGAGTGATTGGACCAAGATCAGGATTCATTCCTCCGAATAGTTTCAAGGAGAGAATACTCTACATCTCATATTTAGTGCGATCATTAGTCAGTGGCCACTGCAAAGATATATGTCAAAATGGTATTTGGACATAATCATCTAGATCGACTAAGAAGATTGAGAGACAATAGACGAGTTATTGGAATAGACACTAATCCATATTCTAGACTCATTCGAGTATTCGAGAATGAAAGGACTGTATCATCAAAGTACTCTACATCACAGGCAGTTTGTATCTCCTCAACAAACGTTCCTTACATATTAGTATTGTCTAGTGATGATTGTCTAGGAATATTCACTGAGACCTTGATTTGATCATTGCCTGATATGTGAGGGCCTATGGGTCATATACAACTAGGTGATAATTCTCCCGATTAAGCATTAGGGTAAATTAAATGTCAATTGGATTGATAACATTTGATTTACAATAGTCAAGAACATTTCATTCGATGAAAATCATTAATGAAGTTAAAATTAGATTTATAACTTAATTACTATATTAAATAAAATATCAATTGGATTGATAAATATTTAATTTAATAGTATTGGGAATGTTCTATTTGATAGAATTAATTAATTAAGTTGAATTGAATTCAATGGACTTAATTAATCTATGCTTTTAGAAAGTAAAGTAATTAAATTAGATTTAATTAATAAAAGAAGAAAGAATAATTAAACTAAATTAAATTAAATTTGATTTAATTAAAGTTAGAAAGTGCATTTGAACCAATTTAGAATAAAGTTCAAGTGGTAAAAGCCCAAAAGAAATTGATTGGTAGTAGTGGGTTTCGAACCCATGACCTCCATCTCATTAGCTAGCATACCAGCCGAATGGGCCAGGCCCATGTAAAATAGGTTATGCGTGTTACACATATATATCTATCAAATGCGGCTGGAGAAAGATATACTAAGGTGAAACGTGTTGCTAGGGTTGTGGCTTTGAGCTCTCTTCACCTTTTGGGTCTCTTCTACACGGTTGTATTCGTTCTAACTCTTTTCTTTTATTCTTTGATTAATTCTCATTTATTATGATCTTTGAGATTTCTTATTTTGCTTAATGTAGATTTTGAATATAGATTTCCTAGCATCCATGGAGAATTCATCAACGAAGAATTGAACTACGTTTGACTTGATCCTGAGGGTACGTAGGCAGCTTAGAATTGTTCTGAGTTCAGTCAGAATCTTTAGAAGATCATCAATTGTTCTTTGAAGAACAAATTCATGATTAGATCAATGATTAATGGAAACTGGAAGCTGGATAACGGGTAAGTCATTTATATGGAGCATGTTAAATAATCATTCAATCAACGATCCATGTAGGAAATTTTTTCGAATTCCGCTGCATTTACCTTAGAGGTAATTTCCTACAATTAATTACTAACAGTGGTATCAGAGCTAGGCTGATTGAATGAATTATTTACATGTTATTTTGAAAAAATATATTTGTACTCCTGATCTAGATGAACTGGGTGTTTGTGATATTTTATAAAACTGGATTTAATTATCCGTGGAGATGAACTGGGTTCTATTTTAGGTTAATTAATTAATTAATTAGATTTGGATTAGTTAATTAGCTTGGATGATTGGCCATGTTTAAACCTCTAAAACCCATTCGCCGCAGAGAAAATAATGAACTAGGTTTATTGTTTTGAACTTTATTCTCTTTCTTTCATTTGTGTGTATAGAAGAGATAAACCTGGGTAGTGGGTCGATCCTGTTGGTGTCAATAACTGGGTTATATCCCAAACTGTTTCCATGGCTACTGGAAGCTTGGCTTCTCCACCCCGGTTCAGTTGCTCCCATTGGCGTTTTCTTCATCCTACATCACAATCACTGAAGCTCGGCTGCATACGCCATTCTCATCACGAATCCTCACTGAAATGCGAACAGGAATCGCAATTTGAAACAAGATCGATTCGATCGATCAAATAAAAAAAACATTTTTTTTGGGCGTTTTTGATTCTTGAGGGATTTGATTCAATTGATTGATGATATAGGTGGAGAGATGATGAACAATGGAGGATTCATTGTTATATTCGAGTTTAGAACATCGATTGGGTGATTGAATTTGAAATTGGATTCAAAACCTCCATTGTTGGACATAGTTGCAAGCTTTGAATATTTACAGGGACTCAATTACAAGTTTTCAGAATACCAGGGATTGAATTGAATGTTATAAAAATATTGGGGTTGGTTTGAAAGAATGTAGAAGATCAGGGACCTCTGTTACAATTCTACAGATTCTTCTGCCTTATTGTGGCTGAGGCCCCTGCACTGTTGAGACTACTAATTTCAGTCCCTGATTATTTAAAACTTCAATTCAGTCCAATTAAATTAGATTTGTACTTCTAGAAATTGTACATTAGCCCTTTAATACTTGGTATGTTCAATTTAACCCTGATAAGTTTTAGTAAATTCGTATAAGTCTTCTGAAAATTTAAATTGGACCCCTAGAGTTTTAGAAACTCAATATTTGATTTATAAATAGTTTATAAATTAGATTTGTGTCCTAATATAACATTTGGAGGCTTATATTAATGTTTGGTGGCATACTTGATGTTTATAATATTTAAAACTTGATGGTTAGTTTATAAATAGTTTATAAACTATGTTTAAATATTAATATATTTTTTAGAAGACTATATTATTATAGAAATCTTGTTTTAAATATTTACAAATTTCTGGATAATTCATAAATGATATTTATTACTTATAAATTATTATAAATTGGATTTATAATTTATTCTAATTTCTTGGAAATTAGTAAATGTTTTATTTTGAAATAAAACATTTATAAATACTTTAGAAGTATAAAGATGAGACAAATTATATGTTCTTGCAAACTTTAAACTCACAAGTACTTGCTCACATATGTTTGATTGTCTATATGATTTACTTTAAATCAGTATAGCACTTTATGTCCGCTATGTATGGGTAGGCGGCACCCACTAGTTTCCGGACCGCATCTGTCATATGCATGGGTAGGCGGCACCAATTACTTGCTTGTCCGCATATTGTATGCATGAGTAGGCGGCACTCATTATTTTTTTGCCCGCGAATTGTATGTGTGGGTAGGCGGCGCCCTATGTTTGATAGTTATCTAAGATCTTGTTTAAGTGATTAAATACCCCGACATAAATGTTCCCCATCTAAAATTTAAGTCTCGATTTGATCGCACGACGTCACCCATCATAATTGAATGATGAATGGAACCATCTAATCTCATGAGTAATATGCACCATAGTGCTTAGTCTGTTTGCCGATGAAAAATCTCTTTCATAGGTCCATAGTTGGTACTGTGTGATGGTTGTGACTTACTTGGGCTATGTCGAGTCGCCATAGCGTCAAGCATAGCCTATAGGACGTCGATCAAAGTAGCTTTGGTCAACCAAGAGTTGTATTGTACAATTGATTTAGATACCTACCTTATTTGGCTATTACAGTGATCAGCCATAGCAGGGGCTGTAGTAGTGCAGATTTGGATCTTGGCATTAAGGTTCATATTAGAAATGAATCCGTATTCTTCCAATGGGGTTGGTGAATATGATAAAATTAATGGAACTAAATAAGTCAAAAGGCCTTGATTATTTAGTCGATGAATGAGGATATTGTGAATTGTTATTAGAGTTAAATTTAATTCACGCTTTATTTACATTATGTTTTATAAGGTTGTTGTAGAATGGCATTTGATGAATACTATTAGTTTGATTCATTTACCAATGACATTTTGACTGTACTGTTTTTTGCGTTTGATTTAATTGAGTTTGTCTTGGACAAGCACGTACCCAAAATTGTCTTGTGTTTGAATTTGAGTATTTCGAGTTGGACAAGAATACTTACTTTAAATACAAGGACAACTAGGCAATGTATTCGACTTAGACGTGTATGGTGAACAAGTAGCTTACACAACATGAGAATATGAAGACATTATAGAAGATACCTCTTAGAACATGTATGATGAACAATGACTTTGGTCAACCTCTATTCTAGAGTTTGGCTAACTCAGTGGGAGTACAAGTTATTATGATAGTCAATGCGCATTGTATTTAAATGTTGAAATTTGATTTCTCTTCACAAGCTCTCATATTATTTGGAATAAGAAGGTCAATTGAGGAAGTTGAAATTCTTAGAGAATATTGCTTAACATTTCTTCAATTAATTTGTTATCAAGTCACTTCATGATTTGTATTAATTTCATAGTGAATATTAATTAAATACAATAGAAGTGAGATTGACTAAAGCTGCTTACTACTCATAGTGTTTTGCAAGAACATCATCCATGGGTAATGGTGCTCATAGTGAGCAGTTCTATTAAACCAATCCGCAAGGAATGAAAAGTAGAATAAATATACTGAGAGCTGCTCTATGTATATTTCTATTTATCTTAAAGATGATCTTGGAAGAAAGAGTAAATGTCTAATGAATAATACACTCTATTGCAATTATAGTAATTCAATGAGAGTATGGGTAGCAAAGTTTGATTCCTTGAACTTAAAGCAATTATTGCTAAAATATTCAAGCACATTATTGCATATTGAAAGTTGGCTATGTCTATGAAGTAATATTTAGTATTGTATACTAATTACAAATGAAATTATTTGATTATGGATTTCATATGTTAAGAACATTGTTTCTGTACTTGTTAAGACGATAATGGATTTACCTATTATTTAGTCACACTAATAGTATAGAGTAGACGTCTTCAAGAACATGGATCAAAAGTTCTTAACCATAAGACATGACTTTCTCAATACACGATAAGAAGACCAACATAACAAACCAATTTCCCAAAATTATGTTATTTGTCAACTTGGTTGAACTTGTGAGATAAGAATGACAAGTGTTAAGTCAGTTAGACTACTTGACACCATTTGTTGTGAAACATATGGATTGTTATAAAAGGCCATGGATTCTAATAGAGTGGAATTAATTAAACCTTGTTAGACATGGTTAATTCCATGATGGGTTCCATTGAAATGGAAATGCTATGTTCGACATAGATTATCCCATATACTTTGTTACACGTGATGAACTGGTTTGAACTTGTCAGATTCTAGTTAATCAAATAAATTTGTATTTAGCCAAAGGCAATTCACAACTACAACGAAAACCGTAGTGTAGCAGTAGAATAACCTCGAGTGTCGATCTCTAAGGACTATAACTAGCTTTATCTAATCTAACTTAAGAATATAAATCAACAGACGACTTAGCAAAGGTTTTTCTTAACAGATAATGGAGATTGGTGATAGTATGTTCATTCAAAGCATAGCAGGTTAATAATCATGCATAAATTCCCCGGTTTTGCATAGAGATCTTTGATCAATGAATTGTCCAATTGTGTTCCGTAATTATTCAACACTACGAAGATAGAGATTTAGATAGATCAAAGAAATAAAACAATAACTCAAAGTATAATGCACGATATAGCCATTAGCATAATTATTAACCTTTCGCTAAGAAATCACATACTATCACCAACGAGAAGTTTAGCTACTCATAGATGTCATGCAATCAACAGAAATCATACCACGAATGAATGAAAACATGATGAAAGATATATAAATATAAATAGAAAAACTGTAAGATACAATGTTACCGAAGGTTGTCAATCTCCGAAGAATCGCGATCTTACAAGCTCCAAAACGCTAAGAAAAATTATCTCCTACGCTAAGAACCCCCAGAACAGGCTCTGGAGAATTCCTACCTAAAACTACTGAGAAAGGTGAGAGAAAAGGTTTTTGGATTTCTTCTCCTTTCCGGACTCGGTTTTTGCCTTCTAGTGACCTTCTAGCCTTCAGATTCGACCCCTAGACTTCAAATCCTATCTGGAATCTTCTGGATACTCCAATTAGGCCTTCGGAACACCAATTCCTTGTCTACTTCAATATAATTGCCCGGAAAACCTCGTTTTTCACCCAAAACATGTAAAATACAAACTAAAGGGAAACGTGACACTATTCTAATAAAATGCACTAAAATATAGCTAAATTAACATAGAGGATAGCTAAATTGGTGAAAAAAAGACTCAAATGAAAGTGTAAAATACACATTCATCAAACTCCCCAAACCGAACCTTTGCTTGACCTCAAGCAACTAAGCTAGACTCTAATGCAAAAAACAATGCAACACAAAAAACGGTGTCTCATGCCAATTGAAATGAACTAATCTATTGAATCTATCAAAAAACATATGAACAAAAACCATACAAATCTTAACATGAATATAGGTTGAAGAATGCCTCGATTGACTCATACACATTCACATAAGCACTTATGTCAAGACAAGATAGTCTCTCGTAACATTCTCTACCTGGACCTAGACAGTGACGACGTAATGAAACATGTTAGAATACGAATGGTTGTCCCGTTCCTATGAAACTGAGGACTTACTGCTGTTCACCAAGTTAAGACTTTTCCTCAAAGAGGTCGAACCAATACTGGCTCTCATCAAACGAAGGAGGGTTCCCTAAAAAAGATAACACTCCCCTATTCTACCCGTCTCTCAAGCAGAGCCTTAAGCTATTCACCACTTCCTGAATGGCAGGACGAGGGTGGTCTAGAACAGATGACACTGAAAACAAAAGACAAAAATTACAACACGATTACGAACATTACAAGAATTGGAAAATGGGACACAACACTTTGCTAAACTGCTTTTTGGCTTTCTCTTTTTGGACCCTTCTTTGCTTTTTTGGGTTCTTTCCCTTTTCTTTTTTTTTCTTTCCCAGATTTTTTTCTTTTTCTCTTCTTTTTTGATTATTTTTTTAGCCAGCAGTAGCACAACGAAAAATGTCACACAAATGACCTCCCCAAACCTATTCGACAGAATAGGTTGGAGTACAAAATTTACGAAAAAGGAAAAATAAACTCACAACACAAAATTGAAAAACGAAAAACAAGTCTGACAATAGCGTAACCCCCTCCCCAAACCTATTCGGAAGAATAGGTTGTAAACAAAGGATCACACAGTCTCACACTACCTCCATTCTAGGCATTTAGCAATCTCAAAGCAAGGTGAAGACTTGTTGCCTCTTAGGTACATAATTACTCGGCAAAACAACCATAAGACCCTAACATGCATCATCCTATTATAAAGGCCTTCGTGAACCGCAGTAGAGAAAACACCACTAAGTGATGTCGAGACTACCCAGCTTAACAAAGTGCAATACATAAATGTGACAAGCCAAGCGAGAAAAACCTCAAACAAATTCATAGAGATGAAGCATACGAATAATGTCATAATTAGTTAATCTACCTAATAAAAAAGTTCAAAAATTTGGCAATAAACTCCACATAAAACATACAAGATTATCCTAGGATGAATGTAGTGTATGCAACCTAAAAACTAAGAAAGCGGTAAACGTGCAGATGCAAACAAAAACAAGATACCATACTCAACATCACAAAGCCAAACAATACTTAACATCATGGTTCACATCCCATCCCCCTCATGAAACTTAAGCTAGTCCCTAGCAAAAGAAAATAAAAAGTGATATTAGATGTTACCGAACGGTTTGGCCTCGCTCGGCTGAGAGCGGACATGTGAAAAGACTAATTATCGAGATTGAAATCCCCATAATAGTCCCTCCACATGTCAGACAGGAGATCATTACCACTAATGTTATCCATTATCAAATGGAAACGAATCTTGTGCATCCATTCCATTACTCCTCGCATCTTGGGAACCATCCTTGGCTCCTTTCCGTATCTGGTCAAGCAAGTCCACGATTCCCTAAAATTAACAAAACCAAGAAAAATAAAATCTAAAAAATAACTAAGGGAATCAGATGGAAAATGAAAAGAGTAAAGAGGATCAAAACTTCTTTGGGACTCATAGGTGGGTGCATGGACCAGAACGTAGGAGTCAAGATCAAGAGTATCTGCCGCAATTGATTCAAAGACACCAAAATCTTCAGAGATTGGCTCCTCGACCTCAACACAACTCACGCCATCACCTTCTGACTCAAGTGAAGCAATGGATTCAGTTATTACTTCCTCCACGACTTCCTCTTGACCATCAACAACTTCGACATCCGCAAGTAAGGACGTGGAATCCAAGCTAAGCACTGAGGAGACTTCATCAATGAATTCTTCTCCACATTCCTCTTCATCGGCAATGTCGATTTCTGGTGGCTGACTACTGAAGCGAGACGTCCATTCCCTTGTCCCGGGAGGTGAGTCCCTATCTCCAATGTTCCAGAAACTTGCTGGTTACTTCACCCCAAGTGCGCAACGATTCTTCCGGCAGGATTCTGAGCCATCTTCGAGCGTACCCTTTCAAGGCTCCCATAAATCCTCTCATACAAAGTTTCTCATGTGATAAGATAACCCCCTCCTCATTCTCACGAGGTATCCTCAACACACCTTCCTCGTACGTGTCTAAGAACCCTCTTGGATCATCACCCATTGAAAACGTGGAGAGAATGGAGTAGTACGAAGGACCAAGGTCATAATTCCTGCAATCGTCATCCAATCTTATGCAAGGCCCTCGAGGCATCATATACCGGGGAAACGGTGGTTGACTCATCCTTCATATAACTAGTTTCTGCACAGGAGGAAACAAGAAACCAAGGAGCAGAATCCACAAAAGAAAAACAAAAGCTTGCAAAGAAAAGCACAAAGAGTGCAAACAAACACAATGTAACCGAGAACTACGAGAGCGCAAGCACGTAAGGTAACCGAGATCAGATTAGATGAGTTTTCTGAAAAAGATAGGGGAGAAGAAATATGGTAAGAAAGTGAGATTTCCTGAGAGCAAACCCCCAGAGCCTGTTCTTCTGTAGGGAACTGAATGCTGAAAATATAAATAAGATAAACAGAAAAAAGGAGTATAGTCCCCGGCAACAGCGCCAATTTGATGAACTGGTTTGAACTTGTCAGATTCTAGTTAATCAAATAAATTTGTATTTAGCCAAAGGCAATTCACAACTACAACAAAAACCGTAGTATAGCAGTAGAATAACCTCGAGTGTCGATCTCTAAGGACTAAACTAGCTTTATCTAATCTAACTTAAGAATATAAATCAACAGACGACTTAGCAAAGGTTTTTCTTAACAGATAATGGAGATTGGTGATAGTATGTTCATTCAAAGCATAGCAGGTTAATAATCATGCATAAATTCCCCGGTTTTGCATAGAGATCTTTGATCAATGAATTTTCCAATTGTGTTCCGTAATTATTCAACACTACGAAGATAGAGATTTAGATAGATCAAAGAAATAAAGCAATAACTCAAACTATAATGCGCGATATAGCCATTAGCATAATTATTAACCTTTCGCTAAGAAATCACATACTATCACCAACGAGAAGTTTAGCTACTCATAGATGTCATGCAATCAACAGAAATCACACCACGAATGAATGAAAACATGATGAAAGATATATAAATATAAATAGAAAAACTGTAAGATACAATGTTACCGAAGGTTGTCAATCTCCGAAGAATCGCGATCTTACAAGCTCCAAAACGCTACGAAAAAGTATCTCCTAAGCTAAGAACCCCCAGAACAGGCTCTGGAGAATTCCTACCTAAAACTACTGAGAAAGGTGTGAGAAAAGGTCTGAGAAAGTATGAAAAACGGAGAAAACTGAGCAACTATATATAGGCATTCGGAAGGTGTGGGGCGAAGGACCCCACACACCGGGCGATTCGCCTGGTGTGGGGCGATTCGCCCCATGTCCCGGGCGACTCTCCCGGGAGACTTTTTCGGCCAGATACGCGTTTTCGGCGCTTTTTTTGATTTCTTCTCCTTTTCGGACTCGGTTTTTGCCTTCTAGTGACCTTCTAGCCTTCAGATTCGACCCCTAGACTTCAAATCCTATCCGGAATCTTCTGGATACTCCAATTAGGCCTTCGGAACATCAATTCCTTGTCTACTTCAATATAATTGCCCGGAAAATCTTGTTTTTCACCCAAAACCTGTAAAATACAAACTAAAGGGAAACGTGACACTATTCTAATAAAATGCACTAAAATATAGCTAAATTAACATAGAGGATAGCTAAATTGGTGAAAAAAGACTCAAATGAAAGTGTAGAATACACATTCATCAAACTCCCCAAACCGAACCTTTGCTTGACCTCAAGCAACTAAGCTAGACTCTAATGCAAAAAACAATGCAACACAAAAAACGGTGTCTCATGCCAATTGAAATGAACTAATCTATTGAATCTATCAAAAAACATATGAACAAAAACCATACAAATCTTAACATGAATATAGGTTGAAGAATGCCTCGATTGACTCATACACATTCACATAAGCACTTATGTCAAGAAAAGATAGTCTCTCGTAACATTCTCTACCTGGACCTAGACAGTGACGACGTAATGAAACATGTTAGAATACGAATGGTTGTCCCGTGCCTATGAAACTGAGGACTTACTGCTGTTCACCAAGTTAAGACTTTTCCTCAAAGAGGTCGAACCAATACTGGCTCTCATCAAACGAAGGAGGGTTCCCTAAAAAAGATAACACTCCCCTATTCTACCCGTCTCTCAAGCAGAGCCTTAATCTATTCACCACTTCCTGAATGGCAGGACGAGGGTGGTCTAGAACAGATGACACTGAAAACAAAAGACAAAAATTACAACACGATTACGAACATTACAAGAATTGGAAAATGGGACACAACACTTTGCTAAACTGCTTTTTGGCTTTCTCTTTTTGGACCCTTCTTTGCTTTTTTGGGGTCTTTTCTTTTTTTCTTTTTTTTTCTTTCCCAGATTTTTTTCTTTTTCTCTTCTTTTTTGATTATTTTTTTAGCCAGCAGTAGCACAACGAAAGATGTCACACAAATGACCTCCCCAAACCTATTCGACAGAATAGGTTGGAGTACAAAATTTACGAAAAAGGAAAAATAAACTCACAACACAAAATTGAAAAACGAAAAACAAGTCTGACAATAGCGTAACCCCCTCCCCAAACCTATTCGGAAGAATAGGTTGTAAACAAAGGATCACACAGTCTCACACTACCTCCTTCCTAGGCATTTAGCAATCTCAAAGCAAGGTGAAGACTTGTTGCCTCTTAGGTACATAATTACTCGGCAAAACAACCATAAGACCCTAACATGCATCATCCTATTATAAAGGCCTTCGTGAACCGCAGTAGAGAAAACACCACTAAGTGATGTCGAGACTACCCAGCTTAACAAAGTGCAATACATAAATGTGACAAGCCAAGCGAGAAAAACCTCAAACAAATTCATAGAGATGAAGCATACGATTAATGTCATAATTAGTTAATCTACCTAATAAAAAAGTTCAAAAATTTGGCAATAAACTCCACATAAAACATACAAGATTATCCTAGGATGAATGTAGTGTATGCAACCTAAAAACTAAGAAAGCGGTAAACGTGCAGATGCAAACAAAAACAAGATACCATACTCAACATCACAAAGCCAAACAATACTTAACATCATGGTTCCCCCTCATGAAACTTAAGCTAGTCCCTAGAAAAAGAGAATAAAAAGTGATATTAGATGTTACCGAACGGTTTGGCCTCGCTCGGCTGAGAGCGGACATGTGAGAAGACTAATTATCGAGATTGAAATCCCCATAATAGTCCCTCCACGTGTCAGACAGGAGATCATTACCACTAATGTTATCCATTATCAAATGGAAACGAATCTTGTGCATCCATTCCATTACTCCTCGCATCTTGGGAACCATCCTTGGCTCCTTTTCGTAGCTGGTCAAGCAAGTCCACGATTCCCTAAAATTAACAAAACCAAGAAAAATAAAATCTAAAAAATAACTAAGGGAATCAGATGGAAAATGAAAAGAGTAAAGAGGATCAAAACTTCTTTGGGACTCATAGGTGGGTGCATGGACCAGAACGTAGGAGTCAAGATCAAGAGTATCTGCCGCAATTGATTCAAAGACACCAAAATCTTCAGAGATTGGCTCCTCGACCTCAACACAACTCACGCCATCACCTTCTGACTCAAGTGAAGCAATGGATTCAGTTATTACTTCCTCCACGACTTCCTCTTGACCATCAACAACTTCGACATCCGCAAGTAAGGATGTGGAATCCAAGCTAAGCACTGAGGAGACTTCATCAATGAATTCTTCTCCACATTCCTCTTCATCGGCAATGTCGATTTCTGGTGGCTGACTACTGAAGCGAGACGTCCATTCCCTTGTCCCGGGAGGTGAGTCCCTATCCCAATGTTCCAGAAACTTGCTGGTTACTTCACCCCAAGTGCGCAACGATTCTTCCGGCGGGATTCTGAGCCATCTTCGAGCGTACCCTTTCAAGGCTCCCATAAATCCTCTAATACAAAGTTTCTCATGTGATAAGATAACCCCCTCCTCATTCTCACGAGGTATCTTCAACACACCTTCCTCGTACGTGTCTAAGAACCCTCTTGGATCATCACCCATTGAAAACGTGGAGAGAATGGAGTAGTACGAAGGATCAAGGTCATAATTCCTGCAATCGTCATCCAATGTTATGCAAGGCCCTCGAGGCATCACATACCGGGGAAACGGTGGTTGACTCATCCTTCATATAACTAGTTTCTGCACAGGAGGAAACAAGAAACCAAGGAGCAGAATCCACAAAAGAAAAACAAAAGCTTGCAAAGAAAAGCACAAAGAGTGCAAACAAACACAATGTAACCGAGAACTACGAGAGCGCAAGCACGTAAGGTAACCGAGATCAGATTAGATGAATTTTCTGAAAAAGATAGGGGAGAAGAAATATGGTAAGAAAGGGAGATTTCCTGAGAGCAAACCCCCAGAGCCTGTTCTTCTGTAGGGAACTGAATGCTGAAAATATAAATAAGATAAACAGAAAAAGGAGTATAGTCCCCGGCAACAGCGCCAATTTGATGAACTGGTTTGAACTTGTCAAATTCTAGTTAATCAAATAAATTTGTATTTAGCCAAAGGCAATTCACAACTACAACGAAAACCGTAGTGTAGCAGTAGAATAACCTCGAGTGTCGATCTCTAAGGACTATAACTAGCTTTATCTAATCTAACTTAAGAATATAAATCAACAGACGACTTAGCAAAGGTTTTTCTTAACAGATAATGGAGATTGGTGATAGTATGTTCATTCAAAGCATAGCAGGTTAATAATCATGCATAAATTCCCCGGTTTTGCATAGAGATCTTTGATCAATGAATTGTCCAATTGTGTTCCGTAATTATTCAACACTACGAAGATAGAGATTTAGATAGTTCAAAGAAATAAAGCAATAACTCAAACTATAATGCGCGATATAGCCATTAGCATAATTATTAACCTTTCGCTAAGAAATCACATACTATCACCAACGAGAAGTTTAGCTACTCATAGATGTCATGCAATCAACAGAAATCATACCACGAATGAATGAAAACATGATGAAAGATATATAAATATAAATAGAAAAACTGTAAGAAACAATGTTACCGAAGGTTGTCAATCTCCGAAGAATCGCGATCTTACAAGCTCCAAAACGCTACGAAAAAGTATCTCCTAAGCTAAGAACCCCCAGAACAGGCTCTGGAGAATTCCTACCTAAAACTACTGAGAAAGGTGAGAGAAAAGGTCTGAGAAAGTATGAAAAACGGAGAAAACTGAGCAACTATATATAGGCATTCGGAAGGTGTGGGGCGAAGGACCCCACACACCGGGCGATTCGCCTGGTGTGGGGCGATTCGCCCCACGTCCCGGGCGACTCGCCCGGGAAACTTTTTCGGCCAGATACGCGTTTCGGCGCTTTTTTTGATTTCTTCTCCTTTTCGGACTCGGTTTTTGCCTTCTAGTGACCTTCTAGCCTTCAGATTCGACCCCTAGACTTCAAATCCTATCCGGAATCTTCTGGATACTCCAATTAGGCCTTCGGAACATCAATTCCTTGTCTACTTCAATATAATTGCTCGGAAAATCTCGTTTTTCACCCAAAACCTGTAAAATACAAACTAAAGGGAAACGTGACACTATTCTAATAAAATGCACTACAATATAGCTAAATTAACATAGAGGATAGCTAAATTGGTGAAAAAAGACTCAAATGAAAGTGTAAAATACACATTCATCAACACGTGCAATTGAAGCTCAATATGTATCCTACTTATATCCTTACTAAATCAGTCTTAGAGACACATAAATGTTATGTTGTAAGATTCTTTAATACATAACTAATATGGGGTTGCCCATACATGTATTAAAGTTCTTCATGATTAGTAGGATTTTAGAATGTATTAATTTGTGAAACTTAACCTCTATCATCATAAGGAACAAATTAGATGTTGTTTCTTGGCATATGCTATTCTTGTGAGACTTGGAGTTTACAAGGAATAAATTAGATAGAAGTACAAAATTTGAAATGGTTTCAAGAGCACAAATTAACTAATGAGGCTGATAACTTGTCACTTAACTATGACAAAGATTCAGAGGAAGAGTCAACAGTGCTTGAGGTTAGTGGGAGTAAGTTACTTGGTAATGCCCATAAGATAATGAAAGCATTTGGGGAGTAATATTTTTATGAATAAGTTATTCCCACAAGTTGAAACAGTGCAGCTTAAAGGTTGCACATTCTTCGTATAAGGTTAGCATTTGAGTGTTACCTTGATCACTATAATTTATTGGGTGTCCCAATATTAGATTGCCTCATAACATTCAGGATAATTAAACAAATTCGAACGCAAATGACCAACTCCTAGGTTAAGTAAATTGTTGTGACAAATTGAATTGTATGGAATCCTTTAGAAGGATCACGATTATTTACTGTCATACGCAGGGATGAATTTATAACCTATAGCTAACAAAATGATATTTGATATCAATTTTGAGAGGTGGCTTAAAGTCATAGGATCTTAAGAGATGCACTAGATATTACTTAAGTTTAGAACTTAAGTAAGTTGATATTTTATTATTACATAGTAGTAGTTTCTTTTAGGAAAGTATTATATCAACAACGGAGTCTATGCCTACATAGTGTATGATAATCAAAATTATATAGTTGAGTCTCGGAGACATACTATATATTATCTATTGGTTGGATTATAGACCAGTCCTATAAGATTTTACTTGCATAAGCATCTAATAATTGCATGATATATTCGATAACAAGCCTATACCACTTTCTGAGGAGAAACTTTATTGTAAAGTGTGTTTGACACAGTTATAGGCCTTAGTGTCGAATTCAAATAATGTATGGATATGCAAATCAAATAAGATAAGACCATTGTGGACTTATGCAAGTCTCTAGGTGTTTGATCATTTACATTTGAAATAAGTAAATTAGTTTAACTTATTTCAAAAGTAGATGAATCATCTGTACATCTTTAGAAGTCTTTGTGAGAAGCTCTTATCTATATGATTGAAAATGATTGACACCAACATCATATGAAATAGCTTCCACGTTAACAGTCAAAATATTGGTCATTCAAGACTTTCATTGTGAGGGGGCTTGAATGAAAGTTTCTTGGACATTTTCATATTGAAACCTTGTTGGATAGGTTCGAGAGAATATTCAAATTCTTCATGATATTCACTATTTTGAATAAATAATGCGTTGATAAACAATAATAGAATTCTAGGAGAATCTATTATTATTATCACATGGTTATACTGTCAATATTAGATTGTTTTATTGAAGTATGAACGATGTACATATACACGATATTGTATAGTGCAACCATCGCCTAAAATGTACAAATGTGATACATCAAACAGTCAAGGTGACTTAGAATTATCAACGGATTTCATGGACAGTGGGAGCTTAGCTTAGATATATATTGGATATATGATTAGTAAGCTTCATTATAAATGTGATGAATGGAATTATCACAATTATAATTTTGTATTCATCTTAGTAATAGTATCATATTAGATTAGATCTAATGATGTATAGATTCAACAACCTATGTCCTGTATGATTATGCTAGAAGGTTCTTAGAAGAACAAGGGGTAGTTCCAAGTGTTAGTAATTGAATTGTGAAATTGCGATTATACTAATGCGACTGCACATGCAAAGGAACCAAGATCTTATGATACTAGCATGGATCTACTAGACACTATCATTGGTTTGGAAACCACTGATAGATTACAGCATAAATAAATAAAGTAATTTCTCCGTGAGGACACTACGTTGATTCTTTCACAAAACCTTATCTCTGGAAAGACAAGTTAGCCATTCCAGGAATATAAATGTTGGACACACATGAGTGATTGACTCTAGGCCAAGTGGGAGATTGAAAGTATATATGTCCTAGAGAAAACCAACAGTAAGGACGATATGTACTTACCGCATTCAGCTCATTGGTATTTATTTATGTTACATTGTTTAAGCATACATAAATACAATTGGCATTACATTTACTGAATAGATTATTTGGTTGTTTGAATTATTCTGTAAGATTTTCCCAAGGACTAAAGATAATCACCAAGTTAGTGGGAGCTTGCGTGTCAGAACTTAAGTCCTAAAATTAGCCACTAGTCGATGGTCATTGAGATATGGGATATCAATGATGCGATAGAGACTAGCATGTGTTGCATCAGATCATTCGAGGATGTAGTAGTGCTCACTGCTGCGAATAGCTTGGTTATTCATGATGAACACATGGACACTTTGGAGAGTGTTGGCATACCCAGCCGAGAAACCATTTGGTAAATTCTATTTAAGTGTCTACGGGAGTTTCGGATTGTAGGGTGATGTAATAGTCCTCAGACTTGAGGTCAATACTACATCATATGTGGAATAATATACTTTGACCATGCGCAACGCTTGCACTCTTAAAGTAGGGTAGATACGGCATGCATTGGGTATATTAGGAAGCATATGGTGTGAGTGATTGGACCAAGATCAGGATTCATTCCTCCGAATAGATTCAAGGAGAGAATACTCTACATCTCATATTTAGTGCGATCATTAGTCAGTGGCCACTGCAAAGATATATGTCAAAATGGTGTTTGGACATAATCATCTAGATCGACTAAGAAGATTGAGAGACAATGGATGAGTTATTGGAACAGACACTAATCCATATTCTAGACTCATTCGAGTATTCGAGAATGAAAGGACCGTATCATCAAAGTACTCTATATCACAGGCAGTTTGTATCTCCTCCACAAACGTTCCTTACATATTAGTATTGTCTAGTGATGATTGTCTAGAAATATTGACTGAGACCTTGATTTGATCATTGCCTGATATGTGAAGGCCTATGGGTCATATACAACTAGGTGATAATTCTCCCGATTAAGCATTATGGTAAATTAAATGTCAATTGGATTGATAACATTTGATTTACAATAGTCAAGGACATTTCATTTGATGAAAATCATTAATTAAGTTAAAATTAGATTTATAACTTAATTACTATATTAAATAAAATATCAATTGGATTGATAAATATTTAATTTAATAGTATTGAGAATGTTCTATTTGATAGAATTAATTAATTAAGTTGAATTGAATTCAATGGACATAATTAATCTATGCTTTTAGAAAGTAAATTAATTAAATTAGATTTAATTAATAAAAGAAGAAAAGAATAATTAAATTTAATTTAATTTAATTTAATTAAAGTTAAAAAGTGCATTTGAACCAATTTAGAATAAAGTTCAAGTGGTAAAAGGCCAAAAGAAAATGATTGGTAGTATTGCGTTTCGAACGCATGACCTTCATCTCATTAGCTAGCATACCAGCCGAATGGGCCAGGCCCATGGAAAATATGTTATGCGTGTTACACATATATATCTATCAAATGCGGCTGGAGAAAGATATACTAAGGTGAAACGTGTTGCTAGGGTTGTGGCTTTGAGCTCTCTTAACCTTTTGGGTCTCTTCTACACGGTTGTATTCGTTCTAACTCTTTTCTTTTATTCTTCGATTAATTCTCATTTATTATGATCTTTGAGATTTCTTATTTTGCTTAATGTAGATTTTGAATATAGATTTCCTAGCATCCATGGAGAATTCATCAACGAAGAATTGAACTACGTTTGACTTAATCCTGAGGGTACGTAGGCAGCTTAGAATTGTTCTGAGTTCAGTCAGAATCTTTAGAAGATCATCAATTGTTCTTTGAAGAACAAATTCATGATTAGATCAATGATTAATGGAAGCTGGAAGCTGGATAACGGGTAAGTCATTTATATGGAGCATGTTAAATAATCATTCAATCAACGATCCATGTAGGAAATTTTTTCAAATTTCGCTGCATTAACCTTAGAGGTAATTTCCTACAATTACTAACAGGCACATCATTAACAATAGGCACATCAGCAGTAATAGGCACATTAGCAGTAGTAATAGGCATATCAGCAGTAATAGGAACATCATGAGAATTTTCAGGAGACACATTATAATGAATATCATCATCAGGAGACACATTATAATCAATATCATCATCATTCTCATGTAAATTCACATTATCAGTATCTTGATCACTAGAAATCTGGGAATCTTTCATCACAAATTTATCCATAGCCCCTCTTTGAGATAAAATTAATGCTTCAGTTTGTTTTTTCTTTTTTCATTTTGTACAACCAGATTCAAATTTTCATTTCGGAGGCATAACTCAAATCAGAATCAGAAAGTTCACAAAGTAACAAATTGAAAATAGAAAGTTTAAATGAATAAAGCAGAGAAAACTTCCTGGGATGGGCAATAGTAGCAGACTAGCAGAGAAGCAAGAAGAAAGCACAGATGATCAGTCAACACATATTCCAGCAGCAATCCAGACTCCAGTCTTGACATCAACAACCAACAAGTGCCTAGAAAAAATAATTCACCAAGAATTAGGAAAATACAAGAACCCTAAAAAATTCAAATAAGAGTATTGATCAAACGAAGCAAATACCTTCAAAATTCGAAGATGCCCACAACTGAGATAGACCAAAATCATCAAAACTGTGACAAATCTCCACTGTTTTCTTGTTTAATATGAGTAGAGTACACCAAAATAAGAGAAGATGACTGAAATTGGGTAAAAGTAAATTGCAAAACATGATGTATATATATAGATTGAAATTCAAACGGTAATTTTTAGGAAATAGAGAAATTGATGGAGAGTTAATGAAGGTTGAGAAGAAAGAGGGATAAATAAGACTAACCGAGTTTCCGAGAAAGAAATCAGAAAACGGCCATGAGGAACAGAGGAAGAAGGTGAAGAGTCTCGTCTACTTTCTAAAAATTCAGGGAAATTAAACTTTTTTTTTTAATACCGCAGAAGCCTAGTACTGGGCTTTAGCATATTGGGCCTCGAGGCCCCAAGGGAAATGTGGCCCTGTGCAGTTGGGCTGACTGCACAGCCCATGGGCCGCCCCTGAATATTGAGTTATATTGATAGTGGAGGTTGAATTTACTTTATTGGAGATTTGTACCAACTCAAAATATATTGACGGAATATAAAATTATTATAAACATGTCCAAATATGACAAAGAAATGAAATGATGAGACTCTAATGGATTGCCTAAAATGGCAAAATAGTGTAACTGTTTTGGGACGGAAGAAGTACACATTTTAGTAATACTGATCCCTCACTTTCATCTTTAACAAAATACAGTATAATATAGTAAGTTTCATGTTGGTTTGACGATCCATTGCCTCAATCTTGTTTCTGTTTATTATTATATTCCTTTTAACCGCAAAGCAAGTATCAATAATGGTTCCTCATTTACCCGACGGTGAATCGAACCCCGACCTATTGTTTTTGTTTACTTGATGACTTCTGTGTAGGATTTGACCCTTTGACCTATTGATCGTCAAGCAAAGTTAGTTGATGTCCAACGGTTGTGGGCTCAAATGGCAAGGGATTTGAGTTCACTTTTAATAATGTTTTGGGTTTGAGCTTTGTGGATATAAAAAACACCGCTGGGGAGCCGCCCCCTAAAAAAGGGGTCTAACAATGCTCGACGGGAATTAATCCCAAAACGGATATCAATAGAAAAAAAATTAGTTGATGAAAAGTTGTATCCATTTATATATCAAACAAATTACTTAAACTTGAAGAGAAAAAAAATATTTCATTTCAAACTTTTATATTTTTTTTATACTCTTATATACGAGGAGCGTAACTGAATACGGACGGATCAGTGCTAGCTCACCTCAATCGTGGATCAGCCGGTGGTGTGTTATGTGACTGTGACAGAGAATGGCTATGGGGTTTCCGACAAAGAATCCAATCGCCCTCTGTATTGCAAGCCAAAACTGAGGCTCTGTTGTTGGGTCTCAAATTTGCTTGGGAAAGGAGGTATCAGAAGATAGATGTGGAAACGGACTCTCTACTGCTTCACCGTTTGGTAAAAGCGGAAATAGAGGAAGAAGAAGATTTGGTAGTGAAAGTGAAGATTCAACAGCGCCAAGAGTTGATATGCATGCCTTGGGAAGTCAAGTTTCTATGGGTTAAAAGATCATCTAATATGTGTGCTGATCAGATGACTAGACTAGAGAGACAACTTTTGGGAGATGGAGTTCTTTGTGAATTACCACCCCCACCCATTGTATCTTTTTTGAATTTTGATAAAGTCTAAGGACTGAATGGATTACTTTACCAAAAAAATAAATAAGTAATTACAAGATTAATAGGTAACTAATACGTACTCTTGTTGTGTTCAATTCTTAGGGGGTGGTGATAGTTTTTTTTTTTATGAAGTAGTACTTTTATTTATCTAGAATATGTACAAGGCTCGGTTGGGAGCCTGACCCACATGTCGGGAGGTCTTCCCAAATAGATCGAAAGTTACAAGTCTACCAAGCCATTCCGGCAAAAAGTCCCATGTCCATTGTGTGACTGCAGCTGTTCCTACGCTGGTGATGTGACGGACTACTTCATTCCAAAATCTACCGCTTGCTATCTTCGACAAGTAATCTGCCGCAGTGTTTACTTCTCGATAGATATTGTGGATGTAGATCATCCCAAAATTCAACTTGAGTTCCCAGATATCACGCACCAAGTTCCATGCTGGTCGAGGAGGTACCAGCTTCCTGCACAAGATTTGAAAAGCAAACTGAGAATCTGTTCTAATAACAAGACGCGTTATGTTCATGCTTTTAGCTAACAAGAGCCCATAACGAATTGCCCAAAATTCTGCCGTGTTGTTGTTACAAGTGCCAATATAAGAAGCAAATGCTTTCTGGAATTGGCCTTGATCATCAACAAGTACACAACCTATTCCTACATCACTAAAGTCAGTAACACTGGAACCATATGTAAATAGACAATGGAAGCCTTGTGGTGGTAGTGTGCCCAAACATTTTCATGGAATCTTAACAGATACTGAAGCTATTGAACTGTCCTGTAAAAGTTTCCTAGCCCTTACTAGCATTGAATGTTGGTTAATTGCTTAATTCCGGAAGATAATATCATTTCTACATTTCCAAATAAACCAACATCCTATTGCTAGGGCCAACTGTTGAGGAGACTTTAAAGAAAAAGCAAACAATATTTGTCCCAGGCCTTGTACTTGGTGAAATTGGACAGAAGGCATAAAACATGATCTAAAATAAGTGAAAGCAGGGCACTGGAACAAAATATGCATTGATGTTTCCATACTTCCATCACAGAAAAGACAGTTTGCATCCTGGTTTATATTATGATTCCAAAAAGGAAAGCTCTGGTAGGCAATTTATCATGTAAGGCTAACCATAAGAAAAATTTATGCTTTGGAAGAATTGACATTTTCCATATTCTTCCCCAAGGCCATGCAGTGAAAGTATATATGTCCTAGAGACAACCAACATCAAGGACGATATGTACTTTACCACATTCATCTTATTGGTATTTATTTATGTTATATTTAATTAAGCATACATAAATACAATTGGCATTACATTTACTGAATAGATTATTTGGTTGTTTGAATTATTCTATAAGATGTTCCCAAGGACTAAAGATAATCACCAAGTTAGTGGGAGCTTGTGTGTCAGAACTTAAGTCCTAAAATTAGCCACTAGTTGATGGTCACTGAGATATGGGATATCAATGATGCGATAGAGACCAGCATGTGTTGCATCAGATCCTTCGAGGATGTAGTAGTTCTCACTGTTGCGAATAGCTTGGTTATTCATGATAGACACATGGACACTTTGGGGAGTTTTGGCATACCCAATCGAGAAACCATTTGGTAAATTTTATTTAAATGTCTATGGGAGTATTGGATTGTAGGGTGATGTAATAGTCCTCAGACTTGAGGTCAATACTACATCATATGTGGAATAATATACTTTGACCATGCGCAACGCTTGCACTATTAAAGTAGGGTAGATACGGCATGCGTTGGGTATATTAGGAAGCATATGATGTGAGTGATTTGACCAAGATCAGGATTCATTCCTCCGAATAGATTCAAGGAGAGAATACTCTACATCTCATATTTTGTGCGATCGTTAGTCAGTGGCCACCGCAAAGATATATGTCAAAATTGTGTTTGGAAATAATCATCTAGATCGACTAAGAATATTGAGAGACAATGGATGAGTTATTCGAATAGACACTAATCCATATTCTAGACTCATTCGAGTATTCGAGAATGAAAGGACCGTATCATCAAAGTACTCTACATACATCACACGCAGTTTGTATCTCCTCAACAAACGTTTCTTACATATTAGTATTGTCTAGTGACGATTGCCTAGGAATATTCACCAAGACCTTGATTTGATCATTGTCTGATATGTGAGGGCCTATGGGTCATATACAACTAGGTGATGATTCTCCCGATTAAGCATTAGGGTAAATTAAATGTCAATTGGATTGATAACATTTGATTTACTATTGTCAAGAACATTTCATTTGATGGAAACCATTAATTAAGTTAAAATTAGATTGATAACTTAATTCATATATTAAATAAATATCAATTGGATTGGTAAATATTTAATTTAATATTATTGAGAATGGTTCTATTTGATAGTAACAATTAATTAATTAAGTTGAATTGGATTCAATGGATTAATTTATACTCTTAGAAAGTAAATTAATTAAATTATATTTAATTAATAAAAGAAGAAAATAATAATTGGATTAAATTAGATTTAATTTAATTAAAGTTAGAAAGTGCATTTGAACCAATTTGGAATAGAGTTCAAGTGTTAAAAGCCCAAAAGAATGAAATTTGTAGTGATGGGCTTCGAACCCGTGACCTCCAGAAAATTGTCCAGCACACATACCAACTGGGCCAGGCCCATGTAAAACCCTATTACTGCGTTTTTTCTATCTATAGCTGCGGCTGCAGTAGATAAAAGATGGAGTGTGGACAGAAACGTGTGTGGTGTGGCTTTTGAGCTCTCTTCATCTTTTGAGTTTCTTATACACGGTTGTATTCGTTCTAACTCCTTTCTTTTCTTCTTTGATCAATTCTCATTTTATTATGATCTCTGAGATTCTTGTCTTGCTTAATGTATGTTGGTCCCTTTAAACAACAAGAAAAGACTAGGGGGGCTGATGAACGCGGGTTTGTCGTGTCCCGGTTCGATCAAATAGATTTGTTATTTAGCCAAAGGCAATTCACAACTACAACGAAAACCGTAGTGTAGCAGTAGAATGACCTCGAGTATCGTTCTCTCAGGACTATAACTAGCTTTATCTATTTAACTAGAGAATATAAAAACAGCAGACGGGATAGCAAAGGTTTTTCTAACAGATAATGGAGATTGGTGATAGTATGATCCTTCAAAGCATAACGGGTCGATAATCATGCGTAAATTCCTCGGTCTTGCATGGATATCTTTGATCAATCTAATGTCCAGTTGCAATTATTAAGCACTACGAAGATAATGATACTGACAAGTCAATCTCTATTGTCCTATTGTGTTCCGTAATTATTCAACACTACGAAGATAAACATGCGCATAGGTCGACGAGGGTCCAATTGTGCATAAAAATTAATACAACATACGAGAATTTAGGCTGAGCCTGATCAACGAAATAAAGCAATAACACGGAGTATAATGCGCGATATAGCCATTAGCATGATTATCTTCCCTTCGCTAAGAATTCACATACTACCACCAACGATAAGTTTAGCTACTCATAATAGGCATGCAATCAACAGAAATCATAGAAGAAAACATGTTGAAAGATATAAAAGAAAAGTAGAATAAACTGTAAGCTACAATGTTACCGAAGGTTGTCAATCTCCGAAGAATTGCGATCCTACAAGCTCCAATCTGCTATGAAAAAGTGTCCCCTAAGCTACAAACCCCCAGAACAGGCTCTGGGAAGTCCCTACCTAAAACTACAGAGAAAGGTGAGAGAATAGGTCTGGAAAAGTATGAATTTCGGAGAAAAACTGAGCAACTATATATAGGCTACGAATAAGTGTGGGGCGATTCGCCCCACGTCCCGGGCGGTTCGCCCGTGAGTATTTTTCGCGGAATTCCGCGTTTTCGACGCGTTTTTGGATTTCTTCCCCTTTTCGGACTCCGATTCTGACTTCTAGTGGCCTTCTAACCTCCAGATTCGACCCCTAGACTCCAAATCCTATCCGGAAACCTTCAGATACTCCAAATAGGCTTCTGGAACACCAATTCCTTGTCCACTTCAATATAATTGCTCGGAAATCCTCGTTTTTCAACCAAAACTTGTAAAATAAAATCTAAAGGGAAACATGACACTATTCTAATAAAATGTACTAAAATATAGCTAAATTAACATAGAGGATAGCTAAAATAGGTGAAAAAGACTCAAATGAAAGTGTAAAATACACATTCATCAAACTCCCCAAACCGAACCTTTGCTTGTCCTCAAGCAACTAAGCTAGACTCTAATACAAAAAACAATGCAAGACACAAAAAGGAGTCTCATGCGAAATAAAATGATCTAATCTACCGAATCTACCAAAAAACATATGACCAAAAACCATATAAATCAAAGCATGAATATATGTTGAAGAATACCTCGATTGACTTATACACATCCACATAAGCACTTATGTCAAGACAAGATAGTCTCTCGTAACATTCTCTACCTGGACCTAGTCAGTGACGACGTAATGAAGCATGCTAAGATACGAATGGTTGTCCCGTGCCTATGAAACTGAGGACTTACTGCTGTTCAACCATGTTAAGACTTTCCCTCAAAGAGGTCGAACCAGTACTGGCTCTCATCAAACGAAGGATGGTTCCCTATAAAAGTTAACACTCCCCTATTCTACCCATCTCTCAAGTAAAGTCTTAAGCTATTCACCACTTCCTGAATGGCAGGACGAGGGTGGTCTAGAACAGATGACACTCAAGACAAAAAAGATAAAAAATAGAAAATTACAACACGATTACGAACATTACAAGAATTGGAAAATGAAGACACAACACTTTGCTAAACTTCTATTTGACTTTCTTTTTTTGGACCCTTGTTTGCTTTTTTGGGGTCTTTTCTTTTTTTTCTTTTTTTTCTTCTTTCCAGATTCTTTTTTTTCTTTTCCTTTTTCTTTTTTTTCTGGAATTTTTCTTTCTTTCTTTTTTTTCGATTTTTTTCTAGCCAGCAGTAGCATAACAAAAAGAGAAACAAAATGACTCACACGACTTCCCCAAACCTATTCGAAAGAATAGTTTGGAGTACAAAATTTACGGAAAAGAAAAAAAAATAAACTCACGATACGAAAATGGAAAACGAAAACAAGTCTATGATGGTGTAACCCCCTCCCCAAACCTATTCGGAAGAATAGGTTATAAACAAAGGATCACACAACCTCACACTACCTCCTTCCTAGGCATTTAGCAATCTCAAAGCATGGTGAAGACTTGTTGCCTCTTAGGTACATAATTACTCGGGAAAACAACCATAAGACCCTAATATGCATCATCCTATTATAAAGGCCTTCGTGAACCGCAGTAGAGAAAACACCACTTAGTGATGTCGAGACTACCAAGCTTAACGAAGTGCAATACATAAATGTGACAAGCCAGGCGAGAAAAACCTCAAACAAATTCATAGAGATGAAGCATACGATTAATGGCATAGTTAGTTGATCTACCCAATAAAAAAGTTCAAAAAATTCGGCAATAAACTCCATATAAAACATGCAAGACTATCCTAGGATGAATGTAGTGAATGCAGCCTAGAAAATCTACGAAAGCGGTAAACGTGCAAATGCAAATGCAGACGGATAAAACATGCGAGGTACTAAACTCAGCCTACCAATGTCAAGCTCCAAAATAACAATACTAGATCACTTAAATCCCATCCCCCCTCATGAAATTAACGCTAGTCCCTAGCAGTAAGAAAATGAGGAAATAAGATGTGATACTAGATGTTACCCCATGGTTTGGCCTCGGTCGGCTGAGAATGCTGTTTGTGAGTTATTGGGACTGCTCTGGGAGCTTTATAGGGTGTCATCAGGTCTTCTGGTAGACATGGTAGTTTCAATTATAGGCCGAATAGGAACAACTCCTCCATTAGTATCATCATTGCCCGTATGGTCTTCATTGTCACTACTGTCACGCACATCCTCACTAGTAGAGTTGCAGTGTCGAGTAGAATCCTCAAGATTAGCCGCCGCTGTTATGGAATCCTCCATCCTGTAGCCCTCCAATAGGTTGTGAACTGTTGAAGGGGAAAGGGCAGTGGTATCAGGACCTCCCCCTCCAGCGTTTTACACCCCAAGGAGGTTACAGTAAGCTGCTCGGATACTCAGAAGTCTTCTACCATTTTTCCAATGTCGACCACATTCTCTACGGTTGATCCGACCGATGTCTATATGATGCTCCCTTTAGAGGCAGTCAAGGGGCACCCCAACGAGGGGCTGGGCACCCATGTCATTATGTTTTGGAACCAAGCTAGCGCTTCGGAACCTTCTAGCAACTGCGAACTCGAGATTGAATCCGTCGCGGCTAGATTGTCCCGGTGCCTTCCAGTTCACTCGAACTTTGCAGTCCTCGTGATGGATTGCTGACGTAATAATGGTTTCTGTCCCTTCGGTGGTGCATGAATAGGCATAGGAGTCCTTACTCCAGGTGTACTCTAGCTCCTCCTCTTGGATAATCCACGACGTTGTTGCAAAATCCCTTGGCTCGAACGCACATCTAACGAGGTCACTCTTCTTAACATGGTCGTAATCGACCCCCCTCCAATACTTCATAGTAATCATACGGGAATGCTCCTTTCCCTTGGCATGGTTCCTACAAATAGCAATTAGTATCTTGTACGATGCAAAACAGACCTATGCATATGTAAATATACGAGCGAACAAACGAGCAATATCTTCAAAAATCCAACTCCTCAAAAACCCAAAGTCTAGTCTAGCTATTTCATTACGCAACATATCAATGTAACTACTAAAATAACATATCACATTATGCTCTTGCTAAACAACAAATTCCTTGAATCACAAGGTTCAATCCATACCATAATAATCAAAAATCTAACATAAATCCTCAATTCCATCAATCATACATTCTACCAATACATCCATCATTATCATATCAACAAACACATGTTTAAGCATGGAATGATAGTAAGAGATACATTTCCTAACAAGATATATCATCTAATAGCAAAAATCTCAAATCAACAAACCAAGCCTAATTGAACATGCAATTGATAATGAATAACGAATCTAATCACATAAAACATCAACCCATACATCATACAAGTTTAATTGAAGCATAAATCAAAAAACCCCAAATTTGAAAAATTAGGGTTCATGTGATAATACCTCAAATCCGGAGTTTGAATGAACTAGGAAGAGATTTGTTCGGATGAAAAGAAAGAGCACGTAACGGGCTTCGATTGAAGCTAAAGAACACACAAATTGATGGAAGGATGAAGAAGTTATGAAGGTTTGAAGGTTTTGTGAAAATGGAGGATTTTTTTGAGTTTAAGGGAAGAAGAAGAAGTGAAATGAGGAAAAATGGGGGAGAACCCCGTTTTTTCATCTCTGCAGACCGTGGGGAGATTCGCCCCACGCCCCAGGGGTTCTCCCCACGCCTGGGGCGAATCGCCCCGCACGTCCGGAGCGCGCGCGCTCTGGTTGTGGGGCGATTCGCCCCCCACCTCCTGAAGTGGGGAGACGATCCTTTTGAAATAAAATGCGGTTTTTAGTCCCCGAAAACCATTTTTCTCAAAACATCACTCGAAAAATCGCACTCGAACATAACATAAGAACATACGACACAGAGATGAACAAATTCACATATGAGAAGCAAATTGTTCAAGTCTGAATGCATGCAATAAAGTAGTAAAGAAAGTGATAAAAACTCCGGGTTGCTTCCCGGATAGCGCCATTGTTTTAAGTCTTTGACTCGACTCCTGTCTTTGCCTAGCTTTTCTTCTTGAGGGTACTAGACTTCCCCTTCACTGATCTCCTTCCCATGCCTCGAACCTGTGAATAAGAATGAACATAGATTTTAAGGCCACTGTAGTCAATAGTGTTAGAAGTATCAGGTGGATCAGGTGGATCAGATATGGCTTGCAACACATGTTGCTTGCCATCCACTTCAATAATGCAAGTTCTTTGGTACATGTCCATCACGGAGCGTAGCTTAGTTAAGAACGTTCGCCCCAAGAGAATGACATCCCCTTTCCCATGTATAGACGCCGGCATCACTACAAAATCGGTGTAAACAGAAGCTTCACCAATCTTGACTAATACATTCTTCACAACGCCTTCGGGTTTCACAAGAGATCCATCCGCCAGTTGCACAATTAGTTTTCCAAGGTTACTCTTCTCGAAAACATTCAAAGGGAGCACATTAGAGTAGGATCCCGTGTCTAGTGTGGCACGAACATCTTCAAGTTCCCCAATCCCGATCTTAACATCGAAACTTTGAGGGAGTGACTCGGGATCTTCTTGCTCCTCTTCACTTTTGTCAGTACCAAGGTCCTTCTCTTCTTCCTCGACCTGTTGGGGCATTTCCCTCTTGCAACTCTCGCCCTTAGCAACCTTCTTGATGGTGATTTCAACAGGTAGATCACCCACCAAGGTAATGGACATCGACTTCTCAGTGTTGCTAGGCAGCTTGCCTTGCTCCCTACTTGCTCCTCGGTCGATCAACTCTTGCATCTTTTGATGGGCAAGCCTAGTGCTCTCTTCCAACCTATCAAGCCTTGCCCTAGTCTTCTCAGAATTTTCTTCATAACGTTTGAGAAAACTTTGGGTGTGATCAACCGTCTTTTGCAAGTTCTCCATCAGTTGAGCCGACTTCGACTTCGGTGGCTCTTTCGGAACGGGGTTTTCGCAGTGGTCATTACCATAGTTTAGCCTACTACGGTCTTGGTTTGGGCCATAAGTTTGGTTAGCCGGTGCATATCCTTGATTGTTTCGGAATCCTCTTCTCCAAAATCCACCTCGAGGATTCCTACCGTCTTGTCCGTAGCTAGCCTCTTGAGTACCAAACTCCGTAGCAAAGGCTTCCTCTTCGCCTCCTCGAGCCTAGTTGCCATCATCATACGCCAGCTCCGATCTACACATATGAGCCCCATGCCCATAGTTCTTGCATATTCGGCATACTTCGCTCGAAACAGTTGTTCCGGTGGCGCTCTTGAGGACTTGCTTCAATTCGTTAGTAAAGCACTCGAATTGATCCCCATCCCCCCTATACATAGGGGCTTCTTGAGTTGGTGGAGCTTCAGGTCCACGTCTCCTAACCATCGCTCTTGGGTCCTTGAATTGCGAACCCTTAGCAAGCCTTTCGAAAACTGCCCAGACGGCTTCTGCGGTTTCCTCCCAAATATTGCCTCGGCATTGGAAATCCACCACTTGTTGGTTCTCGAAGGTTAGTCCATTGTAGAAGTGTTGGACTAGGTCAGAAAGTTCAAAACCATGGTGAGGGCACTTGTTCGTGAGATCTTGGAACCTCTCAAACACGGTGTAGATGGTCTCATCATAGTCCTGCTTGAATCCAGTGATTTGCGCCTTTAGCGCGGTAGTCAAGGTGTGAGGGAAGTATTTCTCCATGAAAGCTGAAAAAACCTTCTCCCAAGTGTCCAGCGAGCCTGCTGGTAGAGAACTCAACCATGACTTGGCTCTGTCGCCAAGCCCCATAGCAAAAACCTTCATCCTCAACTCATCCGTTGTTATTTCAGCTCCGGGTCGTGGGAGTTGGTTGACGAAATCATCGATATCGTGCAAGTACCCCATCACATCTTCCCTTGATAAGCCATAGAACCTCGGAAGTTGTTGGAATGCGTGGTTCTTGATTTCCAGATCTCGAGTTGCAGACGAAAGAACAATCGTCGGTCCCCTCATACGATCCTTGGTGGGTTGAACCCATGCTTTCAGTGGTCTAGCTTCTGCCATTCCGTCGATTTCCTTGAAAAGACTGTGTAGAGATTCAGAGAAATCGGTATCCTCTATTTCCTCTAGTGCACGCCTTTGAAGTAGTCGCCTTCTTTGGTGGTAGACTCTGTCGATCTCATCAATTGAATCAGCAAGTGGTGTCCCTTTAGATCATGTATGTGGCATACACTATCTGTAACAGACTAGGAAAGCAGTATCAGAGAGAGATTAAAAGGGAAAACTAAAACTAATAGAATTAGGAATCGAAAGCTGAAGATATAAACAAATTAAACAGAAAAAAGGAGTATAGTCCCCGGCAACGGCGCCAATTTGATGATCGCGGGTTTGTCGGGTCCCGGTTCGATGAAATAGATTTTTATTTAGCCAAAGACAATTCACAACTACAACGAAAACCGTAGTGTAGCAGTAGAATGACCTCGAGTGTCGTTCTCTCAGGACTATAACTAGCTTTATCTATTTAACTAGAGAATATAAAACCAGCAAACGGGATAGCAAAGGTTTTTCTAACAGATAATGGAGATTGGTGATAGTATGATCCTTCAAAGCATAACGGGTCGATAATCATGCGTAAATTCCTCGGTCTTGCATGGAGATCTTTGATCATTCTAATGTCCTGTTGCAATTATAAAGCACTACGAAGATAATGATACTGACAAGTCAATCTCTATTGTCCTATTGTCATCCGTAATTATTCAACACTACGAAGATAAACATGCGCATAGGTCGACGAGGGTCCAATTGTGCATAATAATTAATACAACATACGAGAATTTAGGCTGAGCCTGATCAACGAAATAAAGCAATAACACGGAGTATAATGAGCGATATAGCCATTAGCATGATTATCTTCCCTTCGCTAAGAATTCACATACTACCACCAACGATAAGTTTAGCTACTCATAATAGGCATGAAATCAACACAAATCATAGAAGAAAACATGTTGAAAGATATAAAAAATAAGTAGAATAAACTGTAAGATACAATGTTACCGAAGGTTGTCAATCTCCGAAGAATTGCGATCCTACAAGCTCCAATCTGCTATGAAAAAGTGTCCCCTAAGCTACGAACCCCCAGAACAGGCTCTGGGAAGTCCCTACCTAAAACTACAGAGAAAGGTGAGAGAATAGGTCTGGAAAAGTATGAATTTCGGAGAAAAACTGAGCAACTATATATAGGCTACGAACAAGTGTGGGGCGATTCGCCCACGTCCCGGGCGGTTCGTCCGGGAGTATTTTTCGTGGAAGTCCATGTTTTCGACGCGTTTTTGGATTTCTTCCCCTTTTCGGACTCGGTTTCTGACTTCTAGTGGCCTTCTAACCTCCAGATTCGACCCCTAGACTCCAAATCCTATTCGGAAACCTTCAGATACTCCAAATAGGCTTCTGGAACACCAATTCCTTGTCAACTTCAATATAATTGCTCGAAAATCCTCGTTTTTAACCAAAACCTGTAAAATAAAATCTAAAGGGAAACGTGACACTATTCTAATAAAATGTACTAAAATATAGCTAAATTAACATAGAGGATAGCTAAAATAGGTGAAAAAGACTCAAATGAAAGTGTAAAATACACATTCATCAGGGGCGGGGGGTGAATAGTCTTTTCAAACTTTCGTCGTTTAAAACACTTTCTCAGCAAGTGCTTATTACTTTTCAGTAATGAGTTTGTTGATACTTAACTTTCTCAGCAAGTACTAGTTACTTTTCAGTAACGAGTTTTACATGTACTTAAAAACAGAGTGTGGAAGTCTTTATACAATAAGTGCTTTTCATTAAGTGCTAGTTTCAGCAAGTGGGCAGAGTGACAGTGTACATATAGATAAGCTTGCTGAAAACTAAATGCAGTAAAGTAAATGACATGAACACTTTATATAGTGGTATCTGAGAGTGGCGTTGATGAACATGTATTTTACACTTTCATTCGAGTCTTTTTCACCAATTTAGCTATCCTCTAGGTTAATTTAGCTTATATTTTAGTGCATTTTATTAGAATAGTGTCACGTTTCCCTTTTCTTTGCATATTTCAGGTTTTAGGTGAAAAACGTACTTTTGATGGGCAATAATGGTGAAGAGAACGAAGTTTTGGTGCTTCAAGTTCATCCGTGGTGTATCTAGAAGTTTCCAGACGAGTTTTGAGGCCTAGGGGATGAGTTTCAAGGCTTAAAGGTCACTAGAAGGCAAAATCGAGTCCAAAAAGGAAACCTGAAGCCAATAACTGGCTACCACCGACCTGGAGCTCCCAGGCTGTTCGCCCGGCACCCGGGGCGGTTCGCCTGGGACCCCAGGTGGTTCGCCCCCCATCTGTCGACTAGTATATATAGTTTCGCCTATTTAGTTTGTTTTTCATACCTTTTCACCTTATTTTGAGAGACAAACTCTCCAGAGCTTGTTCTGGGAATTATTAACATAGAAGACTCTTTTTCTTATTGATTTGGAAGCTTAAGCATAGAGATTGGACATCTTTGATTCTTGATTCTTGCTTGTGAGTTAGCAAGTCACCGGAGATTGACAACCTTCGTTGGTAACTTGTATCTCACGATTTTGCTGCTTTTGTTTATTCAATTCAACATGTTTTCATTGACTCTTGATTTGATTATGCTTGTTGATTGCGATTTATACATGAGTAGCTAAATCTAAGGTTGGTGATAGTATGTGAATTCATAGCTAGGGTTCTTAATTATGCATGAGTGGCTTCGCGCGTTTAAGACTTGATTTATTGTTTTATTTCTTTGATCTATCTAAGCCATCTATATTCGTAGATTAGTGTTAAATTGAAAGAAACACTAGGACAATTCATGATCATAGATTTCTATACAAACTTCAAGTACTTCATGTGTAATTAGAATAGAATGATCATACTATCACTAACTTCCATCATAATTGATAAGAAAAACCTTTGCTAAATCGTTTTCTGATTTTATATTTTAAGTTAAATTAGCTAAAGCTAGTTATACTCCTTAGAGATCGACACTCGGGGTTATCTTACTTCTACACTACGTGCCTTGGTTTTCGTTGTAGTTGTGAGTTGTCTTTGGCTAAAAATAAATTTATTTGGTTAATTGAGTCTGACAATCTTGTTCATCGGGCGTAATCTCTCAACTAATCCACTTTGTCCTTTCTAGGACTGAATCCACTAAGATAAGTTTGAGGTTCCTTACAACAACACCTATCTAGAGCGATTCTTTAGAAACCAAAGCACACTTGCTTCGTTTCCAACCTAACTAGAGAACGAAACCTTGTTCTCCACCAAACTTGGGACTTATAATCAGCAACACTATGCTTGATTAATTCCCCCTGAATTTCACGCCTGAAAAAGGGTGTTTATCAGTTAGAGAGGTTTGGGATGAGATGACTTGAGTATAACTTATTCAGCTATAACAAGTAATCTAAGAAACAAAACTTTGAATACTTTGCAGTAAACAAGTTAAGAGTTGTTTCTGGTGTCAAGACTTGTTCTTGTTCGAAAGAAAGAACACTTAACTAATTTCTTAGCCATGAATGTTCTACTTCTTGACAAGTAGCTTTTGTTTCAAGCTTTAAGCCTTTGGAACGGATCAATAGGAAGTAAAGAGTAAGGAAGATGAGTGTTTAAGCACAAGTGAGAGTTTGATCACGTTGTTGACACACTTCAACTCTTTGCCGGATGACCTCTATTTATAGTGAATCAAGGGAGCCGTTTGAATTTCAAATTCTAAGGCTTTGTTCCTTAAGATATCACTATCTTGCTTTTGTACTTTCAACAGCGTCCTTCATTTGTCTTCTAGTCTTCATGTTCTTCGCATGCTTACTTTTGAATTTAATGTTCATTTGAACGAAATTCAAATATGAAAGTTGGAGCGCAAATGCATGTACTTTCAGCACGGAGGTCACATATGTATTTCAGCAAGTGGTCAGTCTCAGTTTCAGCAAGCACAACCTACTCTATCATATAGATTTTCACTTATGCAAGCTGTTGCTGAAATTTCCACTTTCTGAGCAACATGTGCCTTTGTAGATACCATCTTCAGAAATCTTCTTTAGTCTTCAGTCTTTGAATTCTTCAAGTTTCTGAACGGTTCTAGTGCTTCAATAGTTCGTTTGTAAAAACAAAATACATGATCAGCAACCTAAAACACCTAACTAGTACCTACATTAAGTCTTCAGCAAACGTTCCTCTTTTATAATGTCCTTAAAATTCTAAATTCCTATGGACCTTAAGAGTACTAGTTACTGGACTTTCCTTAATTTAGCATGGTTAATTGCTCATCAAAATTTACAAGTTTCCTAACAAATTTTCCCCTTTTTGATGTTAGCAATCCATGGCTAAATTAATTGTTACCCTTTTAGAGGTTTCTGATGTTGAATAAATTAGTTGAATAATGCAAACATACTTGAATAATAAAACAGTAAGCATAAGTAGATTGCATAATAAAAAACCAATAAGAGTCAAAAGCTTATTGCTGATAGTTATCTTTCAGTTAGTTTACACGAAAGTTCAGAGATAACTACAAAAATCAGCAAACAAAAACAAACAAAGCTTTTACAAGTGTTAGGAAACTTGTAATTTTGATGAGCAATTAACCATGCTAAATTAAGGAAAGTCCAGTAACTAGTACTCTTAAGGTCCATAGAAATTTAGAATTTTAAGGACATTGTAAAAGAGGAACGTTTGCTGAAGACTTAGAGTAGGTGCTAGATAGGTTGGTATTACCGCTTATGATGTATCTTGTTTTCTGAAAAAAAATACAACCTATTGAAGCATTTGCTGATGATGTACTTTGTTTACACAAACAAACTATTGAAGCATTTAGAACCGCTCAGAAACTTGAAGATTTCGAAGACTGAAGACTAGAAGATTTCTGAAGACTGGTATCTACAAAGGCACATGTTGCTCAAAAAGTGGAAACTTCAGCAACAACTTGCATAAGTGAAAATCTAAACGACAGAGTAGGTTGTGCTTGCTGAACCTGAGACTGACCACTTGCTGATGAACATTTGTGACCTCTTGCTGAAAGTACTTGTATTTGCGCTCTAATGTTACTGTTGAATTTCATTCAAATGAGCATTAAATGCAAAGCATGCACGCGAAGGACATGAAAACTAGAAGACAAACAAGGACGCTGCTGAAAGTACAAAAGCAAGATAGTGACATTTTAAGGAACAAAAGCCTTAGAATTTGAAATTCAAACGGCTCCTTATTTCACTATAAATAGAGGTCATCCGGCAAAGAGTTGAAGGGTGTCAACAACGTGATCATACTCTCACTTGTGCTTAAACTCACATACTCTTCAAACACTCTTTACTGTCATTGATCCGTTCCAAGACTTAAAGCTTGAAAAAGCTACTTGTGAAGAAGTAGGACTTACACGGCTAAGAAATTAGTTAAGTGTTCTTTCTTTCTTTCGAACAAGAACAAGTCTTGACACCAGAAACAATCAAACTTGTTTACTGCAAAGTATTCAAAGTTTTGTTTCTTAGATTACTTGTTGTAACTGAATAAGTTATAATTAAGTTATCTCATCCCAAACCTCTCTAACTGAAAATACACCCTTTCAGGCGTGATATTCAGGGGGAACTTAATCGAGCATAGTGTTGCTGATTAAAAGTACGAAGTTTGGTGGAGAACAAGGTTACGTTCTCTAGTTAGGTTGGAAACGAAGCAAGTGTGCTTTGGTCTCTGTTTGGATCGCTCTAGATAGGTGTTGTAAGGAACATCAATCTTATCTTAGTGGATGCAGTCCTAGAAAGGACAAAGTGGATTAGTTGAGAGATTACGCCACTCTCAGATACCACTATAAAGTGTTTGTGTGATGTACTTACTGTACTTAGTTTTCAGCAAAGCATATCTATCTGTACACAGTCACTCACTTCACTTGCTGAAACTATCACTTACTGACAAAGCACTTATTGTATCAAAGACTTCCGCTCTCTGATTTTAAGTATCAGCAAAACTAGTTACTGAAAAGTAACTTGCGCTTGCAGAGAAAGTTAAGTATCAGCAAAATCATTACTGAAAAGTAATAAGCACTTGCTGAGAAAGTTTTTAAACGACGAAAGATTGAAAAGACTATTCACCTCCCCCCCCCTCTAGTCTTTTCTTGTTGTTTAAAGGGACCAACAAGTGGTATCAGAGCTGGAGGTTCTTTAACCTTCAGCACTGAACCTAGGTCCCCTTAGGTGCTTTCCGTAAATCACTCTCACTTGATCAGTTTGGTAGTCTTTTGCTGACAAGATGTCTTTAGGAGACGATCCCTTGCTGAAGCTGGAAAACTACGAAAAATGGCGAAACAACATGATGCTACATCTTGAGGCCATTAGTGATGAGATGGTTACTGTCATTAATGATGGACCTATCAAGATCACTAAGGTTGAAAGAAGTTTTCCTCACAAAACCACTGAAGCTGGAAAGGAAACTATCTTAGGCGAACCGGTTGATACCGTTGTTCCAAAACCAAGAGAGGAATGGACTTCCAACGAAGCTAAGAGATTCCGTCTTGATGGCCAAGCAAGAAACATTATCATTCGATCAACTCCGGATACCATACAGTGCAAACTGTGGGGTGCTAAAATTGTTAAGGAAGCTTGGAAAATGGTTCAAGATCTTTGTGCTGGATCTGACAAAACCAAGGAAAACAAACTCGAAGTGTTGAAGTTAAAGTTCCAGAACTTTAAACAAGGTACAAATGAGTCACTGGAAGACTTGGACTTCAGATTCACAACTCTTGTTAGTGAAATGGCAGCCTTGGGTGATGGAAATCTTTACTCAGATTCTGAGAAGGTGAAAACCATCATCAGAAGTCTGAACCAAGAATGGATTCACACTCAAAACTTCTACTACAATCAAGGAATGCCAGACAATACACCAACAGAGTTGTTCTCTCATCTTGCTACTGTCAACTACGAGACAAAGCAAAGAGAAAATGTGTTTGCTGAAAAATCGCAAAACATTGCTCTTGCTGCAAAGCCGTCATCTTCTGAAAAGAAGAATGATAAAGAGCCTGCTGATGAAAACGCTTTGGTTGTCAAAAACATGAAGAAATTCATCAGTAAGGATCTTGAAAGGCGAAAAGCAAAAGAGAAGCTGAAAAAGCATCTTGGTAACAACTACCATAAGTACAAGAATGAGACTAGCTCGCTGAACAAGCAAGCTCAGCAAGCAACTTCATCAGAAGAACCAGCAGTTGGAAATGATCTCTGCTTTTACTGCAAAAATCCTGGACACTTCAAAGCAAATTGCCCTTTGCTGCAAGGCAAATCTGATGAAAAGAAGAAGAAGTTCAAAAGAGCTTTTATTGCTGAAGAAAAGAAGAAGCTTCAAGCAAAACTCGAGGCATTGTGCATTGATACTAGCTCCGAAGACAGTGAGGATGAAAGCTCAGACACTGACGATGAAGAAGCCACTCTTGACGTAGAAATTGGCAAGGAAGTTTGTGGAATAGCTATGGAAGCTTATCCAGATGTGTCAAACTACGAGTTCTGCCTCATGGCCGGTCAGGTAAACAACCCTACCTCTGACTCAGACTTAGAAAGTGAAGACGAGATTGACCTTGACAAGATTCAAGGAGAAATCGAAAGATTTGAGAAAACTCTGAGCAGACAGCAAGAGAAACTACAGATTGCTGAAACTCTGACCAAGTAGACTACTGAAAAGTATATCTTGCTGAAGGAAGAGACAGAAGAAAAGGATGCTGAAATAAGGCGTCTTAAGAAGTTGATTGCTGAAGCTACAAAGAAGAATTCTCAAATGGCATTAGAATTGGAAGAGTAGCAGTCCTCAATTCTAAAGTTAATTGCTGAAATCCAAGAAATGTGTAACATCCCGTATTTTCTACCTAATTTTAATTTTATTTATTTATTTAATTACTTGAATAATTTATTTTATTTGGTACAATATTTAATTTTTTTCCCGCGTAGTCTTAATTCGTCTCGTTCTATTCGTGGGCTAACTAGCAAATCAGATTTTACCTTTCTTTGGCCCAATTATTGTTTGTTAGATTGCTGGATTTTTCTCTTGGCCCATTTATTGGACCAATCCGTGAGCCCATCAGCTGGCCCATTCCCATCCAAACCCTAAACCTAATTTAACACTCCCTTCCCACTTCTCCTCATTCACGCCCACTACATCCAGAAAAGAAGAAAGAGAGAAAATAAGATTTCTCCCCGTCTCTCTCTCGGTCCGTCGCCGCCGTCATCTCCAGTTCCGTTCGCCGCCGTCGCTGCTCCGTTCATCTCCGACCAGATCCGCCGCCGTTCCGTTCGCCGCCGTTCTGCTCCGTCCGTGTCGATCCGCCCCGATCCATTCCGTGCCGTGCCGCTCGCCGCTGTATCGATTTGTCCGTGCTCCGCCCGATCTCGCCGCCGCATTGACCCATCCCGATCTGTCCCAATCCAAGTACGGTAAGTGTGGCTCGACTCTGTTCTGGTTAGATTGCGAATCGAACCTTGATTTGATTTTGATGTTTCTGGTCACGCAGTCGACCCGCTCCGGTCTCTGGCTCCGTCCCTTCCTGCTTTCGTTTCTGTCCCGTTGCTCCTTGTTCTTTCCCGTCCGGCTAGTAAGGTAGTACTCTGTTTTCTTTGTTTTCTTTTTTTTATTTCCCGTTATGCCCTTGCCGTACCCTAGCTCAAAATCTAGACTTGGTTGAACATTAGAACTGGATTTGAAACTGGGTTAGGGATTGAACTGGATCGATTAGGATTGTTGTTGGACTGAATTGTTAAGATTTTGAAACGTGTGGGGTTATTTTGTGATTGCCAAGATTTTAAAGCACCATTCTACAAATTTTGGACTTAGGGGTTTTTTAGTAATTTTGACCGTTGACCTTGACTGTTGACTTTGACCCTTTGACTATTGACCTTGACCGTTGGTGACTGAAATCTGGAGAGTTGACCTCGTTTATTGACCAAATTGAACCTTGTTTTATTTAAGAAACTTGAAGGACCTTTTCGCAATTTTTGGTTGAGGGTAGTTTAGTAATTTCACTACTGGACTGAACTGTTAAAACGAGTTTTTCTTAGAAGACTATTCTGAAGTATGTTGAAACCGTAGTACTGTTTTGCCTTTATTATAGAGGGTACTTTGGTAATTTTATAATCTGAAGTTCAATCGTTTCTTAAGAGCTAATAAGTTTAGGTTTGGGTAAACTGAGTAATAAGTTATCTCCTAGCTTAATTGGTTAAGGGTTCAGTGTTTAACTTAGAGGTCCTGACTTCGATCCCTCCCACTGCCACTTCTCCACCGATATTTTTATTTCCATTCTTTTAGTTTTGTTCGACTGTTAGATAGTGTTAGGAAACTTGTAATTTTGATGAGCAATTAACCATGCTAAATTAAGAACAGTCCAGTAACTAGTACTCTTAAGGTCCATAGGATTTTAGAATTTTAAGGACATTGTAAAAGAGGAACGTTTGCTGATGACTTAGTTAGGTGTTAGATAAGTTATTTCTTTTGCGTATGATGTATTTTATTTTCTGAAAAGAAAATATCTTATTGATGCTTAGCTTTAGTGAATCTTTTTTTCTGAAAAGAAAAAGACCTATTGAAGCATTCGCTGAAGATATATTTTGTTTATCACAAACAAATTATTGAAGCAAATAAGAAACCGGTCAGAATCTTGAATATTTTTTGAAGATCTGAAGACTTGAAGAAATTCGAAGACTTGAAGACTTGAAGATTGCTGAAGACTGGTAAGGCACGTGTTGCTCAGAAAGTGGAATTTTCAGCAACAGCATTGCATAAGTGAAAATCTGAAAGACAGAGTAGGTTGTGTTTGCTGAAACTGAGAATGAACACTTGCTGATGAACATATGTGACCTCTTGCTGAATGTACGTGAATTTGCGCTCCAATGTTAATGTTTGAATTCTGTTCAAATGTGCATTTAATGCAAAGCTTACACGCGAAGGACATGAAGACTAGAAGACAAACAAAGTTGCTGCTGAAAGTACAAAAGCAAGATAGTGACATGTTAAGGAACAAAAGCCTTACGATTTGAAATTCAAACGGCTCCTTACTTACACTATAAATAGAGGTCATCCGGCAAAGAGTTGAAGTGTGTCAACAACGTGATCAAACTCTCACTTGTGCTTAAAAACTCACAAACCTTTAAACACTCTTACTGCCATTGATCCGTTCCAAGATTTAAAGCTTGAAAAAGCTACTTGTGAAGAAGTAGAACAAACTCAGCTAAGAAATTAGTTAAGTGTTCTTACTTTCGAACAAGAACAAGTCTTGACACCAGAAACAATCAAACTTGTTTACTGCAAAGTATTCCAAGTTGTGTTTCTTAGATTACTTGTTGTAACTGAATAAGTTATAATTAAGTCATCTCACCCCAAAACTCTCTAACTGAAAATACACCCTTTCAGGCGTGATATTCAGGGGAACTTAATCGAGCAAGGATTTGCTGATTAAAAGTACCAAGTTTGGTGGAGAACAAGGTTGAGTTCTCTAGTTTAGGTTGGAAACAAAGCAAGTGTGCTTTGGTTTCTGTTGAATCGCTTTAGATAAGAGATTGTAAGGAACCTCAATCATATCTTAGTGGATTCAGTCCTAGAAAGGACAAAGTGGATTAGTTGAGAGATTACGCCACTCTCAGATACCACTATAAAAAGCGTTTGTGTTATTTACTTACGGCATTTAGCTTTCAGCAAATTATATCCGTTTGTACACAGTCACTCACTTCACTTGCTGAAACCTTTACTTGCTGAAAGAGCACTTATTGTTTCAAAGACTTCCGCTCTCTGATTTTAAGTATCAGCAAACCAAGCTACTGTAAAGTAACTTACGCTTGCTGAGAAAGTTAAGTATCAGCAACCTCATTACTGAAAAGTAATAAGTACTTGCTGAGAAAGTTTTAAACGACAAAAGTTTGAAAAGACTATTCACCCCCCCCTCTAGTCTTTTCTTGTTGTTTTTAGGGACCAACAAGTGGTATCAGAGCAGGAGGTTCTTTAGCCTTCTGCACTGAACCTAGATCCCCTTAAGTGCTTTCCGTAAATCACTTTCACTTGATCAGTTTGGTAGTGCTTTGCTGACATGATGTCTTTAGGAGATGCTCCCTTGCTGAAGCTGGAAAATTACGAGAAATGGCGAAACAACATGATGTTACATCTTGAGGCCATTAGTGATGAGATGGTCACCGTCATTAATGATGGACCTATCAAGATCACTAAGATTGAAAGGAGTTTCCCTCACAAGACCACTGAAGCTGGGAAGGAAACTATCCTTGGCGATCCATCAGATACTGTTGTGCCAAAACCAAGAGAGGAATGGACTTCTGACGAAGCTAAGAGATTCTGTCTGGATGGCCAAGCAAGAAATATCATCATCAGATCAACTCCGGATACCATACAGTGCAAACTGTGGGGTGCTAAGACTGCTAAGGAGGCTTGGAAAATGGTTCAAGATCTTTGTGCTGGATCTGACAAGACCAAGGAAAACAAACTTGAAGTACTTAAGCTAAAGTTTCAAAACTTTAAGCAAGGTGCTAACGAGTCACTGGAAGACTTGGACTTCAGATTCACAACTCTTGTTAGTGAAATGGCAGCGCTGGGTGTTGGAAATCTTTATTCAGATTCTGAGAAAGTGAAAACTATCATCAGAAGTTTGAATCAAGAATGGATCCATACTCAGAATTTCTATTATAATCAAGGAATGCCTAACATTACACCAACTGAGTTGTTCTCTCATCTTGCTACTGTCAATTATGAGACAAAGCAAAGAGAAAATGTGTTTGCTGAAAAATCGCAAAACATTGCTCTTGCTGCAAAGCCGTCATCTTCTGAAAAGAAGAATGATAAAGAGCCTGCTGATGAAAATGCTTTAGTTGTTAAAAACATGAAGAAGTTCATCAGTAAGGAACTTGAAAGGCGAACGGCAAAAGAGAAGCTGAAAAAGCATCTTGGTAACAACTACCATAAGTACAAGAATGATACTAGCTCACTGAACAAGCAAGCTCAGCAAGCTACATCATCAGAAGAACCAACACTTGGAAATGATCTATGTTTTTACTACAAAAAGCCTGGACACTTCAAAGCTAATTGCCCTTTGCTGAAAGGCAAATCTGCTGAAAATAAGAAGAAATTCAAAAGAGCTTTCATTGCTGAAGAAAAGAAGAAGCTTCAAGCAAAAATCGATGCATTGTGCATTGAGACAAGCTCCGAAGACAGTGAGGATGAAAGTTCAGACACCGACGATGAAGAAGCCACTCTAGACGTGGAGATTGGCAAAGAAGTGTGTGGAATAGCCATGGAAGCTTATCCAGATGTGTCGAACTACGAATTCTGCCTCATGGCCGGTCAGGTAAATAATTCTACCTCTGACTCAGATTCAGAAAGTGAAGACGAGATTGACCTTGACAAGATTCAAGGAGAAATCGAAAGATTTGAGAAAACTCTCAGCAAACAGCAAGAGAAACTTCAACTTGCTGAAACTCTGACCAAGCAAACTACTGAGAAGTATGTGTTGCTGAAGGAAGAGACAGAAGAAAATGATGCTGAAATAAGGCGTCTTAAGAAGTTGATTGCTGAGGCTGCAGAGAAAATTCTAAAATGGCATTAGAATTGGAAGAATATCAGTCCTCAATTCTAAAGTTACTTGTTGAAATCCAAGAAATGAAAAAGATGAAAATCAATTTCAAATCCTATGTGGAAGCAAGTAATACGCTGACTGAACTAAACTCTTATTTGAGAGATCCATCTAAGAAAGAAGGTTTAGGAGCAACGTGTGAAGGTGATAACGTAGAAATCTTTAGAAAGATAGATCACCTATCTCCTTTGTACGTGCTACTGATAGTAGTCCTCCAGTAATCTATCAGTTTGGTAAAACTAAGGTTGCTGAAACATGCAATCAAGTACCTATTACCATAAAGTCCGCTGTTGCTACTCAAAGTAACAAGACTTTAAAAGGAAACAGGTTGCTGAGAAGCAAACTGGAAAGAAAAAGAATGCCGTGAAGCATTCCGCCAAACAAATTGCTGAAAAGCAAGTTGTTAAGTCTAAAGGCAAGATTACCAAAAGTAATCAGAAGTCCTTTGCTGACAAACCTGAATCAAGTAAGGTTGTTGAAGCTAAAGCTCAGCATTCTCCGAAGAGCGGACTCGGTTTCAAAACCAAGCAAAGTCAACTCTTTCATGAGTATAAGCAAAGTCAGCAAAGATACTTCAAAGAGATGAAGAAAACCAAGCCTAAGAGTTCTGAAAAGACTCCCAATGCTAGGACTAGAAGGAACCTTGCTAGAAAAGAACTTACTGAAAAGTATGTTCAGCAAAAAGGTCAACAGAGCAAGACACCACATCAGAAAGTGGATTTGACCAGCACGAGTCAAAAGTCTTCAGCTCAAAACCTCCTAGTTCCTCAGCAAG
Organism: Plantago ovata; assembly: GCA_028274465.1. Classification (NCBI taxonomy): domain Eukaryota; kingdom Viridiplantae; phylum Streptophyta; class Magnoliopsida; order Lamiales; family Plantaginaceae; genus Plantago; species Plantago ovata. The sequence continues at coordinate 83,718,592 of CM051457.1, forward strand.
TAGAAAACAAGTCAAAGTTGAAAAACTTCAGACTTGGGTTTCCACTGGACGCATTCTTGAACATGTTAATGGACATCCATCATTGGATAATTAACTTGTTTGCTCTTGATTGTGCAGACTGCAGCCACGGAGACAAACGATGCAATCTGGCACTTTGATAGTGGTTGTGGAAAGCACATGACGGGCAACAAGAATAACCTTATAAACTATAGACGGTGGTCTAAAGGTCCAACAATAAGGTTTGCTGGTGGAGGCTCCGGATCTACAAAAGGCTATGGTGATGTGAAGTTGGGATGCATAACCATTTCTGGAGTTCTTTATGTCAAAAATCTTAAGTTTAACCTTTTTAGCATGAGTCAATTTGCTGACAAAGGATACTTCATCGAAATTAAAAGTGATGAATGTAAACTTGTAGATTTTGAGACTAAAAAGGTTATAATGATTGCAAGAAGATCAGGAGGCTTGTACACCGTTGATTGGTCTTCAGCAAACGTTGAAAAATGCCTTGTCTCAGATCATGATTGCCTTGCTGAAAAAGCATGGTTATGGCATAAACGAACAAGTCATCTAAACTTCAAGACGCTGAATAAGCTGTCTAAAAAGGCACTTGTAGTTGGATTACCTAGGGTTACTTTTAAGAAGGATGGTGTTTGCAATGCATGTCAGCAAGGAAAGCAAACCAAATCTTCTTTCAAGAACAAGGCAGTACCGTCAACTACAAAACCTTTACAACTCTTACACATGGACTTGTTTGAATCTTCTTCAACAAGCTATGCTGGTAAGAAGTATGGTCTAGCCGTGGTAGATGACTATTCAAGATTCACTTGGGTAGTATTCATCAAGCACAAATGTGAAACCAAGACTGAAATACCTATCTTGCTGAATAAGCTTGAAGTCATGAAAAATGACAAGGTAAGAGTCATAAGGACAGACCATGGTACTGAGTTTGTAAACAAGTACATAACTGAATATTGTACCTCGAAAGGTATCAACAACAGTTATCCTCAGTAAGGACACCACAGCAAAATGGTGTTGCTGAACGGAAGAATCGTACCCTGAAAGAAGCCGCAAGAACAATGCTTGCTGACACTGAGATAAGTGAGGCTTACTGGGTTGAAGCGATTAATACCGCCTGCTATACTCAGAATAGATGTTTGATTACTAAGGAATACAACAAAACTCCTTATGAATTATTTGTTGGAAGACCTCCTAACATCACTCATCTAAGAGTATTTGGTTGCAAGTGTTTCGTTCTTAACAATGGTAGAGAATACCTAAGAACATTTCAACCAAAGGCAGACGAAGCGATATTTCTTGGCTACTCCTTGCATAGTAAGCTTACAGAGTTACAACAAAAATGCACAAAAGATTGAAGAATCTGTGCATGTTGTATTCTACGAAAAGTCACAAGGTGTGCCTGCTGAAGAAGAAATATCAGAATGTATGAAAAAGCTAATCATACATGAGCAAAGAACTGAATCTGATGCTAGGCAAATCAAGTCAATTGAACTAAATGATGATTCTGACAATGACTCTCCTCCCCCTAGTCATGACAAGATAAATATAGTTCACGACAAAGAATTTCCAGCAAAGGATGCGGTTGCTCCGGAAGTTGCTGAAATTACGCAATCTCCAGTGCCTGCTGATGAAATACCTCAACCCAGCAATGCTGAACAAGCAGTTGCTGACGAACAAATCTCAGCAGAGACACAAATTCCCAGTAGTACTGAACAAGTACATACTGAAGAGTCACATGCTGATGAGCAAACATATCCTGATCCAACAAACAGGAAACCTGTTAATAATGGATTAGAGATCATCCCTCTACGGATATGATTGGCGATATTAATAAACGCCAAGTGACTAGATCCAAAGCTACTCAAGGACTTGCTGAAGAAGCAACTGTCGTAGAAGTAGAAGCTTTATTCTCTTGCTTTGTTTCAGAAATTGAACCTAAAACCATAGAAGAAGCTTTGAAGCACTCTGAATGGATAAAGGCAATGCAAGAAGAATTGGATCAATTTGAAAGAAACAAAGTCTGGAAACTTGTGCCACTTGCTGAAGATAAGAAAGCTATTGGTACAAAGTGGGTGTTCAGAAACAAGCTGAGCGAGTCTGGTGAAGTAACAAGAAACAAAGCACGCTTAGTTGCTCAAGGTTACTGTCAGACTGAAGGATTGGACTATGATGAGTCTTACGCTCCAGTTGCAAGATTGGATGCAATTAGGCTTTTCTTGGCCTTTGCTGCTCACAATGACTTCATTGTTTACCAAATGGATGTTAAGAGTGCATTCTTAAATGGTGAACTTGCTGAAGAAGTCTACCTAGAACAACCCCCTGGCTTTGAACTTCCTCTCAGAAACCAAGATGGTATATAAGCTTCAGAAGCTGTATATGGTCTAAAGCAAGCACCAAGAGCATGGTATGATACCTTAGCTAAGTTCTTGCTGGAAAATGGTTTCAAAGAAGGGTGAAGTTGACAAACTCTTTTACCATGAACCATGATGGTAAAATTAATCTTAGTTCAAATTTATGTGGATGACATAATTTTTGGATCTAAGGAAGCAACTTTGTTTGGATGATTTTGCCACCCTCATGCAACTAAGTTTGAAATGAGTATGATGGTC
>CM051457.1:83721318-83853133 GCA_028274465.1 Plantago ovata
AGCATGAGTCCAATTTGCTGACAAGGATTACCTTCATCGAAATTAAAGTTATGAACTTTGAATGTGAATTGAAACTGTAGATTTTGAGACTAAAAGGTATAATGATTGCAAGAAGATCGGAGGCTTGTTGTACACCGTTGATTGGTCTTCAGCAAACGTTGAAAATGCCTTGTCTCAGATCATGATTGCCTTGCTGAAAAAGCATGGTTATGGCATAACGAACAAGTCATCTAAACTTCAAGACGCTGAATAAGCTGTCTAAAAAGGCACTTGTAGTTGGATTACCTAGGGTTACTTTTAAGAAGGATGGTGTTTGCAATGCATGTCAGCAAGGAAAGCAAACCAAATCTTCTTTCAAGAGACAAGGCAGTACCGTCAACTACAAAACCTTTACAACTCTTACACATGGACTTGTTTGAATCTTCTTCAACAAGCTATGCTGGTAAGAAGTATGGTCTAGTCGTGGTAGATGACTATTCAAGATTCACTTGGGTAGTATTCATCAAGCACAAATCTGAAACCAAGACTGAAATACCTAACTTGCTGAATAAGCTTGAAGTCATGAAAAATGACAAGGTAAGAGTCATAAGGACAGACCATGGTACTGAGTTTGTAAACCAGTACATAACTGAATATTGTACCTCAAAGGTATTCAACATCAGTTATCCTCAGTAAGGACACCACAGCAAAATGGTGTTGCTGAACGGAAGAATCGTACCCTGAAAGAAGCCGCAAGAACAATGCTTGCTGACACTGAGATAAGTGAGGCTTACTGGGTTGAAGCGATTAATACCGCCTGCTATACTCAGAATAGATGTTTGATTACTAAGGAATACAACAAAACTCCTTATGAATTGTTTGTTGGAAGACCTCCTAACATCACTCATCTAAGAGTATTTGGTTGCAAGTGTTTCGTTCTTAACAATGGTAGAGAATACCTAAGAACATTTCAACCAAAGGCAGACGAAGCGATATTTCTTGGCTACTCCTTGCATAGTAAAGCTTACAGAGTTTACAACAAAAAGGCACAAAGATTGAAGAATCTGTGCATGTTGTATTCTACGAAAAGTCACAAGGTGTGCCTGCTGAAGAAGAAATATCAGAATGTATGAAAAAGCTAATCATACATGAGCAAAGAACTGAATCTGATGCTAGGCAAATCAAGTCAATTGAACTAAATGATGATTCTGACAATGACTCTCCTCCCCCGAGTCATGACAAGATAAATATAGTTCACGACAAAGAATTTCCAGCAAAAGATGCGGTTGCTCCGGAAGTTGCTGAAATTACGCAATCTCCAGTGCCTGCTGATGAAATACCTCAACCCAGCAATGCTGAACAAGCAGTTGCTGACGAACAAATCTCAGCAGAGACACAAATTCCCAGTAGTACTGAACAAGTACATACTGAAGAGTCACATGCTGATGAGCAAACATATCCTGATCCAACAAACAGGAAACCTGTTAATAAATGGATTAGAGATCATCCCTCTACGGATATGATTGGCGATATTAATAAACGCCAAGTGACTAGATCCAAAGCTACTCAAGGACTTGCTGAAGAAGCAACTGTCGTAGAAGTAGAATCTTTATTCTCTTGCTTTGTTTCAGAAATTGAACCTAAAACCATAGAAGAAGCTTTGAAGCATTCTGAATGGATAAAGGCAATGCAAGAAGAATTGGATCAATTTGAAAGAAACAAAGTCTGGAAACTTGTGCCACTTGCTGAAGATAAGAAAGCTATTGGTACAAAGTGGGTGTTCAGAAACAAGCTGAGCGAGTCTGGTGAAGTAACAAGAAACAAAGCACGCTTAGTTGCTCAAGGTTACTGTCAGACTGAAGGATTGGACTATGATGAGTCTTACGCTCCAGTTGCAAGATTGGATGCAATTAGGCTTTTCTTGGCCTTTGCTGCTCACAATGACTTCATTGTTTACCAAATGGATGTTAAGAGTGCATTCTTGAATGGTGAACTTGCTGAAGAAGTCTACCTAGAACAACCCCCTGGCTTTGAACTTCCCTCAGAAACCAAGATGGTATATAAGCTTCAGAAAGCTGTATATGGTCTAAAGTAAGCACCAAGAGCATGGTATGATACCTTAGCTAAGTTCTTGCTGGAAAATGGTTTCAAGAAAGGTGAAGTTGACAAAACTCTTTTTACCATGAACCATGATGGTAAATTAATCTTAGTTCAAATTTATGTGGATGACATAATTTTTGGATCTAAGGACAAGCAACTTTGTGATGATTTTGCCAAACTCATGACTAATAAGTTTGAAATGAGTATGATGGGTAAATTGAATTATTTTCTAGGATTGCAAGTCAAGCAACTCAAAGATGGAATATTCATAAATCAAGCAAAGTATGCGAAAGAAATGCTCATAAAGTTTAGGATCAAAGAGGATGAGAAACCTGAAAACATCCCTATGAGTGTTGGTACCAAATTGGGCTATACTAAAGAGGACAAAAGTGTTGAAGACACAAGTATAGGAAGCTCATTGGTTCCTTGTTGTATTTAACAGCAAGTAGACCTGACATTCAGTATGCTGTTTGTGTGTGTGCAAGATTCCAATCTGATCCAAGAGAATCACATTACAAAAAGGCAATTAAAATACTGAAATATGTTAAAGGTACAGTCAATGTTGGATTATGGTATCCAAAAGATTCTGGACTTGAATTGGTTGGCTATTCTGATGCTGATCATGGTGGATCAACTCTTGATAGAAAAAGTACCTCTGGAACTTGTCAGTTTTTGGGTACTAGATTAATATCATGGTTCAGCAAGAAGCAAACGTGTGTCGCCAATTCATCTACTGAATCTGAATACATTGCAGCTGGTTGTTGCACAGCTCAAATCCTATGGATTCAGCAACAATTAAGAGATTATGGTATTTCTGCAAAGAAAACACCAATCTTTTGTGATAATACAAGTGCTATTGCAATTACGCAAAATCCTAAGTTTCACTCTAGGACCAAGCACATTGATATTAGACATCATTTCATTAGAGATCATGTGGAAAAAGGTGATATTGAGGTTGTGAAAGTAGGTACTGAAGATCAGCTTGCTGACATCTTTACCAAGCCCCTACCGGATAATAGGTTCGCAATGCTAAGGTATAACCTTGGATTGATTGAACTACCTCAATAAAGGATACACTTGGCAGAATGCTGAAACATGTATTCAGCAAGCCAAAGTATTCCTGTCAAAAAGACCAAGTCACTGATTTCTTCTAAGAAATGATAAGTCACAACATGATTGCTGAAACAGGCATTCAGCAAGTAATTCCTTCAAAACAGGTATTTGTTAGGAAACTTGACCATTTGCTAAGACATGCACTCAGTAAGTGAAAGAACTTAAGGATTGCTGAAACGGGTACTCAGACAATCAAAAGATACTGAAACAGGTATTCAAGTATCAAAGGAATTTTCTGAGACGGGAACTCAGAAAAAGAGCAAAAGCTCATCTCTCAGATTATACCAAAGGATGTCTCAATTGCAAAAAGAATTTACTGATACGGGAAATCAGAAATATATTTTAAAATATGAGATATCTAAGTAAGGGGGAATTTTCAGCAAGTATATAGATTGTTAATTCAAACTCGCTGAAAAGATTCTTGTCTATTTCAGCAAGCAATCTATCCCTTATTACTCGGTAAAATTAATTTGTGACGTTAAGCTGGCACAGATAAACTCGCAATAATCATGACATGAAATTCAATCGTGTCCATTGATTAAAAGGAGTTATTAATCTAACGGCTAACGAAACAAAGAGAGAGAGTGCTCTGACGGTTTTAGTTAGTGGGCCACTACGCATTCAATGCAAAGGTTCCACTATCTCCAGTGTTTCTCTGTTTTACCCTTGCTGAGAACTCAAATCGATTGAGTTTCTCACACACCAGAGACACTATATAAAGAAGGAGTTAGAGAAATGACAAAATTCTTTAACTCACATTTCCTTTCTCTGCAATTTCTAGCCTGAAACTACTGTACCTCCGGTCAAAAAGCAAACTATCTCTTTTCGTACAATCTTTTTTACTCTATATAAGAAATGGCTCCCAAGAGACAGTTATCAAAGTCCTCAAATCGTCAAAGGTTGATAGTGCTGAAACACGCACTACTCCGGTGACTACTCTGGCCCCAGACACAACGAAAGTTGTGTTGAAAAACGACCGAATCACTGTAAAACCTATGCCTCCGTCATATCTTGACACTGCAAAGTGTGAGATGTTGATGCAATGGGGAGGGTTTGCAAAGAAAAGTACATTAGGTACTTTTATGAACAAGAACTTGATGACTAGAATGAAGAGGCGCTTGAGTTCATCAAGCAGCAAGGCCTCATGAACTTTATCTCTGCTCGCACTAAGCAAGTGAGCATGATTGATACCATGGAATTCTACAACAATGCAGAAATCCAGTCCCTCACAGACAGTAATGGAGTCACTGAAAAAGTGATCCTTACTTATGTTCAGAACACGCAAATCGTCCTGAAATGGACTGATTTAGTGGAGATTTTTCAGATTCCAACCACTGGAACTGAAGATGACGTCACTGCTTCTGACGAAGAAATTGAAGCTTTCTACAGTGACGTCAGAAATGCAAAGATGAAGAAAGGCGAGATAGCTCCCGTGACTTGGACAAAGCACGTTAAGAGAAAGCATCTCTGCCATTCACTTGGTCTAGTAGCTCTGCTACTCATTAAAGTTCTTTCCTCCCATGTTGGAGGAATTGATCAAGTAGGCCTGAGAAGATGGCCATTGCTGATGCATATTTATGAAAATAAATCGGAACTTAACTGGGCTAAGTACATTTTCAACAGGCTTGTTGATTGTGTTACTAAGTTTAAGGTTAAGGTAGAAGACAACAAGGTCTCACCTTCCTTTCCAGTTATGTATGGAATCAAGATATGCTATATCCTTGAATATTTCAGGATTCAGCTAAGAAACCCATTGCCAATCAAGAAATCTGTGTGCAATGTGGGAAGATCTTTCTACAAGCAGAATGTACCTAAGGTTGCTGGAAAGAAAACCAAGAAGACAACAACTGCAAATGTTGTCAGCACAAGCCAGCAAGAAAGGTATACAACAGCTGCAGATGTTACCACTCAGCAACTTAGAGATGAAACTGCTGTTGGTGGTGGTAACACAAATGAAACTGCTGTAGAAAATCAACAAGGTACGTGTACAACAGCCGTTGCTGAAAATGCAACAATAGATGACTCTGGGAAACTGGAGAAATCTAAAAAGAAAAAGAGGAAAGCTGATGATGACACTCAGACTGCAGCGTCATCAGCAAATCCCGTACCTAAGAGGAAACGGACAAGTAACAAAAGAAAGAAGACACTGGCTTCTCAGTCAGTCCCTAATGTCCAAGACTCCTCAGTCAATTCCCAGACAAATGCTGAAACGCATTTGCCAGTAGATGTTGCTGAAATAATTACTGAAACATATATCAACAATGTTGAAGTGTTTGCGGAAGCCTTCAACAATCAACTTAACGTTGATAACTCTACTGAGAATAGACCACAAGGCAGTGGAAATGAAATTCCTGCCCAAGTCCCAGATATCTACATTGTAGATATTCCAAATGATCCAACTATGGAACCAGCAAGCGACATTGCTGCTGATCTGCAAAGAGCGGCACTCGCTGAGGCTGCTGAAGAGAGGGTTGCTGAACAAGCAACTCATCAAGTTGCTGAAACCCAGCTTGCTGATGGACCAGTTGCTGAAATAGCAATGGTTCCTGTTCCTGAAGTTGCTGAAACTCAAGAAGCATTATTCAAAGACGCATCTCTTGATGCTGAGAATACTGGCCCAAGTTCACCCAAGACTTCAACTGACAAAGTCCAGCTTGTACTGGAAGATTTAAGCAAACAAATGGAGTTGGAGATTGAAGAATCATCCAACAAGTCAATTGATCTTTTCATGACAAGCAGTGAGCTTAAAGGTCAAGATGCTTCTGCTCAACTTGTCATTTCAGAGACAAGGGAGATTGCTGAAACCGCACAGCTTTCTCAGTTAGAGCAAAATCAGAAGTCTGCTGAAGAAAAACAGTCCCAGAAGCTGAAGAAACTGTTAATGCTGAAAGGACTGAGCCACAACCTGTCCTTCTTCAGCAGGTAGTTAATTCAACCATCAGTAAAACTTCAATTTCTGAAAATTGTTCTTTTGCTAAAATTATTCTTTCTCTACAGACTTCTCAAGATGCAAGTCAGATGGTTGCTGAAGCCTATGCACCAGAACCAACACTCCCTGCTCAGCAGGTAGTTAATAATTTTGGTATAAAAACTAAGTTTGACAGCTTAGTACTTGTGTCTAATTTTAATTTACTTCAGGATGAACAAATGGAGGATGCTACTCAAGCTCCTCATGGAATGGAAATTGTACTACATGAGCTTGCTGACTCTCAGCAGGTAAATCATGTTTCAGACTTAAACTCTAAAACAATTTTCCAAACCAATCCTGATCTAAATAAAATTCTTTTTCAGGCTCAAAAGGAGACCACTGAAGTGGTACTCATCACTGAAAATCAGCAAGTAAGTTCTGAAGAACTTTACTTGAGCTTCAAGAGGACAACTTTGTCAAGAGTTGCTAAGTCCGTCAGCAACTGGCAAAGATATAGGAGAATGGACTTCTCAGATCTTCACCTTCATCTCTCAAATGAGAAAAAGAGATCTTCACTGTTAAAGCTCGAAACATTTGTCCACTCCATCCTTCCTGAAGAAATGACATATTCTCAGCAAATGAGCTCAAATCTGATTGCTCCAATCAGAGAGAATATGAAGGCCAAATTTAAGAGTGCCTCTCCAGCTGAACAAGCTATGATGCTCAAAGGTCTTTTTGTTCCTGTGGTGGCTGATCCCCACAAATTAACTGAGGAAGAGGAAGTGACAAGTATTGCTTTGTACAAGCATGTTGAGCTAGTCATTCTGACAGATGATGAAGAAGAAGAAGAAGATGAGAACATTCCCACTGATCCCAGTGATGATGAAGGGAAAGATTCTAAGGACAAGAAGGATGACGATGATGACAATCAAGGTCCAAGTCCTGGTGCTGGTGGATTGAAGTTAACAGCTGCTGAAAATAATCCCTCTGACAATCAGCAAGCTGAACAACAACAATCTCAGCAAGAATCTCAACCTCCTCCTGCTGATGCTGAAAATCAAGCACCTGTGCAAGGTGCTGATACTGAAGAAGAATACGCCAGAAAAAGGGCTGCCTTGAAAAATGGCAAGAGTCCAGTTTCTGATGCCAAGGTTACTGAAGAAAACCTTGAAGACGAGGATGAAGAAGATGAAGATTACCAACGAGCTCTACAAAATAGTCTCGTGATCCATGCAAGGCATACGCAGGATCTGGAAATTGGTGAATCTTCAAGACCAAAATCTAAGGAAGTTCCATCCCTTCCACTTACTACTGGCGAAACTCCAGTTATTGAGTCTCAAACGTTGCATTCAGCAACTACTCAATCAAAACTAACTACTGGCGAAACTCCAGTAATTGAGCCACAAACTCAATTGAAACAACTATCTACTGGTGAAACTCCAGTCGTTGAGTCTGCAGCGTTGCCATCAACAACCACTCAACAAAAAGGAAGTGAAGCTACTGACAAAGGCTCAAAAGTCGCTCAACTTGATGAATCTGAGGATGATGACGACTTGTCAGAAAATGAAGATGAACAAACCAAGAAAGACCCAAAAGTCGTTCAGATTCCTCCTCCTAATTATCTCACTTATGAAGGAGATTCATTAAGAGCCGAGTTGCTTTTACGAGATGATCAGTTTGCTACTGAAATTAAGGCTCACTCCTTAACACCTCATTTAGTGCCGTTCCCAAGACTTGAGGAGTTTACTCCCAGAATTTTAGCACTAAAGCAAGTCCATAATGCCTGCAAAGCTGAAGATGAGGCGTTGCTTGCTGAGAGCCCACTTGACATTGGAAAGATATTGGCTACAGTGTTGAGACGCACTACAACGTTAATTATAGCTCAGAAAGACATTAGTCTTTATCACAAGATCTATGAAGAAGATGTAAGTCAAGCTCTCTTGCTAGCAAAGAATGCCCTTGTCAAAGCTCAGAATATTATGGATGAGAAGGCCGCAACAGAGAAAAGACATGAAGAGAACATGATGAATATTCAAAAAGACTTAGCAACAATGAACTCTGACCAACAAGAAATCATCATGAAGTATAACAGTCTCAACACTCTTGCTGAAAATTGCAATGAGTTTTATTCTCTGCACATCACTCCGATGTTGCAATCCATGTGTAAGGGGGAAAAGAAGACTAGAAAAAGCAATCAAACCCCTCCTACTCCTACTGATGATGCGCCACTTCCATTAGAACCTCTTTCTGAAAGAGAGCAAAGTTCTAAAAGACAAGCAGAAACTGAGTTAAATTCAGCAAGTACCAAAAAGAGAAAAACGCTGCTGAAACTCAAGATTTCTGTCACACTGAAAGTCATCACAATCTGAATGAAGATGATGAAGAAGATGATGACACTCAAACAATAGCTCAAGCCATAAGAGCTAGACCCTTAACAGCCATAACTTCGTCTGGCCATTCAAGGCATTTCTCGTCTGACTCTTCAGCAAGAGATCAAGACAATGCTAAATCAAGAAGAGGAAGGCAAAGACAGGAAGATAAAATGCTGGCCAGCATTGCTATTGGCTCCGGCATTGAATATACAAAGACCAGCAATGATGAAACCACTCAGAATGTGATCAGAAACATTCATGGTTGCTGGATCTTAAAGCTGGAAGACTTGCTGGTAAATGAGTTCTTTCCTACAGCCATTTTGAATCAAATGTTCAAATGGATTGAACTCAAGGTCCAAAGAAATCAAAGGGAAGAATCTCTCCCAAGAAATGTTGCTGGAAAATGGTTGAATCTAGAGGTCTATGTAAGAAGAGTTGCCATTAGTAAGACATACAAGCAAGAACCAGATTTGATAAAACCACCTGGCGTTGCTTACTATGCTGACCCGATAACAAAGAAACCTAAGAAGAAACTTGGATTGATTCCTTATGAGTACTTCTATCTCACTGCTAAGGATCAAGAAGAAGATCTTCTCTGGTTAAGAAAGATTCATCCGAGAAACATTTCAGATACGCAGCTTCTCCATGCAAGCAATTGGGGCATGCATTTGTGGGTAATTAACTACATGGAAATGAATGCTGAAAAGCACCATCATACTGCTTGCAAAAATGCAAGAATTCTTCAACTACAAGTCCGTAGGCTTCTGGAAAACTACGAGAAGGATTGTGTTGAATTCACTGCACTTGCTGAGAAGAGTGTAAGAGAGATTTTGAGAAAATCCTCTGAAAGAGCTTAAGTCCCTGCTAAAGTTTTTGTTTGCTGATTCCTAGTTATCTATGCTTTCTTGTAAACTTCTGAATGATAACTTTCAGCAATGAATTCTTTTTTACTCTTATTGGTTTTGATTATGCAACTTACTTATGCTTACTGTTTATTTATTCAAGTTTGCTTGCATTAATCATCTGATTTATTCAACATCAGAAACCTCTAAAAGGGTAACAATTAATTTAGCCATGGATTGCTAACATCAAAAAGGGGGAAATTTGTTAGGAAACTTGTAATTTTGATGAGCAATTAACCATGCTAAATTAAGAACAGTCCAGTAACTAGTACTCTTAAGGTCCATAGGATTTTAGAATTTTAAGGACATTGTAAAAGAGGAACGTTTGCTGATGACTTAGTTAGGTGTTAGATAAGTTATTTCTTTTGCGTATGATGTATTTTATTTTCTGAAAAGAAAATATCTTATTGATGCTTAGCTTTAATGAATCTTTTTTTCTGAAAAGAAAAAGACCTATTGAAGCATTTGCTGAAGATATATTTTGTTTATCACAAACAAATTATTGAAGCAAATAAGAAACCGGTCAGAATCTTGAAGACTTTTTGAAGATCTGAAGACTTGAAGAAATTCGAAGACTTGAAGACTTGAAGATTGCTGAAGACTGGTAAGGCACGTGTTGCTCAGAAAGTGGAATTTTCAGCAACAGCATTGCATAAGTGAAAATCTGAAAGACAGAGTAGGTTGTGCTTGCTGAAACTGAGAATGAACACTTGCTGATGAACATATGTGACCTCTTGTTGAATGTATGTGAATTTGCGCTCCAATGTTAATGTTTGAATTCTGTTCAAATGTGCATTTAATGCAAAGCTTACACGCGAAGGACATGAAGACTAGAAGACAAACAGAGTTGCTGCTGAAAGTACAAAAGCAAGATAGTGACATGTTAAGGAACAAAAGTCTTAGGATTTGAAATTCAAACGGCTCCTTACTTACACAATAAATAGAGGTCATCCGGCAAAGAGTTGAAGTGTGTCAACAACGTGATCAAACTCTCACTTGTGCTTAAAAACTCACAAACCTTTAAACACTCTTACTGCCATTGATCCGTTCCAAGACTTAAAGCTTGAAAAAGCTACTTGTGAAGAAGTAGAACAAACTCAGCTAAGAAATTAGTTAAGTGTTCTTTCTTTCGAACAAGAACAAGTCTTGACACCAGAAACAATCAAACTTGTTTACTGCAAAGTATTCCAAGTTGTGTTTCTTAGATTACTTGTTGGAACTGAATAAGTTATAATTAAGTCATCTCACTCCAAAACTCTCTAACTGAAAGTACACCCTTTCAGGCGTGATATTCAGGGGAACTTAATCGAGCAAGGATTTGCTGATTAAAAGTACCAAGTTTGGTGGAGAACAAGGTTGAGTTCTCTAGTTTAGGTTGGAAACAAAGCAAGTGTGCTTTGGTTTCTGTTGAATCGCTTTAGATAAGAGATTGTAAGGAACCTCAATCATATCTTAGTGGATTCAGTCCTAGAAAGGACAAAGTGGATTAGTTGAGAGATTACGCCACTCTCAGATACCACTATAAAAAGCGTTTGTGTGATTTACTTACTGCATTTAGCTTTCAGCAAATTATATCCGTTTGTACACAGTCACTCACTTCACTTGCTGAAACATTTACTTGCTGAAAGAGCACTTATTGTTTCAAAGACTTCCGCTCTCTGATTTTAAGTATGAGCAAACCAAGCTACTGTAAAGTAACTTACGCTTGCTGAGAAAGTTAAGTATCAGCAACCTCATTACTGAAAAGTAATAAGTGCTTGCTGAGAAAGTTTTACACGACAAAAGTTTGAAAAGACTATTCACCCCCCCCCTCTAGTCTTTTCTTGTTGTTTTTAGGGACCAACAGATAGTAACTAGATAATTCATGTTTAGGTGTTCCGTTCGATAGCTCTTAGTTCGCTGCTCGTTGTGGACTTTTGCTTGCAAGTTTAAGGTGAGTGTTCCCCCCTAAACTTATTTATTTGCGAAAAACTGGAAGGCTATGTGACTATCTGTATCTATTACTATATTATGTTAAACTGTATGCTTCCGCGTAAAAGTAACTATGTCCTAAGTATAACTATCTACTTTCTTTGTTTATTGCTACTCTGTTCTGGATTAACTTTTCTGCAGGAACACTTCTCGGTGTTTGATTGTTCGTATCTGTTCGATCTGTATCTGTTCTGTCTGTTTCTGTATGACCGGTCGATTAGGTCGTAACTAGGTAGACTTGGGTAGTAGAGGACTATCGGGTTTGCTTGGTTATTGCCTAGTCTAATCCCTTTAAGACGCGAGGCAGAAGTCGCTGAGGTCTATTAGGGTCGTAGGTTCTGTTTCCCCAAAGTACACGGGGGTTTCTGTTTCTGTCCGGAGTTGTATACCCTCTGGAGGGAGCTATAAGGGCTATTGGGAGTAGGAGCAATAAGGCGGGATGCACCAACGGACTTCGACTTATCTGTTCTGTCTTTCTGTTCTGTTACCTGTTCTGTTTGTTATATTATTTGCTGAAAATGATTTTGATTTCAAAAACTGTTTTCTTTCTGTTTGTCAACTTAGAACCTCACTGAGATCCTTTATCTCACACTCTCTTTGTTTTCAAAATTCCTTCCTTCCAGATACTACTGAGGATGCACGCGAGTAGGATGCCAGCGACTGAGAGAAGGGTCTGGGGTGTCTTTGGGAATTTATTTCAAAATAAGAAGATGAAACTTTTCACTGTCTTCAATAGTTGTTATTCATTTTATTTCTAAGTTACTATTGGATATTTATTTGATTTTGTTAGCGCTATGGCGCCAAATATTTTTATGGCATTTGTTGCCGACCGTTACTTTTAAAATTATTTCGAATTTTATCTTTTCAAGAAAATTGTTTGTTTTTAAAAACCGGTACCGTTATAGTTGGTATCAGAGCTTGAGTTCAAAACTCGAGCTTGCTAAGATAGGGTCTTCTGGCCTTTGGGGTGTGTGTGAGGGTCCAAGTCGCTGGATTAGATTGAGTAGTCTTCGTTCTGTCTCTTTTAAAGTTTGGTCTTCCACATTAAACTCTGAACCGTCATGTTCGTCTGTTAACTGTCCTATTGTTCTGTCTTCCGTCTTTCGAAACTGTCTTGCTGTTCATTCTGTTTAACTTCGACTAGTTCACAAGCTTCCTATTGCTGCTTTGTTCATTTTCTTTAAGGCGATAATATTGTTTCTTCTAAATGCATGAGTATTTGTTTAAAAGTATGTTTAATTACTATAATGTCATTTGATGCCTGCTTTAAGGCTTAAACACATATATATGCATTTATTTTACTTGTTGAAGTTCATACATGGTCTTGCTTGGTTCTGTCATACAGTAATCTATTGTTTAACCAAAGTCGACATATATCACTGACAGACGGCCGACTGTTTAAGTGATTCAAGTTAACCGAGGTCAAATGACTGACCACCTTATGAGAGAACGTTTTTATTGCATGCTTTATGTTTACGAATTTTTTCTACAACATATGAATTTGCTACTTATGCTTTATCGTTGCTTCTTCAATTTATGTCTGCCTTGCATGCGAGGTTAGACACACTCGAGGATTTACTTAGTGATTAGTTGCTATCTTCCTTTTGACCCCCCCCCCCAGTTTGAATTTGACCTTTAGTAATCTTGTTTACTTTTACGCGTCTCCTGCTCGTTCACGTTAGATTGACTTAAGTTAGTGCCTTAGTTCATGTTACGCCACGCTTGAGGACGTTAATTTACGTTATTGGCCTTAGACTAATTGCGAAAGGATGGCTCCAACGAACAACACTCGCGCTACCAGCCGCAGCAACCACACCGCCAATGATGCTTTTGCACAAGACTCGATGCAGCCGAAGGTCACAACTTCAAATGCCTCCCGCCAAGTAGCAAGTGCGATCGCGCCGTCAATCATGCCACATCAAGAAACTCTAACGTTGTCGACAGCTGAGAGGTTCGCTCGTTTCCACCCAGAAAGGTTTGAAGGATCACCCCACTCAAGGAAAGCTGAAGTGTGGATTGAGGGCATCGAGGATTTGTTCGGTATCTTGCACATCAACGATGCACAAATGGTGGAGCTTGCAGTGTTTCAGCTTGATGGACTAGCACGCCGTTGGTGGGTCACCGTTGATGCACGATGGAGGAGAGAAGGAAAACCTCACACATGGGAGAATTTCGTGACGGAATTTGTGGACGAGTATGTTCCCCGTAATGTCCGTACGAGAAGAATTAGTGAGTTTGAAAAGTTGAGGCAAGGGAAGATGACGGTGTTCAAGTATGATCTTAAATTCACGAGATTGTTGAAGTATGTGCCACCCCTCCAAAATGATGAAATGGAAAAGATGAGGTGCTTTGTACGAGGATTGAAGCCTAAGATCAAGTTCAACCTCTTTGGAATCGAGATGTCAACTTACGCGAAGGCCGTGGAAAGAGATGCTGAAGTGGAGAACGGATTAGGAGAGCTTGAGAGCTATGAATCTCATCGATCTGGAAAAAGGGGTTCTGATCACGTGAGTGGCGAGAATCGTTCGTCTCTATCCAAGTGTCCTCGCAATCAGCAGGAAAGTCGACCCCGTCAACTCGATGATATTACCGGAGAGTCAATTAGCGTAAAGTGTAATTTTTGTGGAGGGAAAACTCACGAGGAAGACAACTGCTGGAAGAAGAAGGGTTGGTGTTTGGCTTGTGGCAGCAAAGATCATAAGGTGAACAGATGTCCGAGGCTTAGCTCTCTATTAAGGAAGGACGGCCTTGTAGCACGGTTTCGAAAAACCAAGGAGATGGTGCAACAACGAAGGTGAAGGTCTACAGTGGGGTTGGACATGAGGCTCGGTCAGCAAATGTGGCAAAAGGTACGCACGTTTGGACAAACCTCTTCTAAGTCGTGTTTGTTTATCGAACTGCACTTCTTTTGCCAGGATAGATTCATTTGAAGGTTAGGTACGGGCTTATTGAGGACTTGTTACTTGGAAGCGTTGGATGTAGAGGTAGGCTCCGTTTCCTTTAGGCTAGTTTCGATTTTTTTTAACTTTTAACTTGCACCTGTTCCTTTTACCCGGCGTTCGAAGATAGAAGACTTTCGTTTCTCCGTTCCACCTTCCTTAGTTTTACGCTAGTTAAGTTTCGAGGACGAAACTTCTTTTAAGGGTGGTGGAGTGTAACATCCCGTATTTTCTACCTAATTTTAATTTTATTTATTTATTTAATTACTTGAATAATTTATTTTATTTGGTACATTATTTAATTTTTTTTCCCGCATAGTCTTAATTCGTCTCGTTCTATTCGTGGGCTAACTAGCAAATCAAATTTTACCTTTCTTTGGTCCAATTATTGTTTGTTAGATTGCTGGACTTTTCTCTTGGCCCATTTATTGGACCAATCCGTGAGCCCATCAGCTTGCCCATTCCCATCCAAACCCTAAACCTAATTTACAATTTCTTGTTTAAGACCAATTTCTAAGTTGAGACCGTGAGACCAAGCAATCCACTTTAATACTATATCCAATTCTATTGAATCTCGCGGGTCAATGATTCAAACCGGGTCAATTAAACGGGTTATGTATAAATAAGTGAATTCACCCGTGTCTTTTCATTTCCTCTCATTAGCAAATCATAAACCCTAGAGAGAGAAAGTTTTAGAGAGAGAAACTCACTCGCCGTCTCCGTCGCCTGAATTGAAGCTCATTTCGTCACCGCCGCCGCCTGAATTTCAATCGCCGCCACCTCAATCGTCTTATTCAGCTCTTGAAGGTGAGATTTTATTCGTTTATGTTCTTCTTCACGCATTTTCGAAATCCTAATCTACTATTTTATCATATATCTCTGCAATTTTGCTAGGTTTTTCTTCTTCTTCATGCATTTCGGTTTCTAGGTTGATTTCGGAACCCTAACTCTACGTTTTCTCGAATTTTGCTATGTTTTTGCAGTTCATCCACACTAGTTGAAGCTTATTTTGCTTGTAAGTGTTTCGATCTGCTTTTGTTTTCCATTTCTGTGTGTTTCGATCTTTGTGTTCACTCTCTACATCCCTTTCACCTCGATTTTATATGTTGTTGGTAAGTGTGTTTGAGTTTTATATGCAGTTTTGTTGAATTTTATGTTGTGCTTGTTTGAGTTTTACCACTGTCAATGAGTTTTATATGCTTGTTCTGTTTTGAGTGTATGTTTGAGTTTTATATTCAGTTTTGCTGAGTTTTATGTTGTGCTTGTTTGAGTTTTACCACTGTCCATGTGTTTTATATGCTTGTTTTGTTTTGAGTGTATGTTTGAGTTTTATATGCAGTTTTGTTGAGTTTTATGTTGTGCTTATTTGAGTTTTACCACTGTCCATGAGTTTTATATGCTTGTTTTGTTTTGAGTGTATGTTTGAGTTTTTATATGCTGTTCTGTTGAGTTTTATGTTGTGCTTGTTTGAGTTTTACCACTGTCCATGAGTTTTATATGATTTGTTTTGTTTTTAGTGTATGTTTGCTTTAATTTGTTTTAACTGTTATATGCTATTTTGTAGGGAATGAAAAGGAAATAGACTTTGAGATACCTTCCTTCATCCCCTCTAATGATGTTACACTTTCGAATTCTTTCAATAGTAATGATGATTCTTTGAAGAATGATACTCCTCAGAGTAAGAAAAGGAAATGTGTTGATGATGATTATAGTTTTGAGAGTCACTGGCGTAGTTTGTGTTGTAAGAGTTGTATTCTGGTTGTTTGAGATTTATATGCTGTTTGTTTGAGTTTTAATCATATCATGTTTGAGGTTTACTTGAGATTGGGTTTTTTGTGGTAAGCTAGTTTTTAAAGGTTTTTTGGAGTTTTATTTGCTGTCAATGAGTTTTATATGTTTGTTCTGTTTTGAGTGTATGTTTGAGTTTTATATTCAGTTTTGCTGAGTTTTATGTTGTGCTTGTTTGAGTCTTACCATTGTCCATGTGTTTTATATGCTTGTTTTGTTTTGAGTGTATGTTTGAGTTTTATATGCAGTTTTGTTGAGTTTATGTTGTGCTTGTTTGAGTTTTACCACTGTCCATGAGTTTTATATGCTTGTTTTGTTTTGAGTGTATGTTTGAGTTTTTATATGTTGTTCTGTTGAGTTTTATGTTGTTCTTGTTTGAGTTTTACCACTGTCCATGAGTTTTATATGCTTTGTTTTGTTTTTAGTGTATGTTTGCTTTAATTTGTGTTAACTGTTATATGCTATTTGGTAGGGAATGAAAAGGAAATAGACTTTGAGATACCTTCCTTCATCCCCTCTAATGATGTTACACTTTCGAATTCTTTCAATAGTAATGATGATTCTTTGAAGAATGATACTCCTCAGAGTAAGTAAAGGAAATGTGTTGATGATGATTATAGTTTTGAGAGTCACTGGCGTAGTTTGTGTTGTAAGAGTTGTATTCTGGTTGTTTGAGATTTATACGCTGTTTGTTTGAGTTTTAATCATATCATGTTTGAGGTTTACTTGAGATTGGGTTTTTTTTTGGTAAGCTAGTTTTTAAAGGTTTTTTGGAGTTTTATTTGAGTTCTGATTATCTCTGTGTGTTTAGATTTTGATATATTTTTGTGTTGTAATAGTTGTATTCTTGTTGTTTGAGTTTTATATGTTGGTTGCTTGAGTTTTACATATATCATGTTTGAGGTTTAGTTGAGATTGGTTTTTTTTTTGTGGCATGCTAGTTTTTTAAGGTTTGTTGGAGTTTTATTTGAGTTTTATTTTGAGTTCTGATTATATCAGTGTGTTTAGATTTGATATATTTTTGTATTGTAATAGTTGTATTCTTGTTGTTTGAGTTTTATATGCTGCTTGTTTGAGGTTAATTTTTGTTAATTGTTGTATGTTGTTTTGTAGGGAATGAAAATGATAAAAACTTTGAGATACCTTCTGTCATACCCTCTGATGATGATACACCCTCGAATTCTTTCGATAGTAAGAAAAAGAACCATGATGATGATGATGATGATGATGATGATACTTCTGAGTACTTACCTTCATAGTTTTCAAAGGGTGCTGTCAAAAATGCTAAGACACTAGTTGTTGCTGTAGTCAAGGAAAAGAGCAAAGTTGTTGAGAAAGTCCCCACGGGAAAGAAGGAAGTTGTATTTAGTAAAATATTAATCAACCATCCTTTTGACATTTTGTTCATGTTTTTAATTTGAAATTTGTCTCTGTGATATCTCAAATTAGAACTATTTTCAGTTGTATTTAGTAATTTTATTTTATAATTTTAATTTTGTTTCATATGTTTGAGTTTTATATGTTGTTTGTTTGAGTTTTATATGGTGCTTGTTTGAGGTTTGCCACTGTCCATGAGTTTTGTATGGATTGAGTTTAACCTTGAACATTCATAGATATATGTTTCATTATCCCTTGACAAATGCTTAATTGGGGTTTAGGGTTGGATGCGGTGCAGGGCAAAAATCAAGAAAACAGAGTATCGAAATTAAGAAACAGAGTTCTACAAAATTCTCAATGTTAAACAAAGAAATACATACAGTATTGAAATCAAGGAACACAGTCCACAAAAGAATAAAGTATTGAAATTTAAGAACACAGTTGATATAGTATTCCTTGTTTAATCAAATAACTTGTTCCTTCCTGGGGAAACTTGCTTCCTCTATATTTGAACCTTTTTTCTTTCTTCACTTTCTTCATCACTGTCAACAACAATCATTGGAGATATTGCCACTAGTCTAATTTGCTTAACAGGTGCTTTGCCCGCACAAGAACAGAGGAAGTACTTTTCTTTGACAGATTTATCTTTGGATGTCCTTGTTGTTGAGATTCTAACAGAAAATCCAACCATTGCAGCATGGCGTTTGTAAAGTTCCTCAAAATGTTCCCAAATTTTCTTCTTTAAACTCATAAAACAGAGTGGTATCTCACCTGCAATGATGTATTATGAAAACTCATTCAGTATATGAATAAAACTCAAATATCAAATGAATAAATCTCAAATTCTTCAGCATATACAAAAACCTCAAGTTCTCATCATTCAGTATATGATATCATTACTTCAAGACAATCCTAAAGAATCTTAAATAAATCTCAGAAAACTTTGAGTGATAAGTTAAATGAATATCACATTAACCTCACTCAGTATATGAATAAAACTCAAATAGAAAATGAATAAACCTCAAATTCTCCAGCATATAAGTAAACCACAAATTCTCAAGTCATGATCTCGTAACTTTAAGCCATATCTAAACAATATATGCGGAACCTTACAGAGTATATACGTGAACCTCAAACAATATTATTGAAAGTAATATGTCACTTCAACATACTTAGCTTATTGCAAAACAAGAACTCAGAAAATTTTGACATAAAACTCAAATCAATAACACATAAACCTCAAAGGAAATCGTAACATACTTGATTGTTTGGCAGCTCCTTTATGCTTATCATCTGTAGCTTCATGTTTATCACTTGTACCTTCATGTTTATCATCTGAAACCAACATTATCAATAATCATGATCACGTAATAATACATATGAGTTTCATACGAAAATTCAAGTGCAAATAGAAAGATCATTTCACTCAAGCAAATTAGCAAACACCTTATGTGCAAGTGCAATACTCATCACCATATCATATCAGGGGATTATCAAACTTCGATTTCACCATTCACTGATCCAATCAAGGTTCTACACACGGATCTAACAATCAATCTCGTCATTAATCATCATCCAATTCGAATCAATCAACCCAATTCAACAATGATTTTTTTTTCTAGAATTTTGAAAACTCCATGGATATGGACCTTCAAAGTCCATCAATGGGTTGTCCATGGAGTGCAGCAAGCAATCTCGTTGTTCATCCATGGAAGAATATGGCCGTCTTTTGAGTTTAACGCTGAGCTGAGAGTTTAAGCCTTTTTTTTTTCCTTTCTTCCGTGTTGGTCTGTTACGAGTTTATTCCGGGTTATAAAGAATGACCCATATTCTAGTCCGGATAATATTCTGACCCGCGAGATATATGGCTTCTTTGATCTGGTTTGATCTACTTTCTACTTCCTTTGAGTCTCATTTTGGTCTCACGAAACTAGTGGTCTCACAGGAGATATGTACAACCTAATTTAACACTCCCTTCCCACATCTCCTCATTCACGCCCACTACATCCAGAAAAGAAGAAAGAGAGAAAATAAGATTTCTCCCCGTCTCTTTCTCGGTCCGCCGCCGCCGTCATCTCCAGTTCCGTTCGCCGCCGTCGCTGCTCCGTTCATCTCCGACCAGATCCGCCGCCGTTCTGTTCGCCGCCATTCTGCTCCGTCCGTGTCGATCCGCCCCGATCCGTTCCGTGCCGCTCGCCGCTGTATCGATCTGTCCGTGCTCCGCCCGATCTCGCCGCCGCACTGACCCATCCCGATCTGTCCCAATCCAGGTACGGTAAGTGTGGCTCGACTCTGTTCTCGTTAGATTGCGAATCGAACCTCGATTTGATTTTGATGTTTCTGGTCACGCAGTCGACCCGCTCCATCCCTTCCCGCTTTCGTTTCCGTCCCGTTGCTCCTTGTTCTTTCACGTCCGGCTAGTAAGGTAGTACTCCGTTTTCTTTGTTTTCTTTTTTTTATTTCCCGTTATGCCCTTGTCGTACCCTAGTTGAAAATCTGGACTTGGCTGAACATTAGAACTGGATTTGAAACTGGGTTAGGGATTGAATTGGATCGATTAGGATTATTGTTGGACTGAATTGTTAAGATTTTGAAACGTGTGGGGTTATTTTGTGATTTCCAAGATTTTAAAGCACCATTCTGCAAATTTTGGACTTAGGGGTGTTTTAGTAATTTTGACCGTTGACCTTGACTATTGACTTTGACCCTTTGACTATTGACCTTGACCGTTGTTGACTGAAATCTGGAGAGTTGACCTCGTTTATTGACCAAATTGAACCTTGTTTTATTTAAGAAACTTGAAGGACCTTTTCGCAATTTTTGGTTGAGTGTAGTTTAGTAATTTCACAACTGGACTGAACTGTTAAAACGAGTTTTTTTTAGAAGACTATTCTGAAGTATGTTGAAACCGTAGTACTGTTTTGCCTTTTATTATAGAGGGTACTTTGGTAATTTTATAATCTGAAGTTCAATCGTTTCTTAGACCGGCTGCATTGGTGCCGGGGGAGCTCGGCATGGGAAGCCGGCGTCCCGATGCCGCGGCGTAGGCTCGCATTGATGGCTGAACGCCGCGGCATCGCTGCCAGCGTCCCAGCTTTCTCTTCACCGCAGCTCTCACGCCGCGTTGAAGAAGAAAGCGTTTTTAGTGAGGGGCTGCCAAGTACTGGTTCCTTTTTATTTTATTTTTGTTTTTTTTTTCTTTATTTGCTTTTATACTCCAACGGACAAAAACGGCTATAACTCGAAAAATAAAAATGCAAAAAATAAATAAAAATCACCAACAACTCTATTTTTTCGAGATCTATAAATAGAGACTAATCTCGGCTATGTTTGGAGAACCCCATCTCCAGCTCCCATTTCTCTCTTAATTAAACTCAAAATACACTCTTAACATCAAAACCCCCCTTAACCCTCCATTTTTTTGTCCGGTGAGATGGAGTTCAACGGTCAGCTTTACACTCGTGAAACTCTTGCATATATGAAGGAATATGAGAAAGAGTTGTACGCAGAGCTCATGAGCCAACTTCGCAAACCGTTGTTGAACTCTACCTCCCCGAATATCGTTCGCCCTTTGTTTCAAAATGAGCCCGAAGAGCCAAACACCAAAAATTTCCCATCTCCTCAGTCTCAGATACCGGGAATGTTCTCCCAAACTCCTGAGTTCGTTGTAGAGACTCAGCCCCAAAATCAACCAAAGCCAACGAGTCGTAGCCGAAAAGGGAAGGAGGCCGCCACTGATGCGACAAACGCCAAGGCTCCACCACGGAACGTGCAATGGACCGAGAAGGAAGATTTGGTTCTCCTTCGTTGCTATATGGATGTTTGCTCAGATCCTACCATCGGTACGAACCAGAGGTATGCTACTTTATTCAAAAAGGTTCATGAAATGTATGAGGAGGCTAGGGCGGACGGGTTGCACGCCGGACTTATCCACCGCACTCCAGATTCAATGCGCAAAAGAGTCGACCGTATGAAGAAGAAAATTAATAATTGGCTTGGCTGTTATGAGAGGGCTGTGAGTGCAGTTGGCCAGCGTAGTGGATTCAACAACGACGATGTGATCAACACGGCTCAGGAATTTCATAAGGAAAACACACTGTACAGCTCTGGTTTTCATCTGTTTAAACAGTGGGATGTTGTGAAGTCGTACCCGATGTATGAAATGTACTTGAATTGGGAGACTCACTTGAAGAAGAAGCAAGATCCAAACAATGTCACTGTGGATGTTGATGTAGATGGGGATGAACGAATGGAGTCAACGGGAGGTGGCAGTAGTGGGACGAAGCGATACCACTTAGTTGATGACAGTGTCTCGAGTCCGAAACGCCCTATGGGTCGGGACAAGGCGAAAAGGATGGCACAAGGTGGAAGTTCTTGCAACTCCGCAATGGAGACGATAGGTGAGGGATGGGTGCAATTCAATGGTAATTATCCCCAGGCTCTTGAGTATGAAAGACAGAGGATTGAGTCGGACAAGGAAGCTCATAACAGCAGGCTCGCCTTTGAAAGGGAGAAGGAGGAAAAGAGGGAGGCCAGGAAACTGAAGGACCAGTACTTGAAAGAGGAGAAGTTGAGGAATGAGCGGATGAAATTCTTGATGGATCTGTTGCCTCACTACGATAATTTGAATGCCGAGCAGAGAGCAGTGGCAGATGCACTCAAAGCCGAATTGTTTCCGAACAATTGAATGGTGAAACTTGTTTAAGTGTGTTTGTTAAGTGTTTAAGTGTGTTTGTTTAGGCATTTAAGTGTGGCGTGTTTGTACTTTAATTTTCGCATTGTGTTATTTTACATTCGTAAGTGTGACTTGTTTGTATTTTCATTTCCCATGTATCCGTTGTAATGAAATGAATTTGCTTTGAATTTGAATTTGAATTTGTCAGGAATCAAAAGTTTAGTTTTAGTCAAACAACTTTTTAATTTGCTTTGTCAGGAATCAGAACTTTACTTTGTCAGATATCATGAATTTGAATTCGGCAGGAATCATAACACTACTTCAGGCATCCTATGCAATCTGACTCAGCCATGACTAAGCATGTTATCTTATCTTTTGAAATCTTATCTCCAAAAATCTTATCTTCAAAAATCTTATCATATCCGAGGCAATGTGTCTCATCCATGTCTATATAATGCAACTCTGGAACTTAATTTAGATACACCAACCCTTCATCCACTTCTTAAGTTTAAAAGAATCATGTCATCAAGCTCTTCATCATCAAGCTCGTCATCGTCTGATGAAAGTTTGAATTTTGCATCCTCCGCCTCTTCCTCGAATACCTTCAAACAAGCTCAAAAGTTCATAATGAACAACATACCCCATATGATGCACTCCATCCAACAACATCAACAACAAGAACAACCAAAAACCACTTCAAAGAAGAAGCGAAAATATATTGACAGGGAAAGAGTTTCACGTGCCGTGCTACTCGAGCGTGATTACTTTGGTCAGGTCGCTCCTTATGCAGATAAGTTCCGACGCAGATACAAAATGCGTAGGGCCTTGTTTGAACGAGTAGTTGCTGGTGTTGTGCATCAAGATGATTACTTTGTCTGCAAGCTAGATGCTGCTGGCCGTCAGGGGTTATCCACACTCCAAAAATGTACCGCAGCCATTCGAATGCTAGCTTATGGGTGTTGTGCTGACTCGGTTGATGAGTATTGTCGCCTTGGTGAAAGTACGGCTTTGAAATGTCTCTCGCATTTTTGTGACGCTGTGGTTGCAGAGTACATGAATATTAACCGACAGATGCATAGCATCAACACGCATGAACGACTAACTTCAGACCTCATGGAACATATCTGGAGGTGTTAGTGATTGATTGTGCGAGCTTCATCAATCGTGTGTCTTATTTGTTTTAAGTTTCATGCATTTTATGTTTGTGTGTTGTGTGGTTGTTGCATCTCAATTCGTTAGATTTTGTGTTATGTGTTTAAATTTGATGTAAGTTATTTCAAATAAACTATTAAATATATTTTGTTTTAATTTTAGTTCATCTTATCATATTATAATTATCAAAAAAAAAAAAAAATTAAAAAAAAAAAAAAACACCATGCCGCGGCATCGCGGCCACCAATGCAGAAACAAGCCACGATGCCGCGGCATGGAGGCAAAATAGTGCATGGTGCCATGGCATGGCATGGCACCAATGCTGGTGGTCTTAAGAGCTAGTAAGTTTAGGTTTGGGTAAACTGAGTAATAAGTTACCTCCTAGCTTAATTGGTTAAGGGTTCAGTGTTTAACTTAGAGGTCCTGACTTCGATCCCTCCCACTGCCACTTCTCCACCGATATTTTTATTTCCATTCTTTTAGTTTTGTTCGACTGTTAGATAGTAACTAGATAATTCATGTTTAGGTGTTCCGTTCGATAGCTATTAGTTCGCTGCTCGTTGTGGACTTTTGCTTGCAAGTTTAAGGTGAGTGTTCACCCCAAAACTTATTTATTTGCGAAAAACTGGAAGGCTATGTGACTATCTGTATCTATTACTATATTATGTTAAACCGTATGCTTCCGCGTAAAAGTAACTAAGTCCTAAGTATGACTATTTACTTTCTTTGTTTATTGCTACTCTGTTCTAGATTAACTTTTCTGCAGGAACACTTCTCGGTGTTTGATTGTTCGTATCTGTTCGATTTGTATCTGTTCTGTCTATTTCTGTGTGACCGGTCGATTAGGTCGTAACTAGGTAGACTTGGGTAGTATAGGACTATCGGGTTTGCTTGATTATTGCCTAGTCTAATCCCTTTTAGACGCGAGGCAGAAGTCGCTGAGGTCTATTAGGGTCGTAGGTTCTGTTTCCCCAAAGTACACGGGGGTTTCTGTTTCGGTCCGGAGTTGTGATGAATGTGTATTTTACACTTTCATTCGAGTCTTTTTCACCTATTTTAGCTATCCTCTATGATAATTTAGCTATATTTTAATGCATTTTATTAGTATAGTGTCACGTTTCCCTTTAGATTTTATTTTACAGGTTTTGGTTGAAATTCGAAGATTTCGGGGCAATTATATTGAAGTTGACAAGGAATTGGTGTTCCAGAAGCCTATATGGAGTATCTGAAGGTTTCCGGATAGGATTTGGAGTCTAGGGGTTGAATCTGGAGGTTAGAAGGCTACTAGAAGTCAGAAACCGAGTCCGAAAAGGGGAAGAAATCCAAAAACGCGTCGAAAACGCGGAATTCCGCGAAAAACTGTCCGGGGCGAACTGCCCCAGAGGTGGGGCGAACCGCCCCACACCGGGCGAACCGCCCGGTGTGTGGGGCGAACCGCCCCACAGTATTTCGGGGCCTATATATAGTTGCTCAGTTTTCTCCGAAAATCATATCTTTCCAGACCTACTTTCTCACCTCTCTCTGTAGTTTTAGGTAGGAACTTCTCGGGGCCTGTCCTGGGAGTTTCGTAGCTTAGGGGACACTTTTTCATAGCGGATTGGAGCTCGTAGGATCGCAATTCTTCGGAGATTGACAACCTTCGGTACCTTGTATATTACAGTTTAATCTACTTATTTTATATATCTTTCAATATATTTTCTTCTATGATTTCTGTTGATTGCATGCCTATTATGAGTAGCTAAACTTATCGTTGGTGGTAGTATGTGAATTCTTAGCGAAGGGAAGATAATCATGCTAATGGCTATATCGCGCATTATACTCCGTGTCATTGCTTTATTTCGTTGATCAGGCACAACCTAAATTCTCATATGTTGTATTAATTATTATGCACAATTGGACACTTGTCGACCTGTGTGCGAGTTTATCTTCGTAGTGTTGAATAATTACGGAACACAATAGGACAATAGTGATTGACTTGTCAGACCAATTATCTTCGTAGTGCTTAATATTTGCAACAGGACACTAGATTGATTCAAAGATCTCTATGCAAGACCAAGGAATTAATGCATGATTATCGACCCGTTATGCTTTGAAGGATCATACTATCACCAATCTCCATTATCTGTTAGAAAAACCCCTTGCTATCTGTCTGCTGTTTTATATTCTCTTGTTAAATAGATAAAGCTAGTTATAGTCCTGAGAGAACGACACTCGAGTCATTCTACTGCTACACTACGGTTTTCATTGTAGTTGTGGATTGCCTTTGGCTAATTACAAATATTATTTGATTGAATCGGGACCCGACAAATTCCGGTTCATCAAATTGGCGCCGTTGCCGGGGACTATACTCCTTTTTTCTGTTTAATTTGTTTATATTTACAGCTTTAGATTCCTAATTCTACTAGTTTTAGTTTTCCTTTTTAATCTCTCTCTGATACTGCTTTCCTAGTCTGTTTCTAATTCACCTTTCCTAGTCTGTTACAGATAGTGTATGCCGCATACACGTTCTGCAGGAACACCGCTTGCTGATTCAATTGCTGAGATCGATAGAGTCTACCACCAAAGAAGACGACTACTCGAAAGGCGCGCACTAGAGGAAATAGAGGATACCGATTTCTCTGAATCTCTAGTCAGTCTTTTCAAGGAAATCGACGGAATGGCAGAAGCTAGACCACTGAAAGCATGGGTTCAACCCACCAAGGATCGTATGAGGGGACCGGCGATTGTTCTTTCGTCTGCAACCCGAGATCTGGAGATCAAGAACCACGCATTCCAACAACTTCCGAGGTTCTATGGCTTATCAAGGGAAGATGTGATGGGGTACTTGCACGATATCGATGATTTCGTCAACCAACTCCCACGACCCGGAGCTGACATAACAACGGATGAGTTAAGGATGAAGGTTTTTGCTATGGGACTTGGCGACAGAGCCAAGTCATGGTTGAGTTCTCTACCAGCAGGTTCGCTGGACACTTGGGAGAAGGTTTTTTCAGCTTTCATGGAGAAATACTTCCCTCACACCTTGACTACCACGCTAAAGGCGCAGATCACTGGATTCAAGCAGGACTATGATGAGACCATCTACACCGCGTTCGAGAGGTTCCAAGATCTCACGAACAAGTGCCCTCATCATGGTTTTGAACTTTCCGACCTAGTCCAACACTTCTACAATGGACTAACCTTCGAGAACCAACAAGTGGTGGATTTCCAATGCCGAGGCAATATTTGGGAGGAAACCGCAGAAGCCGTCTAGGCAGTTTTCGAAAGGCTTGCTAAGGGTTCGCAGTTCAAGGACCCAAGAGCAATGGTTAGGAGACGTGGAGCTAAAGCTCCACCGACTCAAGAAGCCCCTATGTATAGGGGGAATGGGGATCAGTTCGAGTGCTTTACCAACGAATTGAAGCAAGTCCTCAAGAGCGCCACCGGAACAACTGTTTCGAACGAAGTATGCCGAATATGCAAGAACTATGGGCATTGTAACGGTACCGGTTTTGAAAACAAAATATTTTCTTGAAAAAGGAAATTCGAAAATACTTTAATCACAACGGTCGGCAATAAATGCCCAAAATAATCTTTGACGCTAACGATAATAAATAATATTCAATGACAACTCAAGTTCGAAAAGACAACGAATGAAGACAATAAAAGTGTATCTTCTTATTTTGAAAAGAAACCCGTGACACCCCAGACCCTTCTCTCAGTCGCTGGCTTCCTAGTCACGCACATCCTCAGCAGCATCTGGAAGGAAGGAATTTTGGAAAAACAAAAGAGTGTGAGATAAAGGATCTCAGTGAGGTTCTAATTTAAAACAGAAAGTAATCGGTTTAAAAACAAAAACCCTTTCAGAAAAACGAGCAAACAGAACAGAGCACATATAACAGATTAACAGAACAAATACGTTGTTATTACTCCTACTCCCAGAATGCCCTTATAACTCCCTCCAGAGGATGCATAACTCCGGACAGAAACAGAAAGCCCCGTGTACTTTGGGGAAACAGATCCTACGACCCTAATAGACCTCAGCGACTTCTGCCTCGCGCCTAAAAGGGAATAGACTAGGCCACGATAAAGTAAACCCGATAGTCCTCTACTACCCAAGCCTACCTAACCATAACCTAATCAACCGGTCACACAGAAACAGAACAGATACAGAACAACAGATACAATTAATTAACACCGAGAGGTGTTCCTGCAGAAAGGTCAGTACAGAACAGAGTAGCAATAACAGAAATCCAAAAGTCATACTTAGGACTTATACTTTTACGCGGAAGCATACAGTAAACAGTAGATAGTAATAGGTACAAACAGTCACATAGCCTTCCAGTTTTTCGCAAATAATAGGTTTAGGGGTGAACACTCACCTTAGCTTGCGAGCAAACGACCTTCAACAAGAAATGAGCTTACGGGTTTACGGACAACGAAGAACCTAACAAGAAAGTACTAAACACAATTTAGAAGTCGAACGGACGGAAGGAAAAAGGTTGAAAAAGGAATGGTAAAGTCGGGGTTCCAACTCGGGACCTCTAAGTTAGTCAAGCAAGAACCTAACCAACTAGGCTAGCAAGTCATGTCAATACTAACTTACAAAACAGAAACTAAGTTCAAAACATTTTCAGAAACTCTTTCGATTTTCAGATTCTGGAAATTACCAAAATACCCTCAGTGGTAAATTGCAAAACAACCCTTTTTCGTAAACAAACAGTACAAACAATCCAGAAGTTTTCCAACGCTTAACAGTCTTCTCAAAGCAAAAAGGTTTACGACAAAAGCCTACTGTCAGTCAACTACGGTCAACGGTAAAACTGCAAAAAGGTCCTTTAGGTTTTTAGGTTTCCCAAATCAGTCCACAAAGAAACCAAAACAGAACAACAAGGTCCAAAAGTCCTTTCGAGGTCAAACAGGAAATCAAGTCAATATACGAGGTCAATAAATTCACAAGTCCAACAACAATAACAACAACTAACAAATCCTAAGTCCCGGTTCTCAGTTCGAATCAAAATAATACGGTCAGAATGAACAAGGGTAAATCGGTCCAGGGGTAAAATCGTCCGAAACAGAATATGAATTTCAAATCGAAAGAACAATAAAGAAATCGAGATTTACCTTCGAATCGAACGGAACGGAAACAAGCTGCGAATCAAATCGAATACAAAGAATTAAAACGAGATTCAATTCGAGATTTAAATCTTAACGAATCGGAATTGCGCCGAACAGAGACTTACCGAAAGTTCGAACGGGCAGAAACCGGACAGAGAGATCAGAATGGCAAAACGGCGCGGACGACCGGCCGAACAGAACAGAGCAGACGGCGATTGAGACGGACAGACCGAACGGAACCGCGGCGGCGTACGGTCAGGCGGCGCGCGAGTAACGGAGATCGAACAGCGGCGAACAGCGACAGACAGGCGAACAGCGGCGCAATCGATCGACGGCGGCAAACAGACAGACGGAAACAGCGGCGCGGTGCGGACCGGGGAAGAACGGCGGATCGATCGGGCGCGATCGATCGAACAGAACAGATCGATCTCGGCGGCGAGAATCGATGCGGCGGACGGAAGGTAAGGCGGCGGCGACTGGACGGAACCGGAACGGCGGCGGCGCGACACGCGGTCAAACGGCGGCGGTCTGCGGTGACCGGAACGGGAGGCAGCAGCAACTGAGATCTTTTCTTTCTTCTTTTCTCTTTTCTCTCCTTTTCTTTCTTTCTCTTTTTCTCTCTACTTTCTTTCTTCCTTACTAAAAGTGTTTGACGGCTGAAGAGAAATGGGAAGGGTAATCTGCCTAGGGTTAGGGTTTGGTCAATTAATGGGCCGGTCAAATGGGCTTTTGACTGGGTTACGCAAATGGGCCAAAAGGCTAGCAGATTAGATAGTCCAGCTTAATCCAAACGAAACGAAACGAACTAACTTACGCGAAAATAATTAACTAATTACCGAATAAATAATTTACTCTGATAATTAATTAACCAAAATAAATAATTAAATAATAAAATAATAATTAAATAATTAAATAAATAATAAAAAAACGGGGTGTTACACTCTTCCCCCCTTAAAAGAATTTGGTCCCCAAATTCGCACCTGAAAAGTTGAAGAGCTCGGGATACTGTCGACGCATGTCCTCCTCGCTTTCCTAGGTTGCTTCCTCATACTGATGATTTCTCCACAGAACCTTTACTTGCTTGATTTGCCGATTCCGGAGCTGTTGTACCTTCTGGTCAAGAATACGAACCGGTTGCTCCACATAGGACAAATCCTCCACAATGGTCACTTCCTCGGGTTGAATCACGTGCGACGGATCCGGATAATACTTCTTCAGTTGAGATACATGGAATACATTATGAATTCCAGTAATAGTAGTGGGCAGTTGCAACCGATAAGCTACAATGCCAACTCTCTCAATGATCTCGTATGGACCCACATATCGCGGGTTCAGCTTAGCTCTACGACCCATACGAACAATTCCTTTTCTCGGAGATAGTTTGAGAAAGACAAAATCACCCACTTCAAATTCCAAATCTCGTCTACGGTTATCGGCGTAACTCTTCTGTCGACTCTGAGCAGTTCTCAAACGGTCACGGATAAGTCTAACCTTTTCCAAGGTTTCTTGTATCATCTCGTTGAGAGTCCTCTCTCCTGCTACTGGTGTAGACACTCGGTCCTCCAAATCCCAATACAGTGGTGATCTACACTTCCGACCATACAGTGCCTCGAACGGTGCCATACCAATTGATGCTTGATAACTGTTGTTATAGGCATACTCCACCAATGGCAAATGTTGTGCCCAGCTTCCTTGGTGATCTAGCACACACAATCTCTGGAGATCTTCTAAAGTTTGAATGGTCCTTTCGGATTGACCATCCGTCTGCGGATGTGCTGCGGTACTAAAATTCAACTTAGTACCTAAGCCTTCATGTACTTGCTTCCAAAATCTCGAGACAAACTTCGGATCTCTATCAGAGACAATGCTCACTGGAGTGCCATGAAGCTTGATTATCTCATCGCGGTAGACTTCGACCAACTTCTCGGATGTGTAGGTGGTTTTAACGGGTAGAAAATGTGCCGATTTTGTCAATCTATCGACAATAACCCAAACACTATCAAAACCACCCCTAGCTACCGGTAGACCGGTCACAAAGTCCATAGTGATCATCTCCCATTTCCACTGTGGAATCTCGAGTGGCTGTAGTAAACCTCCCGGTTTCTGGTGCTCAGCCTTCACTTGCTGGCAGACCAAGCAACTTTGCACAAACTGTGCAACATCTCGTTTCATATAGGTCCACCAGTAAACCTTCTTCAAATCCTCGTACATCTTGTTTCCTCCAGGGTGCATCGAATACTTAGACTTATGAGCTTCCTCCAAAATTAATTGTCTAAGCTCTTCATCAGAAGGCACACACAATCTACCTTGAAACCTTAGAGCTCCATTCTCATCAATAGAGAATTTCGCATTTCGAGGCTCAGTAATATGTGCCTTGATATCCTGAAGCTCCTCGTCATGCTCTTGAGCCTCAAGAATCTTTCTTGCCAACTCATATCTCAAAGTGATATTGGCGAACATACACGACAGTTTGGATACTTCGAGATTTGACACGTGTACCCTACGACTTAAAGCATCAGCGACCACATTGGCCTTACCAGGATGGTATCGAATGGTACAGGTGTAATCGCCTAGAAACTCCATCCATCGTCGTTGTCTCATGTTTAACTCCTTTTGGGTAAACACGTACTTCAAGCTCTTATGATCCGTGAGGATAGTGAACTCAGGACCATAAAGATAGTGTCTCCACTTTCCCAACGCAAAGACTATAGCAGCTAGCTCAAGGTCATGGGTTGGGTAATTTCTTTCATATGGCTTCAGTTTTCTCGAAGCATATGCGATCACCTTTTCTCGTTGCATCAGTACACAACCCAAACCTTCCTTTGAAGCATCAGTGTAGACTATAAAGTCGTTGGTTCCCTCGGGAAGAGCTAGTATCGGGGCGGTGGTCAGCCTCTTCTTCAGCTCCTCGAAGCTTTCCTGACACTTGTCACTCCATACGAACTTAGGATTTTTCCCTGTTAAAGAGGACAAGGGTCCAGCTATCTTCGAATAATCCTTCACAAAACGGCGATAGTAACCAGCCAAACCAAGAAAACTCCTCACTTCAGTGACAGATTCGGGTCTCTTCCAGTTGACTATCGACTCAATCTTCGACGGGTCAACCTCCAAACCTTCTCCAGAGATAATGTGCCCTAAGAAGGCTACTTTATCTAGCCAAAATTCACACTTGCTGAATTTGGCATACAATTTGTTGTTCTGAAGAGTTTCCAAGACAATTCGAAGATGTTTCTCATGATCCTCTTCAGATTTTGAGTAAACGAGAATGTCATCGATGAAAACAACAACAAACTGATCCAGATACGGCTGAAAAACTCGGTGCATCAAATCCATGAACACAGCCGGGGCATTCGTATGGCCAAACGGCATCACTACGAACTCGTAATGGCCATACCTCGAATTCAGGGCAGTCTTAGGTATGTCTTCTTCCCTTACCCTAACTTGATAATAGCCTTGTCGCAGATCAAGCTTTGAATAAACCTTCGATCCTTCCAACTGATCGAAGAGTTCCTCAATACGGGGAAGGGGGTACTTGTTCTTGACAGTGACTTGGTTCAAGCCTCGATAGTCGATGCACATCCTCATAGTACCATCCTTCTTCTTCATGAACAGAACCGATCATCCCCAAGGTGACGAACTAGGTCTCACAAAACCGTTATCCACCAGATCTTGCAGTTGAGTCTTCAGCTCCTTAAGCTCAGCAGGTGCCATCCTATACGGTGACTTCGATATTGGTGCAGTGCCAGGTACCAGATCAATGCTAAACTCCACCTCTCGTTCAGGGGGTACGGAATCCAGCTTCTCAGGGAAAACACCCTTGAACTCCTTAACCACCCTAACTTCCTCGATTTTTGGCTGATCTTTGGGTTTATTGATCAGATACGCCAAAAAGCAGGTAGCACCCTTCACGAAGTGACGAACCTTCTCTCGTTCATCATCCTGGAAATGCGGTACGTACTTCAGTAACCGGGTAAACTCCGAGTCATAGTCGGCAACATCCATGTTCCCTTGCACCAAAGCTTGAAATTCATCTCTCCGGTTCTCGCGAACCAGGCGAGGCACGTACTTGTCCATAAAGTCCTTGGTGAAATTCTCCCAGGTACGAGCAACTCCCTCTTGTCTCCATCTTGCATTCACAGTTCTCCACCAGTTCCTGGCGGCTCCCACGAACTGGAAAGCAGCAAGCTCGATCTTCCTCTCGTCCGGATAGTGCAGGATCGAGAACAAATTCTCCATACCTTCGATCCAGAGCTCGGCCTTACGGGGATCTGGTGTTCCCTCGAACCTCTCAGGATGGAATCGAGTGAACCGTTCTGCAGCTTGATCGATGGTCTGGATCGGCGGTGCTGGCGGAGGCGGAACAAGTGGTGTTGGTGCTCCAGCGCGGCGAATGGTTTCGCTGAAATTCCCCAGAGCAGCGATGATACGGTCTACTTGGTCTCCATTTTCAGCGTGCTGATCGTCTCCACTTCCATTGCTGCTGGCACCACGAGTGTTTCTGCGACTCATTCTAACAAAGGGCACTACTTAGCAGTTGATTTAACAACCTCGAATCTCTAACTTAGAGAAGAGCGGAAAAACAAAGAACTAAAGCCAGTACTTAATCTTCTACAACAGGTATAAACTGAGCAGTGAAGAAGAAAACATGCCTTGAACTTTAAAACAAAGAGCAAAAACAAGAAAACAACGAAGTCTCAAAACAGTCAAGCATGCAATAAAACAAAAGAAAAACGGTCTCTACTCGTCTTAGCGAGGAAAACAGAAAACCACAGAGTCAAATAAACGGAAAAGCATAAGCAGTCTCAGTCGGCTGAACTAAAAGGAAAAACTCGTTTGGCAGAAACAAAGAAGTTCGGTACGAGCTCGAAAAGGCAACTATCCTAATAAGCGTCCTCGCTATCATCCTCGGAACGTCCCTCGGGCACGTGAGCATCTCCTCCTTCTCCCTCAGAGGAGTCCTCCTCGGGATCTTCTTCGTCTTCACTCTTTCCTCTACGGGATGGTCCGCAACCCTCGGGGAACGTCCTCCAAGCCTTCCTCCTGCGAATCCGGTTGCGAACATTGGACGCGGTTAACGTAACAAAGCCAGAGTGCTCCTTTGCGGCGCGTAAAGCTGTCTTCAGAAATCCGATCTCAGCTTCCTTCGTTGCTATCACATCTCGAAGCTTAAAGTTCTCCAGCCAGTAGTGATCACGTTCATGCGCGACTCTATCCATCACGAATCCAGGGTAAACGCCAACAACCGGAACGGAGGTATACGGGTTAAATTCTCCTTCGACTAGACGATAACGAATAACTCTCTTCTCAGAACTCATACCTATCTGTAAGCACACGCGTAGTTAACTAGTTAATAACTTCGTCAGAATCAAACAACCACGGAAGGTCAACAGTCTCAGAACGGGTCAGAGGTAGTCAGAAACAGAACAGAGAAGATGAAGAGACGGTTCAGGGTTAGTACGTAAGACTCGAATCAGAAAAACAACAGAAAATACAAGACCTAACCAGCGACTCGGACCCTCGCACACACCCCAAAGATCAAAAGATCCTATCCTAGCAAGCTCGAGTTTGAACTCAAGCTCTGATACCAACTGTAACGGTACCGGTTTTGAAAACAAAATATTTTCTTGAAAAAGGAAATTCGAAAATACTTTAATCACAACGGTCAGCAATAAATGCCCACAATAATCTTTGACGCTAACGATAATAAATAATATTCAATGACAACTCAAGTTCGAAAAGACAACGAATGAAGACAATAAAAGTGTATCTTCTTATTTTGAAAAGAAACCCGTGACACCCCAGACCCTTCTCTCAGTCGCTGGCTTCCTAGTCACGCACATCCTCAGCAGCATCTGGAAGGAAGGAATTTTGGAAAAACAAAAGAGTGTGAGATAAAGGATCTCAGTGAGGTTCTAATTTAAAACAGAAAGTAATCGGTTTAAAAACAAAAACCCTTTCAGAAAAACGAGCAAACAGAACAGAGCACATATAACAGATTAACAGAACAGATACGTTGTAGACCGTTGGTGCAGCCCACCTTATTACTCCTACTCCCAGAATGCCCTTATAACTCCCTCCAGAGGATGCATAACTCCGGACAGAAACAGAAACCCCCGTGTACTTTGGGGAAACAGATCCTACGACCCTAATAGACCTCAGCGACTGCCTCGCGCCTAAAAGGGAATAGACTAGGCCACGATCAAGTAAACCCGATAGTCCTCTACTACCCAAGCCTACCTAAACATAACCTAATCGACCGGTCACACAGAAACAGAACAGATACAGAACAACAGATACAATTAATTACTACCGAGAGGTGTTCCTGCAGAAAGGTCAGTACAGAACAGAGTAGCAATAACAGAAATCCAAAAGTCATACTTAGGACTTATACTTTTACGCGGAAGCATACAGTAAACAGTAGATAGTAATAGGTACAAACAGTCGCATAGCCTTCCAGTTTTTCGCAAATAATAGGTTTAGGGGTGAACACTCACCTTAGCTTGCGAGCAAACGACCTTCAACAAGAAATGAGCTTACGGGTTTACGGACAACGAAGAACCTAACAAGAAAGTACTAAACACAATTTAGAAGTCGAACAGACGGAAGGAAAAAGGTTGAAAAAGGAATGGTAAAGTCGGGGTTCGAACTCGGGACCTCTAAGTTAGTCAAGCAAGAACCTAACCAACTAGGCTAGCAAGTCATGTCAATACTAACTTACAAAACAGAAACTAAGTTCAAAACATTTTCAGAAACTCTTTCGATTTTCAGATTCTGGAAATTACCAAAATACCCTCAGTGGTAAATTGCAAAACAACCCTTTTTCGTAAACAAACAGTACAAACAATCCAGAAGTTTTCCAACGCTTAACAGTCTTC
This sequence comes from Plantago ovata, assembly GCA_028274465.1. Classification (NCBI taxonomy): domain Eukaryota; kingdom Viridiplantae; phylum Streptophyta; class Magnoliopsida; order Lamiales; family Plantaginaceae; genus Plantago; species Plantago ovata. The sequence goes on from CM051457.1 coordinate 83,756,567, forward strand.
TCAAAGCAAAAAGGTTTACGACAAAGCCTACTGTCAGTCAACTACGGTCAACGGTAAAACTGCAAAAAGGTCCTTTAGGTTTTTAGGTTTCCCAAATCAGTCCACAAAGAAACCAAAACAGAACAACAAGGTCCAAAAGTCCTTTCGAGGTCAAACAGTAAATCAAGTCAATATACGAGGTCAATAAATTCACAAGTCCAACAACAGTAACAACAACTAACAAATCCTAAGTCCCGGTTCTCAGTTCGAATCAAAATAATACGGTCAGAATGAACAAGGGTAAATCGGTCCAGGGGTAAAATCGTCCGAAACAGAATATGAATTTCAAATCGAAAGAACAATAAAGAAATCGAGATTTACCTTCGAATCGAACGGAACGGAAACAAGCTGCGAATCAAATCGAATACAAAGAATTAAAACGAGATTCAATTCGAGATTTAAATCTTAACGAATCGGAATTGCGCCGAATAGAGACTTACCGAAAGTTCGAACGGGCAGAAACCGGACAGAGAGCACGCGCGGGACGGAGAGATCGGAATGGCGAAACGGCGCGGACGACCGGCCGAACAGAACAGAGCAGGCGGCGAAAGGATTGGTGCGCGCGGCGATTGAGACGGACAGACCGAACGGAACCGCGACGGCGTACGGTGAGGCGGCGAGCGAGTAACGGAGATCGAACGGCGACAGACAGGCGAACGGCGGCGCAATCGATCGACGGCGGCAAACAGACAGACGGAAACAGCGGCACGGTGCGGACCGAGGAAGAACGGCGGATCGATCGGGCGCGATCGATCGAACAGAACAGATCGATCTCGGCGGCGAGAATCGATGCGGCGGACGGAAGGTAAGGCGGCGGCGACTGGACGGGACCGGAACGGCGGCGGCGCGGCACGCGGTCAAACGACGGCGGTCTGCGGTGACCGGAACGGGAGGCAGCAGCAACCGAGATCTTTTCTTTCTTCTTTTCTCTTTTCTCTCCTTTTCTTTCTTTCTCTTTTTCTCTCTACTTTCTTTCTTCCTTACTAAAAGTGTTTGACGGCTGAAGAGAAATGGGAAGAGTAATCTGCCTAGGGTTAGGGTTTGGTCAATTAATGGGCCGGTCAAACGGGCTTTTGACTGGGTTACGCAAATGGGCCAAAAGGCTAGCAGATCAAATAGTCCAGCTTAATCCAAACGAAATGAAACGAACTAACTTACGCGAAAATAATTAACTAATTACCGAATAAATAATTTACTCTGATAATTAATTAACCAAAATAAATAATTAAATAATAAAATAATAATTAAATAATTAAATAAATAATAAAATAAAAACGGGGTGTTACAGGCATGGGGCTCATATGTGTAGATCGGAGCTGGCATACGATGATGGCAACTGGGCTCGAGGAGGCGAAGAAGAAGCCTTTGCTACGGAGTTTGGTACTCAAGAAGTTAGCTACGGACAAGACAGTAGGAATCCTCGAGGTGGATTTTGGAGAAGAGGATTCCGAAACAATCAAGGATATGTACCGGCTAACCAGACTTATGGCCCTAACCAAGACCGTAGTAGGCTAAACTATGGTAATGATCACTTCGAAAACCCCGCTCCGAAAGAGCCACCGAAGTCGAAGTCGGCTCAACTGATGGAGAACTTGCAAAAGATGGTTGATCACACACAAAGTTTTCTCAAACGTTATGAAGAAGATTCTGAGAAGACTAGGGAAAGGCATGATAGGTTGGAAGAGAGCACTAGGCTTGCCCATCAAAAAATGCAAGAGTTGATCGACGGAGGAGCAAGTAGGGAACAAGGCAAACTGCCTAGCAACACTGTGAAGTCGAATGCCATTACATTGGCTGGTGATGTACCTGACGAAATCACCATCAAGAAGGTTGTTAGGTGCGAGTGTTGCATGAAGGATGAACTTCTACAGGCTGAGGAAGAAGAGAAGGACCTTGGTTCTGACGTAAGTGATGAGGAGCAAGAGGATCCCGAACCACTCCCTAAAAGTTTCGATGTTAAGGTAGGGATTGGTGAGCTTGAAGATGTCCGTGCCACACTAGACACGGGATCCTACTCGAACATAATTCCTTTGAATGTGTTTGAAAAGAGCAACCTTGGAAAACTATCTGAGCAAAGGGCTATTGTGCAACTGGCGGATGGATCATTTATGAGACCCGAGGGCGTTGTGAAAAATGTGTTGGTCAAGATTGCTGAAGCATCTATATACACCAATTTTGTAGTTATGCCGGCGTCTGCACCTGGAACGGGGGATGTCATACTCTTAGGGCAAACGTTCTTGACTAAACTACGCTCCGTGATGGACATCTACCAAAGAACTTGCACTATTGAAATAGATGGCAAGCAACACGTGTTGAAAGCCATATCTGATCCACCTGATCCACCTGATATTACTACTCACTACTGTGGTCTTGCAGCCTATATTCTTTCTTATTCATAGGTTCGTGGCATGGAAAGGAGATCAATGAAGGGGAAGCCTAGTACCCGCAAAAAGAAGAGATAGGCGCAGACAGGAGTCGAGTCAAAGACTTTAAACAGTGACGCTATCCGGGAGGCAACCCGGAATTTTTATCGCTTTCTTTACTGCTTTTCTGCATGCATTTCATCCTTGAACTATTTACTTCTCGTATGCGAATTTGTTCATGTCTGTGTCGTATATGCTTATGTTTGAGTGAGATTTTTCGAGTGGTTTTTTGAAAAAATTGGTTTCGGGGATTAAAACCGCATTTTTTTACGACGGGAACCGTCTCCCCGCATCGGGGAGCACGGGGCGAACCGCCCCACGTGGGGGGCGAACCGCCCCGCACGTGGGGCGAACCGCCCCACGGTCCCAGAGGTTCAAAAACGCGGATATCTTCCCCTTTTCCTCATTTTCTTCAAATTTCATCATTCCACCTTCCCCAAAACCGAATTTCGCGATTTCAAATTCAAATCTTCATAACTTCTTCATTTCTTGACCAAATTTAGCGTTCTTTAGCTTAAATCAAGCCTATTACATGATCTATCATCGCATCCGAACAAATTTTGCCATTATGCGTTAGATTTTCAGATCTGAGGTATCATCCTTAGAACCCTAATTTCTGAATTTGGGGGTTTTCTAATTTGAGCTTCAATTATGCTTATTTGATGCATGGGTATGTTGTTTGTATGATTAGACATATTATTTACTATCAATTGCATGCTCAATTTTGCTTGGATTGTTGATTTGGGTATTTTGCTACTAGATGATATATCTTGTTATGCAATATGTCTTCATCTTTGATTTCTTGCTTATGATTGTGTTTATTGATGTAATGTTGGTGGATTTGATGTTAGAATGCTTAATAGTTGAGTCTGAGGATTTATGATGGTAGAATTTTTCGCTGCTACGGTATGAATTGAGCCTTGTTATCTAGGATATTGGTTGTCTAGTAAGAGCATAATGTGATGTATTGCATGTAGTAGTTACATTGGTATGTTGCATAATGAAGAAGCTAGGCTAGACATTACGGTTTGGGGAGCTCGATTGTTGATTTTATCACTTGATTATTTCGTTCTTACACTAGCATATGCATGAGTCAGTTTGTGTCATACGAGGTACTAACTGCTGTTTGTAGGAACCATACCAAGGGAAAGGAGCATTCCCGTATGATTGCTGTGAAGAACCATGTCAAGGAAGGTGACCTCGATAGATGTGCGTTCGAGCCAAGGGGTTTTGCAACAACGTCGTGGATTATCCAAGAGGAGGAGCTAGAGTACACCTGGAGTAAGGACTCCTATGCCTATTCATGCACCACCGAAGGGACAGAAACCATTATTACGTCATCACTCCATCACGAGGACTGCAGAGTTCGAGTGAACTGGAAGGCACCGGGACATTCTCGCCGCGACGGATTCAATCTTGAGTTCGCAGTTGCTAGAAGGTTCCGAAGCGCTAGCTTGGTTCCAAAACATAATGGCATGGGTGCCCAGCCCCTCATTGGGGTGCCCCTTGCCTGCCTCTAAAGTGAGCATCATATAGACATCGGGAGCATCAACTTTAGAGAATGTGGCCGACATTGGAAAACATGGAAGACAACCTCTGAATACCCGAGCAGCTCGCTGTAACCTCCTTGGGGTGTAAAACGCTGGAGGGAGTAGTCCTGATACCACTTGCCTTTCCCCTTCAACAGTTCACAACCTATTGGAGAGATACCGGATGGAAGATTCCATAACAGAGGCGGCCAATCTTGAAGATTCCCTTCGACACTGCAACTCTACCAGTGACGATGTGCGTGACAGTAGTGACAATGAAGACAATAGGGACAATGATGATACAGATGGTTGAATTCGTCCTATCCTATCTATTGATGGAAATACCGCCACTACCACAAGTCCTGATGATCATATATGAGGCTCCCGGAGCAGTTCCAATAACTCACAAACAGCATACTCAGCCGACCGAGGCCAAACCATGGGGTAACATCTAGTATCACATCTTATTTCCTCATTTTCTTACTGCTAGGGACTAGCGTTAATTTCATGAGGGGGGGTGGGATTTAAATGACCTGATGTTGTTAGTTTGGATCTTGGTATTGGTAGGATGAGTATAGTACCTCGCATGCTTTATCCATTTGCATTTGCACGTTTACTGCTTTCTTTTTTTTTTTTAGGTTGCATTCACTACATTCATCCTAGGATAGCCTTGCATGTTTCATATGGAGTTTATTGCCGAATTTTTTGAACTTTTTTATTGGGTAGATCAACTAACTATGCCATTAATCGTATGCTTCATCTTTATGAATTTGTTTGAAGTTTTTCTCGCTTGGCTTGTCACATTTATGTATTGCACTTAGTTAAGCCTGGTAGTCTCGACATCACTTAGTGGTGTTTTCTCTACTGCGGTTCACGAAGGCCTTTATAATAGGATGATGCATGTTAGGGTCTTATGGTTGTTTTCCCGAGTAATTATGTACCTAAGAGGCAACAAGTCTTCACCATGCTTTGAGATTGCTAAATGCCTAGGAAGGAGGTAGTGTGAGGTTGTGTGATCCTTTGTTTATAACATATTCTTCCGAATAGGTTTGGGGAGGGGGTTACACCATCGTTAGACTTGTTTATGTTTTTCATTTTCGTATCGTGAGTTTATTTTTCCTTTTCCGTAAATTTTGTACTCCAACCTATTCTTTCGAATAGGTTTGGGGAAGTCGTGTGAGTCATTTTGTTTCTCTTTTTGTTATGCTACTGCTGGCTAGAAAAATCGAAAAAAAAAGAAAGAAAAAATTCCAGAAAAAAAGAGAAAAAGAAAAAGAAAAAAAGAATCTGGAAAGAAAAAAAGAAAAAAAAGAAAAGACCCCAAAAAAACAAAGAAGGGTCCAAAAAAGAAAGCCAAATAGCAGTTTACCAAAGTGTAATAGCTTAAGACTTTACTTGAGAGATGTTCGTAATAGTGTTCGTAATAGTGTTGTAATTTTCTATTTTTATCTTTTTTGTCTTGAGTGTCATCTGTTCTAGACCACCCTCGTCCTGCCATTCAGGAAGTGGTGAATAGCTTAAGACTTTACTTGAGAGATGGGTAGAATAGGGGAGTGTTATCTTTTATAGGGAACCCTCCTTCGTTTGATGAGAGCCAGTACTGGTTCGACCTCTTTTGAGGAAAAGTCTTAACATGGTGGAACAACAGTAAGTCCTCAGTTTCATAAGCACGGGGCAACCATTCGTATCTTAGCATGCTTCATTACGTGGTCACTGACTAGGTCCAGGTAGAGAATGTTATGAGAGACTATCTTGTCTTGACATAAGTGCTTATGTGGATGTGTATAAGTCAATCGAGGTATTCTTCAACCTATATTCATGCTTTGATTTATATGGTTTTTGTTCATATGTTTTTTGGTAAATTCAGTAGATTAGTTCATTTTATTTGGCATGAGACTCCATTTTGTGTCCTGCATGTTTTTTGCATTAGAGTCTAGCTTAGTTGCTTGAGGACAAGCAAAGGTTCGGTTTGGGGAGTTTGATGAATGTGTATTTTACACTTTCATTCGAGTCTTTTTCACCTATTTTAGCTATCCTCTATGATAATTTAGCTATATTTTAATGCATTTTATTAGTATAGTGTCACGTTTCCCTTTAGATTTTATTTTAAAGGTTTTGGTTGAAATTCGAAGATTTCGGGGCAATTATATTGAAGTTGACAAGGAATTGGTGTTCCAGAAGCCTTCCAGAAGCCTGTTTGGAGTATCTGAAGGTTTCCGGATAGGATTTGGAGTCTAGGGGACGAATCTGGTGGTTAGAAGGCTACTAGAAGTCAGAAACCGAGTCCGAAAAGGGGAAGAAATCCAAAAACGCGTCGAAAACGCGGAATTCCGCGAAAAACTCTCCGGGGAAAACCGCCCCAGAGGTGGGGTGAACCGCCCCACACCGGGCGAACCGCCCGGTGTGTGGGGCGAACCTTCCCACAGTATTTCGGGGCCTATATATAGTTGCTCAGTTTTCTCCGAAAATCATATCTTTCCAGACCTACTTTCTCACCTCTCTCTGTAGTTTTAGGTAGGAACTTCCCGGGGCCTGTCCTGGGAGTTTCATAGCTTAGGGGACACTTTTTCATAGCGGATTGGACCTCGTAGGATCGCAATTCTTCGGAGATTGACAACCTTCTGTAACTTGTATCTTACAGTTTAATCTACTTATTTTATATATCTTTCAATATGTTTTCTTCTATGATTTCTGTTGATTGCATGCCTATTATGAGTAGCTAAACTTATCGTTGGTGGTAGTATGTGAATTCTTAGCGAAGGGAAGATAATCATGCTAATGTCTATATCGCACATTATACTCCGTGTCATTGCTTTATTTCGTTGATCAAGCACAACCTAAATTCTCGTATGTTGTATTAATTATTATGCACAATTGGACACTTGTCGACCTGTGTGCGATTTTATCTTCGTAGTGTTGAATAATTACGGAACACAATAGGACAATAGTGATTGACTTATCAGACCAATTATCTTCGTAATGCTTAATATTTGCAACAGGACACTAGATTGATTCAAAGATCTCTATGCAAGACCGAGGAATTTATGCATGATTATCGACCCGTTATGCTTTGAAGGATCATACTATCACCAATCTCCATTATCTGTTAGAAAAACCCCTTGCTATCTGTCTGCTGTTTTATATTCTCTTGTTAAATAGATAAAGCTAGTTATAGTCCTGAGAGAACGACACTCGAGTCATTCTACTGCTACACTACGGTTTTCGTTGTAGTTGTGGATTGCCTTTGGCTAATTACAAATATTATTTGATTGAATCGGGACCCGACAAATTCCGGTTCATCAAGTTGTATATCCTCTGGAGGGAGCTATAAGGGCTATTGGGAGTAGGAGCAATAAGGCGGGCTGTACCAACGGTTCATCAAGTTCTGTCTTTCTGTTCTGTTACCTGTTCTGTTTGTTATATTATTTGCTGAAAAGAATTTTGATTTCAAAAACTGTTTTCTTTCTGTTTGTCAACTTAGAACCTCACTGAGATCCTTTATCTCACACTCTCTTTGTTTTCAAAATTCCTTCCTTCCAGATACTACTGAGGATGCACGCGAGTAGGATGCCAGCGACTAAGAGAAGGGTCTGGGGTGTCTTTGGGAATTTATTTCAAAATAAGAAGATGAAAGTTTTCACTGTCTTCAATAGTTGTTATTCATTTGATTTCTAAGTTACTATTGGATATTTATTTGATTTTGTTAGCGCTATGGCGCCAAATATTGTTATGGCATTTGTTGCCGACCGTTACTTTTAAAATTATTTCGAATTTTCTCTTTTCAAGAAAATTGTTTGTTTTTAAAAACCGGTACCGTTACAAAATGAAAAAGATGAAAATCAATTTCAAATCTTATGCTGACGCAAGTAATACGCTGACTGAACTAAATTCTTATTTGAGAGATCCATCTCAGAAAGAAGGTTTAGGTGCAACGTATGAAGGTGATGACGTAGAAATCTTGAGTAAAGACAAATCACCGATTTCCTTTGTACGTGCTACTGATGGTGCTCAACCAGAACTCTATCAGTTTGGTCAATCTAAGGTTGCTGAAACATGCAATAAAGTACCTACGACCGTAAAGCCCGCTGTTGCTACTCAAAGTAACAAGACTTTAAAAGGAAAACAGGTTGCTGAGAAGCAAACTGTAAAGAAGAAGGATGTTGTAAAGCATTCCGCCAAACAAGTTGCTGAAAAGCAATTTGTTAAGTCAAAAGGCAAGATTACTAAAAGTAATCAGAAGACCTTTGCTGACAAACCTGAATCAAGTAAGGTTGCTGACACAAAAACTCAGCATTCTCCGAAAAGTGGACTCGGTTTCAAAACCAAGCACAGTCAACTTTTTCACGAGTATAAGCAAAGTCAGCAAAGATACTTCAAAGAGATGAACAAAATCAAGCCTAAGAGTTTTGAAAAGACTCTAAATGCTAGGGCTAGAAGGAACCTTGCTAGAAAAGAACTTACTGAAAAGTATGTTCAGCAAAAAGGTCAACCGAGCAAGACACCACATCAGAAAGAGGACTTGATCAGCACGAATCAAAAGTCTTTCAGCTCAAAACCTCCTAGTTCCTCAGCAAGTAGAAAACAAGTCAAAGTTGAAAAACTTAAGACTTGGGTTTCCACTGGACGCATTCTTGAACATGTTAATGGACATCCAATATTGGATAATTAACTTGTTTGCTCTTGATTGTGCAGACTTCAGCCACGAAGACAAACGATGCAATCTGGCACTTTGATAGTGGTTGTGGAAAGCACATGACGGGCAACAAGAATAACCTTATAAACTATAGACGGTGGTCTAAAGGTCCAACAATAACGTTTGCTGGTGGAGGATCTGGTTCTACAAAAGGCTATGGTGACGTGAAGTTAGGATGCATTACCATTACGGGAGTTCTTTATGTCAAAAATCTTAAGTTTAATCTTTTCAGCATGAGTCAGTTTGCTGACAAAGGATACTTCATCAAAATCAAAAGTGATGAATGTAAACTTATAGATTTCGAGACTAAGAAGGTTATTATGATTGCAAGAAGATCAGGAGGCTTGTACACCGTAGATTGGTCTTCAGCAATCGTTGAAAAATGCCTTGTCTCAGATCACGATTGCCTTGCTGAAAAAGCATGGTTATGGCATAAACGAACAAGTCATCTAAAATTCAAGACGGTGAATAAGCTGTCTAAAAAGGCAATTGTAGTTGGATTACCTAAGGTTACTTTTAAGAAGGATGGTGTTTGCAATGCATGTCAGCAAGGAAAGCAAACCGAATCTTCTTTCAAGAACAAGGCAGTATCGTCAACTACAAAACCTTTACAACTCTTGCACATGGACTTGTTTGAATCTTCTTCAACAAGCTATGCTGGTAAGAAGTATGGTCTGGTGGTGGTAGATGACTATTCAAGCTACAGACTTCTCGTCTGGAGGATTCACCTCGAGGAAAATGGCATTCATTTCCTCAACAGTGAGATCCTGATCACGAATCCTGGCCTCGTAGGCCGTCTGAAATTATAAATCAAGAGTATAAGGTGTTAGTTATGTTGTTAATTAGTTATGAAATCATCAGTATTTAATAAACACATGTATTGTTGAACTTACCGCAATTCCTGTGGCCTCGTCACACAACCACTGTTCGTCCTTGGCCTTCTGAGATCTCGAGAACAAGGTGAATAGGAGACTCTCCTTATCCTTCAACTGAATGACACATGAAAACATCATATACTTAGTTTTAAAGTTCGAAATGCAAGTAAATAACAAATATAAGAATGATGAATTCACAAAGTTAATACACTTACCTTCTGCCTCACATGTGTTGTAGCGATCGACTCAGAGCCAAAACGGTGTGTCACCAGGGTACGGCTCCCATCATTCGGCTGCTTCTTCCTGTTCTCAGTGTTCTGGTCAACCTGCGCCTGGACTCTCTCGTTAGCCCAATACACCTTCCACGCCTCCCAAATTTCATCTCCGGGCCAATCACCGGTACGTGGACGACCCTTTGTATATAGTTTCTTCATGTTATGAACCATGCACTTGTAAAGGGCACTACCATGAGAGTTGAATCTCCACCAGAGATCCATCAGCAATGCTTTCGGAAGGAAGAAATCTTTCTACACAATTACAAATAAACATCGAAACACATACGTTGGTGAATACTTAAAAACATTCAAGTATAACAAGGGGAAACAACATGTATCAAATATATAACAAGGGAAAACAACATGTATTCAAGTATATCGGTGACTAACATATCACCCAAGTTCAGTGGCTAACATACCACTCAAATATAGTGGCTAACATACCACTCACATATAGTGGCTACCATACCACTCACATTGTCCTATATTTCACTAAAACAATGGTGACTAACATATCACCCAAGTACAGTGGCTAACGTACCACTCACACAAAGTGGCTAACATACCACTCACAACACAAACAATTAGGTAACTAATGTACGATTATTAACTCACCCTCAGCTCCTCGAACAGCTCTCCCTTAATTTGGTCCGGGATGCAATGCCACTTGCTACCACCCTCTTGCGGTGGGATCATCTTGCGGTGGGATCATCCTGTTCCATATTATCCCACTGAGTACTTTGGCAGCGCGATCCCCATACAACCTGTGAAGAACAGGTAAGTCAATAGTGAAACCTTCGGTTAGTTCGGTATATATATATTAAAAGTTCGTAAATCAGTTAATGCCTAATACTTACTTCTCTCCATTGGGGTAAAGGACAGGGCGACCATTCCACATCAGACCATCTTCCGGCCTTTGAAAGGGACAACCGTCATCTGGAACGTGGGCCCACGGGTCGTGGAGGGAGGTAACTTGCCATTTAACATACTTGTAATTTAAAAAAAAATTATATGATTTATCATATTTTTATAAAATAACCACAATTCTTACCCATTTTTAATTTGCATTATACTTACAATATTTCTAAATTACAGCTAAAAATCCTTATAATACATACTCATTTTAATTTATCAATGAGTTCTTTATTTTTATACTTATAATGTTTTTTAAATATGACTACAAATACTTATAATACGAAACTATGGTGAAATTATCAACTACGATTAACCACTAGAATTTATCAACTTATATTTCCATTATAGTTATACATTTTCATTAACAACTAATTATAATTATGGCCGAATCATACTACAACTCAATTCTAGGTCTCCATTCATCCGAAACAAAGTCTCAACACTCCAACTATCAATTCCTAAAAGAAAGTCTCAATTCCTAAAACAAATTATCAATTTCCAAAATACCCAATTCATCCCAAATCTATCAATTCACCAACCAAAACTTGTGCATCCCCCCTAATTTGAGCTACACAACATAATAGATACTAGTAGAATGCATACAGTTCATTGAAATAGGAAAAAAAATGAAGAATACCAAAATTTAGACAAGTTAGGGTTCGAAGTTAATACCTTTGATTGCGGAAGAAAGGTTGAAAGAATCACGCAATTGACTAGCTACACTTGTTCGTGCTTGAAAGAGCTTCGAAATAACTATAGGATTGATTGAAATGGACAAGAAATGAAGAAGAAATGGAGATTGGAGTGGTGGTCGGATGCTACTGCTGCTGCTGTGTTGCTATGTTTGTGTTGTTTGTGTTACGTGAATGTCTGAGACTTGAGACTAAGTCTCAGACATATATATATTCACTGTTTAGCGACGGATGGCTCATCCGTCGCTAAACAGCGACCGATGGAACCATCGGTCGCTAAATACCGACTGATGACGTCATCGGTCGCTATATATCAAAATCCTTTTTCTTTTTTTTTACTGGGTCAACGCCTAGCGACGGATAATTCATCGATCGCTAAATAGCGACCGATAGACTTCATCGGTCGCAAAAAACAGCGACCGATGAGTCATCCGTCGCTATTTAGCAACGGATGAGTCATCCGTCGCTGAACTTCCACGCCCTACGTGCGCTTTATAGCGAACTGAGTTTATCCGTCGCTAAAAGACCGATCGGTCGCTAAAATTAGCAACCGATCGATCCGTCACTAAAAGTGGTTGCTGAAAGTGAGATTTCTTGTAATGTATTCAAGATTCACTTGGGTAGTATTTATCAAGCACAAATCTGAAACTAGGACTGAAATACCTAACTTGCTGAATAAGCTTGAAGTCATGAAAAATGACAAGGTAAAAGTCATAAGGACAGACCATGGTACTGAGTTTGTAAACCAGTACATAACTGAGTATTGCACTTCAAAAGGCATACAACATCAGTTATCCTCAGTAAGGACACCACAACAAAACGGTGTTGCTGAATGGAAGAATCGTACCCTAAAAGAAGCCGCAAGAACAATGCTTGCTGACACTGAAATAAGTGAGGCTTACTGGGTTGAAGCGATTAATACCGCCTGTTACACTCAAAACAGATGTTTGATTACTACGGAATACAACAAAACTCCTTATGAGTTATTTGTTGGAAGGCCTCCTAATATCACTCATCTAAGAGTATTTGGTTGTAAGTGTTTCGTTCTTAATAACGGTAGAGAATACCTAAGAATATTTCAATCAAAGACACACGAAGCGATATTTCTCGGTTACTCCTTGCATAGTAAAGCTTATAGAGTTTACAACAAAAAGGCACAAAAGATCGAAGAATCAGTGCATGTTGTATTCTACGAAAAGACACAAGGAGTGCCTGCTGAAGAAGAAATATCAGAATGTATGAAAAAGTTAATCATACATGAGCAAAGAACTGATCTAATGCTAGGCAAATCAAGTCGATTGAACTAAATGATGATTCTGACAATGACTCTCCTCCCCCAAGTCATGACAAGATAAATATAGTTCACGACAAGGAATTTCCAGCAAAAGATGCAGTTGCTGCGGAAGTTGCTGAAACTATGCAACCTCCCGTGCCTGCTGATGAATTACCACAATCTAGCAATGCTGAACAAGCAGTTGCTGATGAACCAATTTCAGCAGAGACACAAAATTCCAGTAGTACTGAACAAGTACATGCTGAAGAGTCACATGCTAATGAGCAAACATATCCAGATCCAACGAGCAGAAAACCTGTTAATAAATGGGTTAGAGATCATCCCTCTACGGATATGATTGGTGATATTTATAAACGCCAAGTGACTAGATCCAAAGTTTCTGCTACTCATGGACTTGCTGAAGAAGCAACTTTTGTAGAAGTAGAATCATTGTTCTCTTGCTTTGTTTCAGAAATTGAACCTAAGACCATAGAAGAAGCTTTAAAGCATTCTGAATGGATCAAGGCAATGCAAGAAGAACTGGATCAATTTGAAAGGAACAAAGTCTGGAAACTTGTACCACTTGCTGAAGGCAAGAAAGCTATTGGTACAAAGTGGGTGTTCAGAAACAAGATGAGTGAGTCTGGTGAAGTAACAAGAGACAAAGCACGTTTAGTTGCTCAAGGTTACTGTCAGACTGAAGGATTGGACTATGATGAGTCTTATGCACCAGTTGCAAGATTGGATGCAATTAGGCTCTTCTTGGCCTTTGCTGCTCACAATGACTTCATTGTTTACCAAATGGATGTTAAAAGTGCATTCTTGAATGGTGAACTTGCTGAAGAAGTCTATTTAGAACAACCCCCTGACATTGAACTTCCCTCAGAAATCAAGATGGTATACAAGCTTCAGAAAGCTGTATATGGTCTAAAGCAAGCACCAAGAGCATGGTATGATACCTTGGCTAAGTTCTTGCTGGATAATGTTTTCAAGAAAGGTGAAGTTGATAAAACCTTATTTACCATGAACCATGATGGTAAAATACTCTTAGTTCAAATTTATTTGGATGGCATAATTTTTGGATCTAAGGACAAGCAACTTTGTGATGATTTTGCCAAACTCATGACAAACAAATTTGAAATGAGTATGATCGGAAAATTGAATTACTTCCTAGGATTGCAAGTCAAGCAACTCAAAGATGGAATATTCATAAATCAAGCAAAGTATGCGAAAGAAATGCTCATAAAGTTTAGGATCAAAGAGGAAGAGAAACCTGAAAAGATCCCTATGAGTGTTGGTACCAAATTGGGCTATACTAAAGAAGATAAAAGTGTTGAAGAACACAAGTATATGAAGCTCATTGGTTCCTTGTTGTATTTAACATCAAGTAGACCTGACATTCAGTATGCTGTTTTTGTGTGTGCAAGATTCCAATTTGATCCAAGAGAATCACATTACAAAAAGGCAATTAAGATACTGAAATATGTCAAAGGTACAATCAATGTTGGATTATGGTATCCTAAAGATTCAGGACTTGAGTTGGTAGGTTATTCTGATGCTGATCATGGAGGATCAACTCTTGATAGAAAAAGTACGTCTGGAACTTGTCAGTTTTTGGGTACTAGATTAATATCATGGTTCAACAAGAAACAAACCTGTGTTGCCAATTCATCTACTGAATCTGAGTACATTGCGGCTGGATGTTGCACAGCTCAAATCCTATGGATTCAGCAACAATTAAGAGATTATGGTATTTCTGCAAAGAAAACACCAATCTTTTGTGATAACACGAGTGCTATTGCTATTAGGCCTGTGAATGGGTGGCAACCCGCAACGACCCGGTCCTCACCCGCTCCACCCATTCACATGACTAAAGTGTGGGTGCGGGTACGGGTTAACACCCGCACCCACTCAACACCCGACCCGCTCAGCACCCGCACCCGTATAGCACCCGACCCGCTCAGCACCCGGACCCAACCCGCTCAGCACCCGGAACCCGACCCGATCAGCTTTTTTTTTTTAATTTTTTTGTCAAGAAATAAAATATAATAATAAGTAACTTCTCCAAACATAGGCTATATATGAAATAATTTAATAAAGTAAATGCACTTACCATCCGTGAGAAAGGAAATCCAGTCTCGAGACACAACTACAGCTTCAACTAGATCCGATAACATTGTACAACGTGACTCGGACAAAACTTGTCCACCCATACTAAATGCTGATTCAGAGGCAACGGTAGTAGATGGGACTGCTAAGATATCTCTAGCTATCTTACCCATAACACTACCTAATCTCTCGTGGTTTTGTTTCCACCAAAGCAAAACATCGAGAGAAATCAACCCATTGAACTTTTCTTCCGATAAATATTTCTCCAGATCTGATTTTTCAGCAAATGAATCACTAGCAAGACACCATTTCTCAAAATCATACAACGAAGAAGGCAATCCGCTATTTGAGCTACTAGCATCAACTGCTCTAGTCCCCGAAGAGTGATGTATGTTCCCTCCATATGCTACAAACAACTTATCAATGGAGTCCCGAACTGTCTTGGTATGAAGCGCATGTTCTTCCTCATTTTTATAGATCTTAGAGTAGTAATACTCTATAGTTTGCATCTTGTACCGAGGATCGAACACCGTGGCTGTAGTTAATCCAATAGTACAATTACAATCCTCCCAATACTTCAAAAACTTTTCTTTCATATTCCTAACCATATCCCTAACATATGAGTGATCACTACTTTCCCACTCTAACATGTGAACATGAATGTCATGAATATCAATAAAGAACAAATTAGAAGTGGAGTAGTTACTTCCACTTAGACGAAGTGTAGCATGATAAAAGGGTTTCAAGCAATCAAAAATAACTTTAGCTTTTTCCCATTCCGATTCAGTAGGATTCAAATGAGAGTATAATGTATCATTGGCCCAAAAATTAAAAGCAGCCTTAAGAGGGAGTGCTGCCTCTAACATCAAATACGTTGAATTCCACCTTGTGGAGACATCCATTGGCATATCTTTTAAATGGTCCACTTTGCATTCTTTCTTAGCTTGGTCAAACTTCTGTTTGGCACTAGGAGACTTGTCCAACAACCGAACTACATCACGAATTGTACCAAGCAGATTCTTAATTACTTTGATTCCATCTTGAACCACCAAATTTAGTATATGGGCTGAGCATCTAACATGTAACATTTGACCATCTAACACTAAAGATTCACTATACCATTCTTGCAATCTCAACAACATAACATCATTTGATCCAGCATTGTCAACTACTATCGAGAATAACTTATCTCCTATTTTCCATTCATCAATGACCCCCCTCAACACATCAAATAAAGCTATACCCGTATGCGGATAAGGAACTTCTTTAAATGCAATTATCTTCTTGTTCAAATTCCAACCCGAATCGATATAGTGGACAGTCACGCAACAATAAGGGGTGTTGGTATGCTCTGACGTCCACATATCAGTGGTCAAGGATACTCGACTATCAAGTTCAGCTAAGGTCTTGCCTAACTTCACTTTTTCCTCTTTAAAAATCTTAAGAATCTCTTTCCTAAGTGTGGGCCGACAAGGAAGCTTATAGTAAGGGTTGATACCTTTCAAGAAATGCTTGAAGTAAATATGCTCGGTCATGCTTAAGGGATAGTTGTGCTTCACCACGGCAATGGAAAAATCACGGTTACTTTGCTCTTGGCTGAACTTGTGCTCGGACCTTGGACTCTTTAGTGTTGCTCCCTTTCTTGGAACTCTATGTACTTTACAATAATCATGTATGTGCCCGAGCATTGTCTTTGTGCCGATTCTATTGCCACATACTATCTTTTTACTGCAATGATTGCATGTTGCAGAAGTAGCATTCGGGGTTTCACGGGTAAAGTGATCCCATACAATAGAGCCTTTCCTTTTGCTTTGACGTGTAGGTGGTAAATCTGTTGCATAACAAACATGTATTAGAACAAGCTATTGCAAGCTAGCTCTACTGTCCAAGAAATTTGTGACGGTAAAAATAGTTTAATCTATTCAAGATCTATAAACAGAGCCTATAGCTTATCAATCTCTGTTAATAGAGCTCATTAAGTTCTCTTACATAGATTAAGGCTAAATTAAGCTCGTGAGAGTGCTTAAATAATTAAGCTAAATATGATTTCTAGTATCATTTAATTACACCAGACAATAAGTACAAAGAATTGATATGCCCATATGCTTATATGCATTAACCATTAGAACTCAAGAAAACCCATAAGCAGAAACTCACCAGCAATAGTCGTTCCTTCAGTTGTAGGATGTGTATCGTGCGATTCAGCGCGAGTTCGTGATCCCAAAGCTACATCAAAATAGAACAATAAAACACGAATTCATTAATCCAAAATCCAAACTACACATAACTTTCCAAACTCAATCTGCCCCAATCAATAGTTAAAAATTGTATATTAGAACAAACCCATATCAAATCAGAGAAGAAAAACCCATCCATCTCTCATAAGTTATAAAACCCATATCAAATCAGAGAAGAGAAGAAAAACTCATATCTACTATAAAAGAAAATAAATAAAAGAGAGTTATTACCAGCAGATGATAGACTATTAAGACGGGGAGACCGTCGGACAGAAGACGTGGAGGATTGTACCACCGATGTTAAACGAGGAGACCGTCGAAGAATAGGGGAGGACGGTGTTGGTGAGATACGTGGTGGTGGTCGTGGTGGCGTTGAGTGGAGGCGAGGCCGACGAGTCATCAGGTCGGAGCCAACGACGAAGTTTCAGTACTCGTGGTGGCGGTGAGTGGCGGTGTGGAGACTAGGGTCTGGGTTGAAGAAGAAAGCGAAATTTTAGGTATCAGTACTCACGGGTGTTACGGGTTCTAATTAGGAAATTAGATTTATCGGGTTGTCACCCAACCCGTTAATAAAGTACCGGGTGCGGGTGGGGCTTTACACCCGCACCCACTTGTTGTAAACGGGTTGCCACCCGTTGGGTGCCCGACCGGGTCGGGTGCGGGTCGGGTGGCACCCGTTTACAGGCCTAATTGCTATCACGCAAAATCCTAAGTTTCAGTCAAGGACCAAACACATTGATATTAGACATAATTTCATTAGAATTCATTTGGAAAAGGGAGATATTGAGGTTGTGAAAGTAAGTACTGATGATCAACTTGCTGACATCTTTACAAAGCCCCTACCAGATAATAGATTCGCAATGCTAAGGTATAACCTTGGATTGATTGAATTACCTCAATAAAGGATACAATTGGCAGAATGCTGAAACAGGTATTCAGCAAGCCAAAGTACTCTTACTTCATTAAAAGCTCCTTCCACTAATTTCTTCTAAGAAATGATAGGTCACTACATGATTGCTGAAACAGGCATTCAGCAAGTAATTCCTTCAAAGCGGGTATTTGTTAGGAAACTTGATCACTTGCTGAGACAGGCACTCAGTAAGAGAAAAACCTTAACGATTGCTGAAACAGGTATTCAGACAATCAAAGATACTGAAACAGGTATTCAAGTAACAAGGGAATATTCTGAGACGGGAACTCAGAAAAAGAGCAAAACTCATTTCTCAGATTTTACCAAAGGATATCTCAAGTACAAAAGAATTTACAGATACGGGAACTCAGAAATATCTTTTAAACTTAAGAAAATATGAGATATCTAAGTAAGGGGGAACCTTCAGCAAGTATCTAGGCTATTTAACTCGCTGAAAAGATTCTTGTCTATTTGAGCAAGCAATCTAATCCCATAAATCTCGGTAAAATCAATTTGTGACGTTAATCAGGCACATATAAACTCGTAATAATCATGACATGAAATATAATCGTGGCCATTGATTGAAAGGAGTTATTGATCTAACGGTTAACATTTCAAAGAGAGAGAGTGCTCTGACGGTTTTTGTTAGTGGGTCACTACGCATTTAATGCAAATGCTCCATTAACGCCACTGTTTCTCTGTTTTACCCTTGCTGAAAACTCAAATCGATTGAGTTTCTCACACATCAGAGACACTATATAAAGAAGGAGTTAGAGAAATGACAAAATTCTTTAACTCACATTTCCTTTCTCTGCAAATTTTAGCCTGAATCTACTGTACCTCCGGTCAAAAAGAAAACTATCTTTTTCGTACAAATTTTCTTCTCTATATAAAGAAATGGCACCGAAAAGACAATCATCTAAGACCTCCAAGTCGTCTAAGGTTGACAGTGCTGAGAAACGTACTGCTCCGGTGACTACTCCGACAACAAACACAGCGAAAGTTGTGTTGAAAAACGATAGAATCACCGAGAAACCCATGCCTCCTTCATATCTTGACACTGCAAAGTGTGAGATGATGATGCAATGGGGTGGTTTTGCTAAAGAGAAGTATATCCGATACTTCTATTAACAAGAATTGGACGGTGACAATGAAGAGGCGCTTGAATTCATCAAGCAACAAGGCCTCATTCACTTTATAACTGCTCGCCCTAAGAAAGTGAGCATGTTAGACACAATAGAGTTCTACAACAATGCAGAAATCCAGTCCCTAACTGATAGTCAAGGAGTCACTGAAAAAGTGATCTTTACTACAATTCAGAACACGCAAATCGTCCTGAAATGGACTGATTTAGCGGAAATCTTTCAGATCCCAACCACTGGAACTGAAGATGACGTCACTGCCACTGATGAAGAAATTGAAGCCTACAGTGACGCCAGAAATGAGAAAATGAAGAAAGGAGAGATTGCTCCCGTGACTTGGACAAAGCACGTTAAGAGGAAGCATCTCTGCCATTCACTTGGTCTAGTAGCTCTGCTACTAATCAAAGTCTTGGACTCCCAAGTTGGAGGAATAGACCAAGTAGGCCTGAGAAGGTGGCCGCTGCTGATGTATATCTATAAGAACAAAACGGAGCTCAACTGGGCTAAGTAAATTTTCAACAGACTTGTTGATTGTGTTACTAAGTTCAAGGTTAAGGTGGAAGACAACAAAGTCTCAGCTACCTTCCCAGTTATGTATGGAATAAAGATATGCTTTATCCTTGAACATTTCAGGATTCAGCTGAGAAACCCATTGCCAATCAAGAAATCTATATGCAATGTGGGAAGAGCCTTCTACAAGCAGAATGTACCTAAGACTGCTGGCAAGAAACTTGAAAAATCTAAGAAGGCAACAGCTGCAAATGTTGTCAGCACAAGCCAGCAACAAAGGTATACAACAGCTGCAGATGTCACCACTCAGCAACTTAGAGATGAAACTGTTGTAGATGGTG
The DNA here is from genome assembly GCA_028274465.1 of Plantago ovata. Lineage (NCBI taxonomy): Eukaryota > Viridiplantae > Streptophyta > Magnoliopsida > Lamiales > Plantaginaceae > Plantago > Plantago ovata. Next base: position 83,776,530 of record CM051457.1, read on the forward strand.
GTGACAGAGATGAAACTGCTCTAGATGGTGATCATGCTGACACCACTACACCCGTTGCTGAAAATGCAACTACTGACGCCTCTGCTGGGAAACTCGAAAAATCAAAGAAGAAAAAGAGGAAAGCTGATGATGACACTCAGACTGCAGCGTCATCAGCAAACCCCATCCCCAAGAGAAAAAGGAAAAATAATCCTAGAAAGAAAACACTGGCTCACAAGTCAGTACCAATTGTCCATGATCTCTCGGACGATTCCCAAGCACTTGCTGAAAAGCAAACTCAAGTAGATGTTGACAAGGTGGTTACTGAAAGCTATGTCAGCAACGTTGAAGTGTTTGTGGAAGCCTTCAACAATCAACTCAATGTTGATCCTTCTACTGTGAATGGACCACAAGGCGGTGGTAATGAAATTCCTGCCCAAGTCCCAGATATCTACATTGTAGATAATCTTGATGACCAAACTCTGGAACCGTTTACTGATATCGCTTCTGATATAAGAACCGCAGCACTTGCTGATGCTGCCATTGCTGAAACGATGGTTGTTGAACAAGCAACTCATCAGGTTGCTGAAGAACCAGTTGCTGAGACAGCAATGGTTCAAGTCTCAGAAGTTGCTGAACAAACTCAAGAAGCATTATTCGACGACGCATCTCGCAATGCTGAGAATACTGGCCCTAGTTCACCAAAGACATCAATTGACAAAGTCCAGCTTGTACTGGAAGCTTTAAGCCAACAGATGGAATTGGATATTGAAGAAACATCCAACAAATCCATTGATGTTTTTATGACAAGCAGTGAGCTTAAGGGTCAAGATGCTTCCGCTCAACTTGTCATTTCAGAGACAAGGGAGATTGCTGAAACCGCGCAGCTTTATCAAACAGAGCAAGCAAAGAAGTCTGCTGAAGAAACAGTCCCAGAAACTGAAGAAATTGTTAATGCTGAAAGGACTGAGCCACAACCTGTCCTTCTTCAACAGGTAGTTAACTCAACCATAAGCAAATCTTCATTTTCTGAAACTCAATCTTTTGCTAATATTATGATTTCTCTACAGACTTGTAAAGATGCAAGTCAGACGGTTGCTGAAGCCACTGCACCAGAATCAACACTTCCTGCTGAGCAGGTAGTTAAAGTTTTTGGTAATACAACTAAGTTTGACAACTTAGTACTTGTATCTAACTCACATTTATTTCAGGATGAACAAATGGAGGATGCTTCTCAAGCTCCTCAAGGAATGGAAATTGTACCAGCACAAACAAGTGTGCAACATGAGCTTGTTGAAACTCAGCAGGTAATTCATGTTTCAGCTTTGGACTCTAAAAAAATTATCCAAACCCCTCCTGATCTAAATAATATTCTTTTTCAGGCTCTAAAGGAGACCACTAAAGTGGTGCACCTCACTGAAGATTTACAAGTGAGTTCTGAGGAACTTTACTTAGACTTCAAAAGAACAACCTTGTCAAGAGTTGCTAAGTCTGTCAGCAACTGGCAAAGGTACAGAAGGATGGACTTTTCTGATCTCCATCTTCATCTATCAAATGAGAAAAAGAGATCTTCTCTGCTAAAGCTTGAGACGTTTGTCCACTCCATACTTCCTGAAGAAATGTCATATTCTCAGCTAATGAGCTCAAATCTGATTGCTCAAATCAGAGAGAATATGAAGGCCAAATTTAAGAGTGCCTCTCCAGCTGAACAAGCTGTGATGCTCAAGGGTTCTTTTGTACCCGTGGTGGCTGATCCCCACAAAATCAATGAAGAAGAGGAAGTGACGAGTGTTGCTTTATACAAGCATCTCGAGCTAGTTATCTTAACTGATGATGATGAAGAGGAAGAAGATGAAAACATTCCAACTGATCCCAGTGATGATGAAGGGAAAGATTCAAAGGATAAAAAGGACGACGATGATGACAATCAAGGTCCTAGTCCTGATGCTGGTGGACTAAAAATGGCAGTTGCTGAAACTGAACAACAAAACAATCAGCAAGCTGAACAAACACCAACTCAGCATGAATCTCAACCTGCTCCTGCTGAAACTGAAAATCAAGCACCTGTACAAGGCGCTGATACTGAAGAGGAATACGCCAGAAAGCGAGCTGCCTTGAAACATGGCAAGAACCAACTTTCTGATGCCGAGTTACCTTTACTCGATGCCAAGGTCACTGATACAAACCTTGATGATGAAGATGAAATGGATGAAGATTACCAAAGAGCACTACAAAACAGTCTCCAAATTCATGCAAGGCATACGCAGAATTTGGACATTGGTCAATCTTCAGGAGTAAAGCCACAGGAAGTCCCCTCCCTTCCACTTACTACTGGTGAAACCAGTAATTGAGTCTCAAACGTTGCCATTAGCAACTACTCAATTAAAACTTACTACTGGTGAAACTCCAGTCGTTGAGTCTGAAGTGTTGCCATCAGCAACCACTCAACCAAAAGGAAATGAAGCTGCTGACTTAGGTTCAAGGTTGCTGGCCTTGATGAATCTGAGGATGAAGATGATCTATCAGCAAATGAGGATGAAAATTCCAAGAAAGAACCCAAAGTGGTTGAAATTCCTCCTCCTGACTATATAAATGATGAAGGAGATGACTTAAGAGGAGAATTGCTGCTACAAGATGATCAATTTGCTTCAGAACTTAAAGTTCATTCCTTGACCCCCAATCTAGTGCCGTTCCCACGTGTAGAGGAGTTTACTCCAAGAATTTTGGCACTAAAGAAAGTCCATGATGCCTGCAAAGCAGAAGATGATGCACTACTTGCTGAGAGCCCGCTTGATATCGGAAAGATATTGGCTACTGTGCTGAGACGCACTACTACTCTTACAATAGCTCAGAACGACATTAGTCTTTATCACAAGAGCTATGAAGAAGATGTAAGTCAAGCACTCCGGCTAGCAAAGTCTGCATTAGTCAAGGCTCAGACTTTCATGGAAGAAAAGGCCGCAACAGACCGCAGACATGAGGAGAATATGGTGAGTGTTAAAAATGAATTGTCAAAGCTGACTTCTGATCAGCAAGCAATCATCATGAAATACAACAGCCTAAGTACTCTTGCTGAAAATTGCAATGAGTTCTTCTCTTTGCACATTACTCCGATGTTGCAATCCATGTCTAAGGGGGAAAATATACAAAAGAGAACTACAAGAAAGAAAACCCCTCCTACTGTTGAAGCGCCAATGATCATAGAACCTCTTGCTGAAAGAGAGCAAACTTCTAAAAGACAAGCAGAATCTGAGTTAAATTCAGCAAGTCCCAAAAAGAGAAAAACTGCTGCTGAAACTCAAGGATTCTGTCACACTGAAAGTCATCAATCTCTGAATGAAGATGATGATGATGATGACAATCAGACAATAGCTCAAGCCATAAGAGCTAGACCAATTACAGCCTTAACTCCGTCTGGCCATTCAAAGCATTTCTCTTCTGACTCAAGATCTCAGCAAGAGATCAAGACAATGCAAAGTCAAGAAGAAGAAGGCAAAGACAGGAAGAAAAGAGGCTGGCCAGCATTGCTATTGGCTCCGGAATTGAATATACAAAGACCAGCAATGATGAAACCACTCAGAACGTGATCAAAAACGTTCATGGTTGTTGGATCTTAAAGCTGGAAGATTTGCTGGTGAATGAGTTCTTTCCAACAGCCATATTGAACCAAATGTTCACTTGGATTGATCTCAAGGTAAAAAGGAAAGAAAGGGCTGAGTCCCTACCAAGAAATATTGCTGGGAGATGGTTGAATCTAGAAGTCTCAGTAAGAAGAACTGCAATTGGTAAGTCTATAAGACAAGAACCTGAATTGATAAAACCAGTTGGCATTGCTTATTACTCTGACCCCGTGACCAAGAAAACAAAGAAGAGACTTGGATTGATTCCTTATGAGTATTTCTATCTCACTGCTAAGGATCAAGAAGAAGATCTTCTCTGGCTAAGGAAGATTCATCCTAAAAGCATTTCAGATACACAGCTTCTCCATGCCAGCAATTGGGGCATGCATTTGTGGGTAACTCATTACATGGAAATGAATGCTGAAAAGCATCATCATACTGCCTGCAAAAATGCAAGAATTCTTCAACTACAAGTCCGTAGGCTACTTGAGAATTACGCAAAGGACTGTATTGAATTCACTGCACTTGCTGAGAAGAGTGTAAGAGAGATTTTGAGAAAATCATCTGAAAGAGCTTAACTCTCTGTAATAGTTCTGTTCAAGTTTTGTTTGCTGATTTTGTGTAGTTATCTATGATCATTCCTGTAAACTTATTGAAACATAACTATCAGCAATGAAGCTTTTGACTCTTATTGGTTTTTGATTATGCAATTTACTTATGCTTACTGTTTAATTATTCAAGTATGCTTGCATTAATCAACTGATTTATTCAACATCAGAAACCTCTAAAAGGGTAACAATTAATTTAGCCATGGATTGCTAACATCAAAAAGGGGGAAATTTGTTAGGAAACTTGTAATTTTGATGAGCAATTAACCATGCTAAATTAAGGAAAGTCCAGTAACTAGTACTCTTAAGGTCCATAGAAATTTAGAATTTTAAGGACATTGTAAAAGAGGAACGTTTGCTGAAGACTTAGAGTAGGTGCTAGATAGGTTGGTATTACCGCTTATGATGTATCTTGTTTTCTGAAAAGCAACCTATTGAAGCATTTGCTGATGATGTACTTTGTTTACACAAACAAACTATTGAAGCATTTAGAACCGCTCAGAAACTTGAAGATTTCGAAGACTGAAGACTAGAAGATTTCTGAAGACTGGTATCTACAAAGGCACATGTTGCTCAGAAAGTGGAAACTTCAGCAACAACTTGCATAAGTGAAAAATCTAAACGACAGAGTAGGTTGTGCTTGCTGAAACTGAGACTCACCACTTGCTGATGAACATTTGTGACCTCTTGCTGAAAGTACTTGTATTTGCGCTCTAATGTTACTGTTTGAATTTCATTCAAATGAGCATTAAATGCAAAGCATGCACGCGAAGAACATGAAGACTAGAAGACAAACAAGGACGCTGTTGAAAGTACAAAAGCAAGATAGTGACATTTTAAGGAACAAAAGCCTTAGAATTTGAAATTCAAACGGCTCCTTATTTCACTATAAATAGAGGTCATCCGGCAAAGAGTTGAAGGGTGTCAACAACGTGATCATACTCTCACTTGTGCTTAAACTCACATACTCTTCAAACACTCTTTACTGCCATTGATCCGTTCCAAGACTTAAAGCTTGAAAAAGCTACTTGTGAAGAAGTAGGACTTACACGGCTAAGAAATTAGTTAAGTGTTCTTTCTTTCTTTCGAACAAGAACAAGTCTTGACACCAGAAACAATCAAACTTGTTTACTGCAAAGTATTCAAAGTTTTGTTTCTTAGATTACTTGTTGTAACTGAATAAGTTATAATTAAGTTATCTCATCCCAAACCTCTCTAACTGAAAATACACACTTTCAGGCGTGATATTCAGGGGGAACTTAATCGAGCATAGTGTTGCTGATTAAAAGTACCAAGTTTGGTGGAGAACAAGGTTACGTTCTCTAGTTAGGTTGGAAACGAAGCAAGTGTGCTTTGGTCTCTCTTTGGATCGCTCTAGATAGGTGTTGTAAGGAACTTCAATCTTATCTTAGTGGATTCAGTCCTAGAAAGGACAAAGTGGATTAGTTGAGAGATTACGCCACTCTCAGATACCACTATAAAAGTGTTTGTGTGATTTACTTACTGTACTTAGTTTTCAGCAAAGCATATCTATCTTTACACAGTCACTCACTTCACTTGCTGAAACTATCACTTACTGACAAAGCACTTATTGTATCAAAGACTTCCGCTCTCTGATTTTAAGTATCAGCAAAACTAGTTACTGAAAAGTAACTTGCGCTTGCTGAGAAAGTTAAGTATCAGCAAACTCATTACTGAAAAGTAATAAGCACTTGCTGAGAAAGTTTTTAAACGACGAAAATTTGAAAAGACTATTCACCCCCCCCCCTAGTATTTTCTTGTTGTTTAAAGGGACCAACAACAAGGGACTTAAGCTATTCCACCAGAAGATTTCCTCAGAATCTCCCTTACACTCTTCTTAGCAAGCGCAGAAAATTCAACACAGTCCTTCTCGTAATCTTCAAGTAGCTTACGGACTTCAAGTTGAATGATCCTTGCATTCTTGCAGGAAGTATAATGATGGTTTTCACCATTCATTTCTTTGTAGTGAAGTAACCACAAGTGCATGCGCCAATTGCTGGCATGGAGAAGTTGTGTATCTGAAATTCCCTTGTTAGCATGAATCTTTCTTAACCAGAGAAGATCTTCTTCTCGATCCTTGGCAGTCAGATAAAAATACTCATAAGGAATCAAGCCATATTTCTTCTTTGACTTCTTGGTTAAAGGATAACTGTAGTAAGCAACATCAATCGGTTTGATTAAATCAGGCTCTTGCTTCATTAACTTGCCGATAGAAGTTCTTCTTAGTAAGACTTCCAGATTCAGCCATTTTGCAGCAATGTTTCTTGGGTAGGGAGGATGATCCCTTTCTTTTCTTTGCACTTTTAATTCTATCCAAGTGTACATTTGAGTCAGTACAGCAGTTGGAAAGAAATCATTGATCAACAAATCTTCCAGCTTTAGGACCCAGCAACCATGTAGGTTTCTGATCACATTTTGAGTTGTTTGTTCATTGCTGGTCTATGTGTATTCAATGCCAGAGCCAATGGCAATGCTGGCTAGCCTCTTTTCTTCCTGTCTTTGCCTTCTTCTTCTTGACTTAGCATTTTCTTGATCTCTTGCTGAAGATCTTGAGTCAGAAGAGAAATGTTTGGAATGGCCAGAAGGAGTTAGGGCTGTAATTGGTCTAGCTCTTAGTGCTTGAGCTATCTTTTGGTCATCATCATTATCATTATCTTCATTCAGATCTTGATGACTCTCAGTGTGACAGTATTCTTGAGTTTCAACAGATGTTCTTCTCCTTTTTGGATTTGCTGAAAATCTCTCAGAATCTGTTTCAGCTCGTCTCTTTGAACTTTGCTCTCTTTCAGCAAGAGGTTCTCTGGGAGGTGGACTAGGCAGTATCAATGGCGCTTCAGCAGGGGTTTTCTTTGCTCTTGAAGATTTTCTTTGTTTATCTTCCCCCTTAGACATGGATTGCATCATTGGGTGAATGTGCAGAGAGAAAAATTCATTGCAATTTTCAGCAAGTTTACTTAGGCTATTGTACTTAAGAATTATTCCTTGCTGATCAGTAGTCAGCTTGGACAGATCTTCTTTAATACTCACCAAGTTCTCCTCATGTCTGCGCTCATTGTCGACTTTTTCTTCAATGAAAGTCTGAGCATTTTTCAATGCAGTTTTAGCCAGTTTGAGTGCTTGACTGACATCTTCTTCATAGCTTTTATGATGTAGACTTATGTCTTTCTGAGCTATTGTAAGAGAAGTAGTGCGTTTCAGCACAGTAGCCAGTATCTTGCCAATATCAAGCGGACTCTCAGCAAGCAGTGCATCATCCTCTTCTTGGCATGCTTTGTGAACAACCATGAATGCCTTAATTATGGGAGTAAAATCCTCAACATTAGGGAACGACACTAAAGAGGGAGTGAGTGAATGAGCTCTGATCTCAGTAGCGAATTGATCATCATTTCTCAGCAAACGACTTCTTTCAGCATCTCCTTCATCATGGTCAAGAGGATGGAGGAGGAATTTCAACCACTATGGGTTCAACTTTCTTTGTCAGTTCTTCTTCATTTGCTGAGAAGTTGAAGAGATCTTCTTCGTCATCAGATTCATCAAGGCCAGCAACCTTGGTTCCGAAGTCTTTAGCTTCAATCACTTGTGGTTGAGTGGTTGCTGAGGGCAACTCTTTAGACTCAACAACTGGAGTTTCACCAGCAGTAAGTGGAAGGGAGGGGACTTCCGTGTTCTTCACTCCTGAAGATTGAGCAATGTCTAGATTCTGCGTATGCCTAGCATGAATCTGTAGACTGTTTTGAAGTGCTCTTTGATAATCTTCATCCAAATCTTCATCATCAAGGTTTGGTTTAGTGACCTTGGCATCAAGTAAAGCTAACTCGGCATCAGAAAGCTTGTGTTTGTCTAATTTCATTTCAGCACGCTTTCTGGCGTACTCTTCTTCAGTTTCAGCAACTTGTTCAGTTGCTTGAGTACTTGTCTCAGCAGGAGCAGGAGTGGATTCTTGATGCTGACTCGGAGCTTGGTCAGCTTGCTGATTTTTAGTATCTTGATGTTCAGTCTCAGCAACTGTCAGCTTAACTCCACCAGCATCAGGACTAGGACCTTGATTATCATCATCATCATCATCCTTTTTGTCCTTGGAATCTTTTCCTTCATCATCACTTGGATCTTTTGGGATATTTTCATCCTCTTCTTCTTCATCATTGTTCAGCAACCATCTTTTCAGCAGCATTATCAGCAAGTGCTGCGTTTCTCAGATCAGCAGCAATATCACTTGCTGGTTCCAGAGTAAAGTCATTGGGATTATCTACAATGTAGATATCGGGGACTGGGACAGGAATTTCATTTCCACTGCCTTGTGGTCTTATTTCAGCAGATGTATCAACGTTGGGTTGATTGTTGAAGGCTTCTGCAAACATTTCAACATTGCTGAAGGCTTCTGCAAACACTTCAACAACATCTACTGGAGTGGCTTGTGTTTCAGCAACTCCTGGAGCATCATCTGAAAGATCATGGACAATTGGAATGGTCTTTCGTGCCATTGTTTTCTTTCTTGGGTAAGTCTTTGTCCGTTTCTTCTTGGGAATTGGGCCAGCTGATGACGCAGCAGTTTGAGTGTCATCATCAGCTTTCCTCTTTTTCTTCTTAGATTTTTCCCTGGGTGCATTAGTTTCAGCAACCGCAGTGGCTCCAGCAGCAACATCTGTAGCTGTTGCATTTTCAGCAACGGCTGTTGTACACTTACCTTGTTGATCACCATCTGCAGTAGTTGCATTCATGGACTGATTTTCAGTCTCAGCAACATTTGCAGCTGTTGTCTTCTTTGACTTCTTGTCAGCAAGCTTAGGTCCATTCTGCTTGTAGAAGGCTCTTCCCACATTGCATACTGATTTCTTAATCGGCAATGGGTTTCTCAGCTGAATCCTGAAGTGTTCAAGGATATAGCATATTGTCAATCCATAATTTACTGGGAAGGTAGGTGAGACTGTGTTATCTTCAACCTTTACCTTGAACTTAGTAACACAATCAACAAGTCTGTTGAAAATGTACTTAGCCCAATTGAGCTCTGTTCTGTTCTCATGGATATGCATCAGCAATGGCCACCTTCTCAATCCCACTTGGTCTATTCCTCCAACTTGGGAGTCTAAGACTTTGATTAGTAGCAGAGCTACTAGACCAAGCGAATGGCAGAGATGCTTTCTTTTGACATGCTTCGAGGTCCAAGTCATGGGAGCAATATCTCCTTTCTTCATCTTTTCATTTCTGACATCACTGTAGAAGGCTTCTATTTCTTCATCAGTGGCAGTGATGTCATCTTCAGTTCCAGTAGTTGGAATCTGAAAGATGTTGGCTAAATCGATCCATTTCAGGATGATTTGCACACCTTGAACTGTGGTAGAAATCACTTTTTCAGTGATTCCTTGTCCATCAGTGAGAGTTTGGATTCCTGCATTATTGTAGATCTAACATACTCAGTTTCTCAGGGCAAGCAGTTATGAAGAAAAGAAGGCCTTGTTGATTTATCAAATTTAGCGCCTCTTCATTTTCCTCATCTAGTTCTTGTTCATAGAAGTACCTTATGTACTTCTCCTTGGTGAATCCGCCCCATTGCATCATCTGTTCATACTTTGCAGTGTCAATATATGCAGGCGGCATGGGTCTCTCTGTTATTCGGTCATTTTTCAACACAATTTTCACTGTGTTGGTTGCCGGAATTTAAACCGGAGTAGTGCTTTTCCCAGCACTATCAGCTTTGGACGATTTTGAGATCTTGGAGGGCTGTCTCTTTGGAGCCATTTCGTATATAGCGGGAGAAATGTACGAAAAAGATTAACTTGCTTTTTGATCGGAGGTACAGTGAATTCAGGGCACATGCTATAAAATTTGCAGAGAAAGGAAATGTGAGTTAAAGAATTTTGTCTTTCTCTAACTCTTTGTTTATATAGTATCTCTGTTGTGCAAGAAGATCAACGGTTTTGAGTTCTCAACAAGGGTAAAACAGAGATTCAACTGCGTTAGTGGAGCCTTTGCATTAAATGCGTAGTGGTCCACTAACAAAAACCGTCAGAGCACACTTTCTCTTTGTGATATTAAATGTTAGATAAAAAAACTACTTTAAATCAATGGCCACGATTGTATTTCATGTCATGATTAACAGCGAGTTTATCTGTGCCACGATTAACGTCACAAATTGATTTTACCTTGATTCACGTGATTTGATCCTTTTTACCATAGCGCTAATTGCTTGCTGAAGTAAATGAGAATCTTTTCAGCGATTTTGGACAAATTGACTTTGGCACTTACCTTTTTAAGTAACAAGCATTGTATTTGCTGAAAGTTCCCCCTTAATCAAATATCTCATATTTCTTTAAGTTAAAAGACATTTCTAAGTTCCCGTCTCAGCAAATTCTTTTTATATTGAGATATCCTTTGGTAAAATCCGAGAAGTGTTCTTGCTCTTTGCTGAGTTCCCGTCTCAGGTTTTTTCTTTGATACTTGAATATCTGTTTCAGTATCTTTGATTGTCTGAATGCCCGTTTCAGCAATCCTTAAAGTTTTTCTCTTACTGAGTGCCCGTCTCAGCAAGTGATCAAGTTTCCTGACAAATACCCGTTTTGAAGGAATTACTTGCTGAATGCCTGTTTCAGCAATCATGTAGTGAACTATCATTTCTTTTGGGAGAAATTAGTGGAAGGAGCTTTATACATGTAAGCATACTTTGACTTACTGAATGCTTGTTTCAGCAATCTGCCAATTGTATTACCTTACTATTGAGGTAGTTCAATCAATCCAAGGTTATACCTTAGCATTGCGAACCTATTATCTGGTAGGGGCTTGGTAAAGATGTCAGCAAGTTGATCATCAGTACCTACTTTCACAACCTCAATGTCTCCATTTTCCACATGATCTCTAATGAAATGATGTCTAATATCAATGTGCTTTGTCCTTGAGTGAAACTTAGGATTTTACGTGATAGCAATAACACTTGTATTATCACAAAAGATTGGTGTTTTCTTTGCAGAAATACCATAATCTCTTAATTGTTGCTGAATCCATAGGATTTGAGCTGTGCAACAACCAGCCGCAATGTACTCAGATTCAGTAGATGAATTGGCAACACAGGTTTGCTTCTTGCTGAACCATGATATTAATCTAGTACCTAAAAACTGACAAGTTCCAGAAGTACTTTTTCTATCAAGAGTTGATCCTCCATGATGAGCACCAGAATAACCAACCAATTCTAGTCCAGAATCTTTAGGATACCATATTCCAACATTGACTGTACCTTTGACATATTTCAGTATCTTAAGTGCCTTTTTGTAGTGTGATTCTCTTGGATCAGATTGGAATCTTGCACACACACAAACATCATATTGAATGTCAGGTCTACTTGCTGTTAAATACAACAAGGAACCAATGAGCTTCCTATACTTGTGTTCTTCAACACACTTATCTTCTTTAGTATAGCCCAATTTGATACCAACACTCATAGGGATCTTTTCAGGTTTTTCTTCCTCTTTGATCCTAAACTTTATGAGCATTTCCTTTGCATACTTTGCTTGATTTATGAATATTCCATCTTTGAGTTGCTTGACTTGCAATCCGAGGAAATAATTCAATTTACCCATCATACTCATTTCAAACTTATTTGTCATGAGTTTGGCAAAATCATCACAAAGTTGCTTGTCCTTAGATCCAAATATTATGTCATCCACATAAACATGAACTAAGAGTATTTTACCATCATGGTTCATGGTAAACAAAATTTTGTCAACTTCACCTTTCTTGAAACCATTATCCAGCAAGAACTTAGCTAAGGTATCATACCAAGCACTTGGTGCTTGCTTTAGACCATATATAGCTTTCTGAAGCTTGTATACCATCTTGGTTTCTAAGGGAAGTTCAAAGCCAGGGGGTTGTTCCAAGTAGACTTCTTCAGCAAGTTCACCGTTTAAGAATGCACTTTTAACATCCATTTGATGAACAATGAAGTCATTGTGAGCAGCAAAGGCCAAGAAAAGTCTAATTGCATCCAATCTTGCAACCGGTGCATAAGACTCATCATAGTCCAATCCTTCAGTCTGACAGTAACCTTGAGCAACTAAACGTGCTTTGTTCCTTGTTACTTCACCACACTCACTCAGCTTGTTTCTGAACACCCACTTTGTACCAATTGCTTTCTTGCCTTCAGCAAGGGGTACAAGTTTCCAAACTTTGTTCCTTTCAAATTGATCCAGTTCTTCTTGGATTGCCTTGATCCATTCAGAATGCTTTAAAACTTCTTCTATGGTCTTGGGTTCAATTTCTGAAACAAAGCAGGAGAACAAAGCTTCTACTTCCATGACATTTGCTTCTTCAGCAAGTTCATGAGTAGCAGATACTTTGGATCTAGTCACTTGGCGTTTGTCAATATCACCAATCATATCCATAGAGGGATCATCTCTAATCCATTTATTAACAGGTTTTCTGCTCTTTGGATCTGGATAAGTTTGCTCATCAGCATGTGACTCTTCAGTATGCACTTGCTCAGTACTACTGGTATTTTGTTGTGTCTCTGCTGAGAGTGGTTCATCAACAACTGCTTGTTCAGCATTGCTAGATTGTGGTAACTCGTCAGCAGGCACATGAAGTTGCATAGTTTCAGCAACATCCGGAGAGTTATTGCTAGATTCTTTGTCATGAACTATATTTAGCTCGTCATGAATCGGGGGAGGAGAGTTATTGTCAGAATCATCATTTAGTTCAATTGACTTGACTTGCCTAGCATCAGATTCAGTTCTTTGCTCGTGTATGAGTAGTTTCTTTATACAATCTGATATTTCTTCTCCCATAGGCACTCCTTGTGACTTTTCATAGAATACAACATGCACTGATTCTTCAATCTTTTGTGCCCTTTTGTTGTAAACTCTATAAGCTTTACTATGCAAGGAGTAACCAAGAAATATTACTTCGTCTTCCTTTGGTTGAAATGTTCTTAGGTATTCTCTACCATTGTTAAGAACAAAACACTTGCAACCAAATACTCTTAGATGGGTGATGTTAGGAGGTCTTCCAACAAATAACTCATAGGGAGTTTTGTTGTATTCCTTAGTAATCAGACATCTGTTTTGATTATAGCAGGCGGTATTAATCGCTTCAACCCAGTAAGCTTCACTTATTTCAGTGTCAGCAAGCATTGTTCTTGCAGCTTCTTTTAGGGTACGATTCTTCCTTTCAGCAACACCATTTTGTTGTGGTGTCCTTACTGAGGATAACTGATGTTGTATGCCTTTTGAAGTGCAATACTCAGTTATGTACTGGTTCACAAACTCAATATCATGGTCTGTTCTTATGACTTTTACCTTGTCATTTTTGATGACTTCAAGCTTATTCAGCAAGTTAGGTATTTCAGTCCTTGTTTCAGACTTGTGCTTGATAAATACTAACCAAGTGAATCTTGAATAGTCATCTACCACCACCAGACCATACTTCTTACCAGCATAGTTTGTTGAAGAAGATTCAAACAAGTTCATGTGCAAGAGTTGTAAAGGTTTTGTAGTTGACGGTACTGCCTTGTTCTTAAAAGAAGATTTGGTTTGCTTTCCTTGCTGACATGCATTGCAAACACCATCCTTCTTGAAAGTAACCTTAGGTAATCCAACTACAAGTGCCTTTTTAGACAACTTATTCAGCGTCTTGAAGTTTAAGTGACTTGTTCGTTTATGCCATAACCATGCTTTTTCAGCAAGGCAATCATGATCTGAGACAAGGCATTTTTCAACGATTGATGAAGACCAATCTACAGTGTACAAACCTCCTGATCTTCTAGCAACCATAATAACCTTCTTTGTCTCAAAGTCTATAAGTTTAAATTCATCACTTTTGATTTTGATGAAGTATCCTTTATCAGCGAATTGACTCATGCTGAAAAGGTTAAACTTAATATTTTTGACATATATTGACCGGGCCGCCTGCGTGACGCAGGCGGCGGGCGCCGGCGTGCCACCGGCGCCCCGGGAGCCAGCGGGCACCCGCGCCTGCGCGCCACAGGCGCCCCGGGTGCCTGCGGGCACCCACGCCTGCGGAAGCAGGCGCACGGCGTCTGGGGCGCCGGGTGCCTGCGGGCGCAGGCACGGTAGGGGACGGGTCCCGTCCCTTATTTTAATATATATATATATATATATATATTTCGGGTTGGACCCAAAATCGAATTTTTAAAATTTTGAGGATTGAATTTTATATTTGGAATATAAATATGATTTAATTGTAGTTGTTTTTAACTAGAGGGGTTAAATTTAATTAGTATAAAGTTAAAGGGCTTATTTGTATTTTATCAATTTATTGTTTATTGCAAATTAGTCCTTCTACTTTTGTATTTTAGATTTAACACCTCCAAGGTTTCAAAAATTACAATTAAGTCCTTCGGGTTTTCGAAAATTGCTACTTGGTCAATAGAATTTTCTATTTTTCAATCTAGTCCAAATTTTCAATTATTTCATAGAGATTATAATTATGGGATTATAATTTTCATAATGAAATTATGAAGTCATTTGGCATCCACATAGGCTACTATTTGTTTTGTTTGCTCGATATGCTATTGTTTGACAATGCATGTTTAAGTACCAAGTATTTTACTTTTCGTTCGACCGCTATGCATGCGAGGGTAGGCGGCGCCCTCTTATAAGTCGGACCGCATATTTTTGTATGGGTAGGCGGCACCCATTATGTGCTTGACCGCGTTTAGAACTAGAATGGATAGGCGGCATCCATTACGTATAGACCGCTCATGCATGATGGGTAGGCGGCGCCCTTATTTGTTTGTAGATGACTGATAACAACCCTCAAGCTACAATCCCCAACCAATATAAGTACAGAAATATATATATGTATGTATTTCTGAGATGCTTTCCATAGGGTGCTTTAATTCTGAACTTTCATTGCGTTTTCTTGTATTGGCGACCACGTCTTACAGACTCGCAGTAATCGTCGGATTAGAGTAAGCCTATGGTTATGACTTACTGCATATTGTATCTAGCGACCTCGATAGGTACAATATGTAGGGCATTGGGTTGAATTAGATTTAACAACCAAGAGTTGCGTGACGCAATTGGATAGTCTTACTAGTCCTACCGGTCATATTATGCTATGCGACCAGCCCCCGTTGGAGTATAGCATAGTATGGATTTGGATCTTGGCCACTACGGTAACTTGTTGGACATTACCCGTATTTAGTTATGTTGACATTACTCCTTTATTATTTTCGTTCTATATTATTTCTCCTGGAAAACGAAATGGCGAATATCTCGCTCCGTGCTGTCTTAGAGAAACAAATTTAGACCGGACCAAACTTCCTGGATTGGATCAGGAATATATGTTTGGTGCTGAGGTACGAAAGGATTGAGTACGTCTTGGACGAGGCTAATCCCGTGTGTCCCGAGAATCAGACTGCCTATCAAGTTGCTGATTTGGAATCAAGCTAACAAGGCAAGGTCTGATAAGCATCATGAGGATGCTAGATCCGCGCAGTGTATTATGCTGGCGGCAATGAGCAATGAGCTGCAGAGGCAACATGAAAGCATGTTGCCGTATGAGATGCTGAAGCATCTTGAGTCGGTCTTTAAGACGACAACTAGAAGTGTTGAATTTGATTTGATCAAAGAGATACACAGAAGCAAGCTCAATGAAGGAGGGAACATGTCTGAACATGTTATCAAGATGAGAATAAGATGATGGTGATTTTTGTCTTTCAATCATTGTCGAGTTCGTATTCGCAGTTCATCGTTAACCACCATGAATGCGAAGGACGTAACACTGCCCGAACTCCATAATCTGTTGAAGACATATGATCAAACTCTTCCTAAGAAGGAAAAGTCGATCATGTTTGTTGGGCAACCGTCTAACCGAAACCCGAGAAACAAAGGTGCTAAGGGAAGGGAAAGTCGGGAGCCAAGGCTAACACTTCGAGTGATAAGCCTAAGCGTCTGAACATGAAAAAGAAGTTCAAGAGAAGCGGAACGGTACACACAGATGAATGTCATTTCTGTAAGCAGAAAGGACATTGGAAGAAAGATTGCCCTAAGCTGAGGGCAGATCAAGCTAAGAAGCCACCGGCTTCTACCTCCGGTATGTTTGTTATTGAAATGAACATGACTACTTTTGACTCCAATGGTTGGGTATTAGATACAGTCTGCGGCTCGCACATTTATAATAATGTGCAAGGGGCCATTGAACACAGGCTAGTCAAGCAAGGTGAAATCGACTTGCATGTTGGGAACAACCATCCAGTTGAAGCCAAACGCGTTGGACGCTGCAAGATAAATTTACCATCAGTACAATGTTTGGAACTTGATAACGTTTATTTTATTCCATCCATTGTCAGAAATATTATTTCCATTCCATTGTTGGACAATTGGGGTTTTTCCTTTGCTAATAATACTTGTTATTTTTCGTTAAATAACCAGTATTATGGAAAAGCTCGCTTAGTGAATGGTTTATATATTTTGCAAAGTAGTCTACCTTTATTTCAAATACATAACAAACAACCGTCTTTAAGAAGGAAGAATAATCCATCTTATCTATGGCATTGTTGGCTAGGCCATATCAATGAAACACGGATTCAAAGACTAAGGAAGTTGGACTACTTAGAACCATTTGATTTTGAATCATATGGTACGTGTGAATCATGTGTTAAGGGTAAGATGACGAACAAACCTTTTGTTGGACAAGGTGTTCGTGCCACTCGATGCTTAGAGCTCATACATACCGATGTATGTGGACCTTTTAAAGTCCATGCGCGTGGGGGTTATCCTTACTTCGTTACCTTTACTGACGATTTCTCAAGGTATGGATATATTTATCTTATAAAGAATAAATCCGAGACCTTTGGGAAATTCAAGGAGTTTAGGAATGAGGTCGAGAATGAATTGAACCTAAGGATAGTCACTCTTCGATCAGATCGAGGAGGTGAATACCTTAGTGAAGAATTTATCGACTACTTGAAGGAAAATGGAATTCAATCGCAATGGAACACCACAGTTAAAATGGTGTGTCTGAGAGAAGGAATCGAACCCTGTTAGACATGGTGAGATCAATGATTGGATTCTCGACTCTTCCAAAACATCTATGGGAATATGCACTACAAACTACAATCTACATTCTGAACCGTGTACCATCTAAATCAGTGGAGAAAACTCCTTATGAGTTATGGAAGGGAAAGAAGCCTTCACTGGGCTATCTTAGACCTTGGGGCTGTCTTGCGATAGTCAAACTGATGCTCACTGATAAGTTAGATGCCAAGGGTGTCAAAGTATATTTCATAGGCTATCCTCGTTAGACGAGAGGCTATGAATTCTATCATGCTGAAGATCACTAGGTGATAGTATCTGGAAACGTTAAGTTTTTAGAAGCAGAATACCTCGAAGAAGAGAGGTTAGATGACATGATAGAACTTGAAGAAATTCAAGACTTTGACACGCGCGAACATGAGTTCTCTAAATCTTCTGATTTGGACTCAAGTTCAGTGGGAGCTTTCGAAGCAGACAAGGGTAATGATATGACACTTGCTAGGCATGTCATAGTCAGTGGGAGTCCTGTGATTAGATCAACAGTTGAAACCACACCAATAGAACCCGTTGTCAATCAAACTGTGCAACGAGTTGCACAAGAGCAGCCTCCCGCTAGGGAACAGGGTCGCGAGGCGCGACCAGCTGCATCAGTGCCCACTGATAATGTTCGTGTTACACGAAGCCAGAAAAGAAAAGCACCAGAACATGTCGAGCTCCGTAGGTCGAAGATCCTAATAGGACCTCCGAAGCATAGCCTTATGATAGAAGACATCAGTGAACTTGATGTCGGCTTATAAGATCGGGAAGATCCCGAGACCTACAAAGAGGCAATAATTGATATTGACTCAGACAAATGGCAAGAGGCCATGGAATTGGAAATGGACTCCATGTACCTGAACCAAGTTTGGAACTTGGTAGACTTGCCCCAATGGGTTAGACCTATTGGGTGCAAATGGGTCTTTAAACGAAAGACAGATGCCGATGGTAAGGTACAAACGCAAAAAGCTAGACTTGTGGCGAAAGGCTACACGCAAAGGTATGGCATCGATTACGATGAAACCTTTTCACCGGTAGCAAAATTTAAGTCCATTCGAATTCTACTTGCGATAGCTGCCTACTATGATTATGAGATCGGGCAGATGGATGTAAAGACTGCCTTCGTCAATGTCAACCTTGAGGAAGAGGTCTATATGGTACAGCCGGAAGGTTTTATTAGTAAAACCAGGCCAACTGCTGTATGCAAATTACAGAGATCCATCTATGGGCTAAAGCAAGCGTCTATGAGCTGGAATATCCGCTTTGATGAGGCTGTCAAATTGTTTGACTTCATCAGAAGCAAGGAAGATCCCTGTGTCTATACTAGGCACAACGACAAGGGAGTCGTTTTCATGATCATCTATGTTGATGACATTTTGATCATGGGAAACAATGTCTCTATGCTAGAAGAGACTAAAGTTTGGTTATCAAGTACCTTCTAGATGAAGGACTTGGGTGAACATCCTAGGGATCAAGATCTATAGAGATAGATCCAAGAGGATGTTAGGATTGACACAGTCCACCTACATCGACAAAATACTGAAGCGTTATAAGATGGACGACTCAAAGAGAGGCTTTCTCCCAGCTAGGCATGGGATTGTCTTATCAGTTAAGGATGGTCCTAAAACTGATGAAGAAAGAAATGCAATGAGTTGTGTGACCTATGCTTTAGCAGTAGCGTCTATAATGTATGCAATGAATTGCACAAGGCCCGATGTGGCATATGCGCTTAGTGTCACTTGTTGACACCAACAGAATCCAGGAGTACCTCACTGGACTGCTGTAAAGAAAATTCTTAACTACCTTCGACGGACTAAAGAGATGTTCTCGGTGTTTGGTGGAGAACCAGAATTAAAGATGTCTGGTTATGTCGACGCTGGATTTGAATCAGATCCTGATGACTTTGAGTCACAGACAGGATACGTATTCAAATTGAACGGAGGAGCTATCTGTTGGAAGAGTTCTAAGCAAGCCACGATTGCTGACTCATCCACAGAAGCCGAGTGCATTACTGAATCAGAAGCATCAAAAGAAGCTGTCTGGATTTCAGAGTTCTTGAAGGAATTGAGGGTTGTTCCTGCTCCTAGTCCAATAACGATTTATTGGGACAATACGGGCGTCGTCGCTCAAGCTGAGGAGCCTAGATCTACAAACAAGAACGAACATGTACTTAGAAAATATCACGTTATACGTGAGATTATTGATAGAGGAGAAGTTACTATGGAACGTGTCTCAACCACGGACAACGTGGCAGATCCTTTCACCAAGGTCTTATCAGTGGATGTCCACTTAAGACATTATGCTAATCTGGGTATTAGGCATAAAGGTGACTGGCTCTAGTCCAAGTGGGAGATTGATAGTGTATATGTCCTAGAGACAGTCCTTACTAAGGGCATGGTGCCCTTATAGAGGGCATATATGTACTATTACACAGGTCAACGTAATATAATATATGTTTGTTGCATTTTACTATTGAGTATCTCTTTCATATTTATATTACACCGGGCATGCAGCATGTCATATCTCTATTACTGTCTGTATTGATATTAAACATGTCCCCTCGGATAGATGACCGATCACACAGATAGTGGGAGCTATGTGAGTTATCTTCTTACCCAAACTCTCCCTAGTCGAGGTTCATCTCGGATGTAGGGGTCTGAATGAACCAGACAAGACTAGTATGCGTGGAGGTTATACTTGTTGGAGCAAGTGTGAGCCGATCCCACAGCCACGGAACGGATTGTTGGACAATCGAGAAACGTTCCCATAACTGCGCATAGTTGTTCGAAGAAGCTTTATCGAACAATGGAAGTACCCACCGGACACTCCAATCGATGTATACTCTACACCGAAGTGTCTATGGGAACCGGTGAGTTGTCGAAGTGATGCCAGTCGTCCTTTGGACTTACATGACTTTATCATCACATTTGTTGCCCCATATCCTTGGTGGACCCGTCGATGTCAGCTCTGAATAAGCAGTTGACCTAAGACACGATCCAGGATTATGGCTACATACAAATGGGGATGATAAGTGATTCTGTGAAGGATTCATCTCTCAAGTGTAGCACAGCAGAGCACTGCTCATAGTCGTTCATAGTTGTGATGGTAAAACCGCTGGCCAGCGTATCAATATTATTATGATGGTCATAATAGATATTGGATTCACCATGCAACTCACTGAAGACGCCCGTGGATGTATTATTGGGATAGACACTTCATCGATCCTAGATACATTCGAGCAAGTCAGATGAAGAGACCTTACCATCGCCGCGTTGAGCGCAACAGACTTCGCAACGAAAGGGTTAGCTTTGAGAAACCTCTCAAACGTCCTCATGTATTAATATTGCAAATGGAACCGTCTAGGAATTCCATGTTGCCTAGTCTAGGACTTGCTTAATACGATGAGGCCCTATGGGTCACACTATGTGGTGATTCAGCCTATCAGAATATCCTTGAAGATGGAATCGCAATTAATTTGGAATTAATTGTGATTGATGGATTATAATTGATTTGGAATTAATTATAATATTTGGTAGCTCAATTAATGATTTGGAATTATTAATTGAATTGGCTAATTAATTGTATTTTATGTAAATACAATTAAAGATTATATTTTGGAAATATAATGGAGGTTTGATTTGAAAGGATATGCTAATTTAGAATTAACATATGCACTTGGGCAAAATCTACTTGGAGTTTGAATTGCCTTAGAACTATAAGTGGGTCCCAAAATCGGGACCCACCTAACACCCTTAGGACACGCGCGCGCGCGCGCGAGATGGAGTAGGGGAAGGAGTTCGACTCCTTCCTCTATTAGAAGTCTAAGGGATAAGTTAGATTTTCCTGATTGAGTTTTAATTTGATTGGGAATGAATCTAGACTTGAAATTTGTTTCCTAGTGCGATAAGAATTAGATTCTTATTCCTTTATGAAGTCTAATTGCTTATGCTTTAGGCTTCTATTGACTACTATATATAGTAGACTATTAGAGAGCTTTTGATATAGATTTTCACACAGTTGAAGAATCAAATTCTTAGAGAATTATTCTACCCAGTTTTCTTAGAGAAAATAAAAGCTCTCCCCTCCTCTATAAGCCACACGCGCGCGCCACCTGCCGGAGGAATCGCCTCCCCATCTTCTTGGTCACACAAAGAATATCCTAGCATTCTTCCGATAGGCTGTTCATCCGTGGATACCAAGGTTGAGGTTCAAGGAGCTGGAAACTAACTTTTATTGTCTTGCAGATAATCAAAGTATTGCAGATATCTTCAACTTCGACGAAGGAGAAGATACACCGGAATATTACGAAGACTTGGAAGCTGCTTTGGAAGTAAGGTTAGTCTTCTAATTGACGTGTTTATATATATACGAGATATGCATAATCATTTAACCTGTATGTTAAGAAAATTTTTGAAATTCCGCTGCGTACCCTAGGGGTAACTCTGACCATATTTTCTTACACTTTCCACAACCACTCAAAGTGCCAGATTGCATTGTTTGTCTCCGTGGCTGAATTCTGCACAATCAAGAGGAAACAAGTTAATTATCCAATATTGGATGTCCATTAACATGTTCAAGAATGCGTCCAGTGGAATCCTAAGTCTTAAATTTTTCAACTTTGACTTGTTTTCTACTTGCTGAGGAGCTAGGAGGTTTTCAGCCGAAAGACTTTTGATTCGTGCTGATCAAATCCACTTTCTGATGTGGTGTCTTGCTCGGTTGACCTTTTTGTTGAACATACTTTTCAGTAAGTTCTTCTCTGGCAAGGTTCCTTCTAGCCCTAGCGTTTTGAGTTTTGTCAGAACTCTTAGGCTTGGTTTTATTCATCTCTTTGAAGTATCTTTGCTGACTTTGCTTATACTCATGAAAAAGTTGACTTTTCTTGGTTTTGAAACCGAGTCCACTTTTCGGAGAATGCTGAGCTTCTGTCTCAGGTTTGTCAGCAAAGGTCTTCTGATTACTTTTAGTAATCTTGCCTTTTGACTTAACAAATTGCTTTTCAGAAACTTGTTTGGCAGAATGCTTTACAACATCCTTTTTCTTAACAGTTTGCTTTTCAACAACCTGTTTTCCTTTTAAAGTCTTGTTACTTTGAGTAGCAACAGCGGGCTTTACGGTCGTAGGTACTTGATTGCATTTTTCAGCAACCTTAGATTGACCAATCTGATAGAGTTCTGGTTGGCCACTATCAGTTGTGCATACAAAGGTAATTGGTGATTTGTCTTTACTCAAGATTATTACGTCATCACCTTCATACGTTGCACCTAAACCTTCTTTCTGAGATGGATCTCTCAGATAAGAATTTAGTTCAGTCAGCGTATTACTTGCATCAGCATAAGATTTGAATTTGATTTTTATCTTCTTCATTTCTTGTATTTCACCAAGTAACTTTAGAATTGAGGATTGATACTCTTCCAATTCTATTGCCATTTGAGAATTCTTCTCTGTAGCTTCAGTAATCAACTTCTTGAGATGCAATATTTCAGCATCTTTCTTTTCTGACTCTTCTTTCAATAATACGTATTTTTCAGTAGTTTGCTTGGTCAGAGTTTCAGCATTCTGTAGTTTCTCTTAGTGTTTGCTCAGAGTTTTCTCAAACCTTTTGATTTGTCCTTGAATTCTATCAAGGTCAATATCATCTTCACTTTCTGAGTCAGAGTCAGAGGTAGGACTGTTTACCTGACCGGCCATTAGGCAGAATTCATAGTTTGACACATCTGGATAAGCTTCCATAGCTATTCCACAATCTTCCTTGCCAATCTCTACATCAAGAGTGGCTTCTTCTTCTTCAGTGTCTGAGCTTTCTACCTCACTGTCTTTGGAGCTGGTATCAATGCACAACGCATTGATTTTTGCCTGAAGCTTCTTCTTTTCTTCAACAATAAAAGCCTTTTGAACTTCTTCTTCTTTTCAGCAGATTTACCTTTCAGCAAAGGACAATTTGCTTTGAAGTGTCCAGGCTTTTTGCAGTAAAAACAGAGATCATTTCCAACTGCTGGTTCTTCAGAGGAATTCGCTTGCTGAGCCTGCTTGTTCAGCGAGCTAGCCTCATTCTTGTATTTATGGTAGTTGTTACCAAGATGCTTTTTCAGCTTCTCTTTTGCTTTTCGCCTTTCAAGTTCCTTACTGATGAATTTCTTCATGTTTTTAACAACTAAAGAATTTTTATCAGTAGGCTCTTTATCATTCTTGTTTTCAGAAGATGACGGCTTTGCAGCAAGAACAATGTTTTGCGATTTTTCAGCAAACACATTTTCTCTTTGCTTTGTCTCGTAGTTGACAGTAGCAAGATGAGAGAACAACTCTGTAGGTGTGATGTTTGGCATTCCTTGATTATAGTAGAAATTCTGAGTATGGATCCATTCTTGGTTCAGACTTCTCATAATGGTTTTCACCTTCTCAGAATCTGAGTAAAGATTTCCAACTCCTAAGGCAGCCATTTCACTTACTAGAATTGTTAATCTGAAGTCCAAGTCTTCCAGTGACTCATTTGTACCTTGTTTAAAGTTCTGGAACTTTAACTTCAGCACTTCGAGTTTGTTTTCCTTGGTTTTATCAGATCCAGCGCAAAGATCTTGAACCATTTTCCAAGATTCCTTAGCGGTTTTGGCACCCCATAGTTTGCACTGTATAGTATCCGGGTTGATCGAATGATGATGTTTCTTGCTTGGCCATCAAGACGGAATCTTTTGGTTTCGTCGAAAGTCCATTCTGTAAGAAAATACGGTCAGAGTTACCCCTAGGGTACGCAGCGGAATTTCAAAAATTTTCTTAACATGCAGGTTAATTGATTATGTATATGCCATATATATTTAAACACGTCAATTAGAAGACTTACAATACTCCAAAAGCAAGCACATCTTCCAAGTCTTCGTAATAATCCGGTGAATCTTCTCCTTCGTCGAAGTCGAAGATATCTGCAATACTTGATTATCTGCAAGACAATAAAAGTTAGTTTTCAGCTCCTAGAACCTCAACCTTGGTATCCACGGATGAACAGCCTATCGGAAGAATGCTAGGATATTCTTTGTGTAACCAAGAAGATGGGGCGGCGGTTTTCCTCCGGTGAGGGTGGCGCGCGCGTGGGCTATGGAGAGGTAGGGGATAGCTTTTTATTTTCTCTAAGAAAACTGGTAGAATAACTCTATGAAAGTCTATTCAACTGTGTGTCAAAAGCTCTCTAACAGTCTACTATATATAGTAATCAATAGAAGCCTAAAGCATAAGCAATTAGACTTCGTAAAGGAATAAGAATCTAATTCTTATCGCACTAGGAAACCAATTTCAAGTCTAGATTCATTCCCAATCAAATCAAAACTCAATCAGGAAAATCTAACTTACTCCTTTGACTTCTAATAGAGGAAGGAGTCGAACTCCTTCCCCTACTCCATCTCGCGCGCGCGCTTGTCCCAAGGGAAATAGGTGGGTCCCGATTTTGGGACCCACTTATAGTTCTAAGGCAATTCAAACTCCAAGTAGATTTTGCCCATGTGCATATGTTAATTCTAAATTAACATATCCTTTCAAATCAAACATCTATTATATTTCTAAAATATAATCTTTAATTGTATTTACATAAAATACAATTAATTAGCCAATTCAATTAATAATTCCAAATCATTAATTGAGCCACTAAATATAATAATTAATTCCAAATCAATTATAATCCATCAATCACAAATAATTTCAAATCAATTGCGATTCCATCTTCAAGGATATTCGGATAAGCTGAATCACCACATAGTGTGACCCATAGGGCCTCATTGTATTAAGCAAGTCCTAGACTAGGCAAAATGGAATTCCTAGATGGTTCCATTTGAAATATTAATACATGAGGACGTTTGAGAGGTTTCTCAAAGCAAACCCTTTCGTTGCGAAGTCTGTTGCGCTCAACGCGGCGATGGTAACGTCCCTTCATCTGACTGACTCGAATGCATCTAGGATCGATGATGTGTCTATCCCAATAATACATCCACGGGCGTCTCAGGGAGTTGCTTGCTTACGAAGATACACTTATGACTATCATAATATATCGATGCACTGGTCAGTGACATTACCAACACAACTATGACGACTATAAGCAGTACTCTCCTGTGCTACACATGAGAGATGAATCCTTCACAGAAACACTTATCATCCCCATTTGTATGTAGCCATAATCCTGGATCGTGTCTTAGGTCAACTGCTTATTCAGAGCTGACATCGACGGGTCCACCAAGGATATGGGGCAACAAATGTGATGATAAAGTCCTGTAACTCCAAAGGACGACTGGCATCACTTCGACAACTTACCGGTTCCCATAGACACTTCGGTGTAGAGTATACATCGATGGGATTGTCCGGTGGGTACTTCCATTGTTCGGTAATCATCCTTCGAACAACTATGCGCAGTTATGGAAACGTTTCTTGATTGTCCAACAATCTGTTCCGTGGCCGTGGGATCGGCTCACACTTGCTCCAACAAGTATAACCTCCACGCATACTAGTCTCAGCTGGTTCATTCAGACCCCTACATCCGAGATGAACCTCGACTAGGTAGAGTTTGGGATAGATGATAACTCACATAGCTCCCACTATCTGTGTGATCGGTCATCTATCCGAGGGGACATGTTTAATATCAATACAAACAGAAATAGAGATATGACATGCTGCATGCCTGGTGTAATATAAATATGAAAGCGATACTCAATAGTCAAACAACAAACATATATTATATTAAGTTGACCTGTGTAATAGTACATATATGCCCTCTATAAGGGTTGCATTCCCCTAATAAGGACTGTCTCTAGGACATATACACTATCAATCTCCCACTTGGACTAGAGCCAGTCACATTTATGCTTAATACCCAGATTAGCATAATGTCTTAAGTGGACTTCCACTGATAAGACATTGGTGAAAGGATCTGCCACGTTGTCCGTGGTAGAGACACGTTCTATACTAACTTCTCCTCTATCAATAATCTCACGTATAACGTGATACTTTCTAAGTACATGTTTGTTCTTGTTTGTAGATCTAGGCTCCTTAGCTTGAGCGAAGGCGCCCGTATTGTCACAATAAATCGTTATTGGACTAGGAGCAGGAACAACCCTCAATTCCTTCAAGAACTCTGAAATCCAGACAGCTTCTTTCGATGCTTCTGATGCAGCAATGTACTCGGCTTCTGTGGATGAGCCAGCAACCGTGGCTTGCTTAGAACTCTTCCAACAGATAGCTCCTCCATTCAATTTGAATACGTATCCTGTCTGTGACTTAAAGTCATCAGGATCTGATTCAAATCCAGCGTCGACATACGTTCTCCACCAAACACCAAGAACATCTCTTTAGTCCGTCGAAGGTACTTAAGAATGTTCTTTACAGCAGTCCAGTGAGGTACTCCTGGATTCTGTTGGCGTCGACAAGTGACACTAAGCGCATATGCCACATCGGGCCTTGTGCAATTCATTACATACATTATAGACCCTACTGTCGAAGCATAGGGCACACGACTCATTGCATTTCTTTCTTCATCAGTTTTAGGACTATCCTTAACTGATAAGACAATCCCATGCCTAGCTGGGAGAAAGCCTCTCTTTGAGTCGTCCATCTTATAACGCTTCAGTATTTTGTCGATGTAGGTGGACTGTGTCAATCCTAACATCCTCTTGGATCTATCTCTATAGATCTTGATCCCTAGGATGTAGTTCGCTTCACCCAAGTCCTTCATTGAAAAGGTACTTGATAACCAAACTTTAGTCTCTTCTAGCATAGAGACATTGTTTTCCATGATCAAAATGTCATCAACATAGATGATCATGAAAACGACTCCCTTGTCGTTGTGCCTAGTGTAGACACAGGGATCTTCCTTGCTTCTGACGAAGTCAAATGATTTGACAGCTTCATCAAAGCGGATATTCCAGCTCCTAGACGCTTGCTTTAGCCCATAGATGGATCTTTGTAATTTGCATACAGTAGTTGGCCTGGTTTTACAAATAAAACCTTCCGGCTGTACCATATAGACCTCTTCCTCAAGGTTGCCATTGAGGAAGGCAGTCTTTACATCCATCTGCCAGATCTCATAATCATAGTAGGCAACTATTGCAAGTAGAATACGAATAGACTTCAATTTTGCTACCGGTGAAAAGGTTTCATTGTACTCGATGCCATACCTTTGCGTGTAGCCTTTCGCCACAAGTCTAGCCTTGTGCGTTTGAACCTTGCCTTCGGCATCTGTCTTTCGTTTAAAGACCCATTTGCACCCAATAGGTCTAACCCCTTGGGGCAAGTCTACCAAGTTCCAAACTTGGTTCAGGTACATGGAGTCCATTTCCAATTCCATGGCCTCTTGCCATTTGTCTGAGTCAATATCAATTATTGCCTCTTTGTAGGTCTCGGGATCTTCCCGATCTGATAAGCCGACATCAAGTTCACTGATGTCTTCTATCATAAAGCTTTGCTTCTGAGGTCCTTCTCGGATCCTCTTCGACCTACGGAGCTCGACTGGTTCTGGTGCTTTTCTTTTCTAGCTTCGTGTAACACGAACATTATCAGTGGGCACTGATGCAGCTGGTCGCGCCCCGCGACCCTGTTCCCTAGCGGGAGGCTGCTCTTGTGCAACTTGTTGCATATTTTGTTTGACAACGGGTTCTATTGGTGTGGTTTCAACTGTTGATCTAATCACAGGACTCCCACTGACTATGACATGCCTAGCAAGTGTCATATCATTACCCTTGTCTGCTTCGAAAGCTCCCACTGAACTTGAGTCCAAATCAGAAGATTTAGAGAACTCATGTTCGCGTGTGTCAAAGTCTTGAATTTCTTCAAGTTCTATCATGTCATCTAACCTCTCTTCTTCGAGGTATTCTGCTTCTAAAAACTTGACGTTTCTAGATACTATCACCTTGTGATCTTCAGCATGATAGAATTCATAGCCTCTCATCTGACGAGGATAGTCTATGAAATATACTTTGACACCCTTGGCATCTAACTTATCAGTGAGCATTAGTTTGACTATTGCAGGACAGCCCCAAGGTCTAAGATAGCCTAGTGAGGGCTTCTTTCCTTTCCATAACTCATAAGGAGTTTTCTCCACTGATTTAGATGGTACACGGTTCAGAATGTAGATTGCAGTTTGTAGTGCATATCCCCATAGATATTTTGGAAGAGTCGAGAATCCAATCATTGATCTTACCATGTCTAACAAGGTTCGATTCCTTCTCTCAGACACACCATTTAACTGTGGTGTTCCAGGAGGAGTTCATTGCGATTGAATTCCATTTTCCTTCAAGTAGTCGATAAATTCTTCACTAAGGTACTCACCTCCTCGATCTGATCGAAGAGTGACTATCCTTAGGTTCAATTCATTCTCGACCTCATTCCTAAACTCCTTGAATTTCCCAAAGGTCTCGTATTTATTCTTCATAAGATAAATATATCCATACCTTGAGAAATCGTCAGTAAAGGTAACGAAGTAAGGATAACCCCCACGCGCATGGACTTTAAAATGTCCACATACATCGGTATGTATGAGCTCTAAGCATCGAGTGGCACGAACACCTTGTCCAACAAAAGGTTTGTTTGTCATCTTACCCTTAACACATGATTCGCATGTACCATATGATTCAAAATCAAATGGTTCTAACTAGTCCAACTTCCTTAGTCTTTGAATCCGTGTTTCATTGATATGGCCTAGCCGACAATGCCATAGATAAGATGGATTATTTTTTCTACTTGAAGACGGTTGTTTGTTATGTATTTGAAATAAAGGTAGACTACTTTGCAAAATATATAAACCATTCACTAAGCGAGCTTTTCCATAATACTGGTCATTTAATGAAAAATAACAAGTATTATTAACAAATCGAAAGGAAAAACCCAAATTTTCTAACAGTGGAATGGAAATAATATTTCTGACAATGGATGGAACAAAATAAACGTTATCAAGTTCTAAACATTTTCCCGAAGGTAAATCTATCTTGCAGCGTCCAACGCGTTTCGCTTCAACTGGATTGTCGTTCCCAACATGCAAGTCGATTTCACCTTGCTTGACTAGCCTGTGATCAATTAGCCACTGCACATTATTACAAATGTTTGAGCCACAGGCTGTATCTATTACCCAACCATTGGAGTCAAAAGTAGTCATGTTCATTTCAATAACAAACATACCTGAGCTAGAAGCCGGTGGCTTCTTAGTTTGATCTGCCCTTAGCTTAGGGCAATCTTTCTTCCAATGTCCTTTCTGCTTACAGAAAAGACATTCATCAGTGCGTACCGTTCCGCTTCTCTTGAACTTCCTTTTCTGCTTCAGACGCTTAGGCTTATCACTCGAAGTGTTAGCCTTGGCTCCCGACTTTCCCTTAACCTTAGCACCTTTTTTTCTCGGGTTTGGGTTAGACGGTTGCCCAACAAACATGATCGACTTTTCCTTCTTAGGAAGAGTTTGATCATATGTCTTCAGCATATTATGGAGTTTGGGCAGTGTTACGTCCTTCGAATTTTGTGTAGTTAATGATGAACTGCGAATACGAACACGACAATGATTGAAGGACAAAGATCACCATGATCTTGTTCTCTAGCTTAACACCGACATCGGCAAGCTTTTCAAAGAGACAAATCATTTTGAGAACATGTTCAGACATGTTCCCTCCTTCATTGAGCTTGCATCTGTGTATCTCTTTGATCAAATCAAATTCAACACTTCTAGTTGTCGTCTTAAAGAGCGACTCAAGATGCTTCAGCATCTCATACGGCAACATGCTTTCATGTTGCCTCTGCAGCTCATTGCTCATTGCCGCCAGCATAATACACTATGCGGATCTAGCATCCTCAAGATGCTTATCAGACTTTGCCTTGTTGGCTTGATTCCAAGCAGCAACTTGATCGGCAGTCTGATTTTCGGGGCACACGGGAATGACCTCGTCCAAGACGTACTCAATCTTTTCGTACCTCAGCACCAAACGTATATTCCTGATCCAATCTAGGAAGTTTGGTCCGGTCAAAATTTGCTTCTCTAAGACAGCACGGAGCGAGATACTCGCCATTTCTAATTTCCTAAGGAGAAATAATATAGAACGAAAATAATAAATCAACTATTGAAATATTACTTCTGAATACGCAGTCAACATAACTAAACAACAAGGTCCTTTAGCTGTTTAGCTCTCACTATTTTCACATATGCTTGCCCCCAAAACAAACATACGGGTAATGTCCAACAAGTTATCATAGTGGCCAAGATCCAAATCCATACTATGCTATACTCCAGCGGGGGCTGGTCGCATAGCATAATATGACCGGTAGGACTATCCAATTGCGTCACGCAACTCTTGGGTGTTAAATCTAATTTAACCCGATGCTCTACATATTGTACCTATTGAGGTCGCTAGATACAATATGCAGTAAGTTATAACCATAGACTTACTCTAATCTGACGATCACTGCGAGTCTGTAAGACGAGGTCGCCAATACAGGAAAACGCAATGAAAGTTCAGAATTAAAGCACCCTATGGAAAGCATCTCAGAAATACATACATATATATATTTCTGCACTTATATTGGTTGGGGCTTGTAGCTTGAGGGTTGTTATCAGTCATCTACAAACAAATAAGGGCGCCGCCTACCCATCATGCATGAGCGGTCTACACGTAATGGATGCCGCCTATCCATTCTAGTTCTAAACGCGGTTAAGCACATAATGGGTGCCGCCTACCCATACATAAAATATGCGTTCCGACAAATAAGAGGGCGCCGCCTACCCTCGCATGCATAGCGGTCGAACGGAAAGTAAAATACGTGGTATTTAAACATGCATTGTCAAACAATAGCATATCGAGTAGACAAACAAGTAGTAGCCTATGTGGATGCCAAATGACTTCATAATTTCATTATGAAAATTATAATCCCATACTTATAATTTCTATGAAATAAATAAAAATTTGGACTAGATTGAAAAATAAAAAATTCTATTGACCAGGTAGCAATTTTCGAAAACCCGAAGGACTTCATTGTAATTTTCGAAACCTTGGAGGTGTTAAATCTAAAATTCAAAAGTACAAGGACTTATTTGCAATAAACAATAAATTGATAAATCACAAATAAGCCCCTTAACTTTATCAAATTTAAGGAATAATATTAAATAATTGATTTGTATGAGTATTTAATTGTAAATGGGTGATAAAGTATGAGAGAGAGTGATAAAGTAGGTATAAAGAAGGAGAGAGAAATAATAAAAAATTGGTAAGTGGGTTGAAAAACTTTCCATATTTGGGTTAGGAAGTTTGTAAAAGAACGCCCAAAATAGAAACCTAGGAAGTTAGTAATGAAATGGAGGAAGTACTAATTAAATTTAACCCCTCTAGTTAAAAACAATTACAATTAAATCATATTTATATTCCAAATATAAAATTCAATCCTCAAAATTTTTAAAAATTCGATTTTGGATCCAACCCGAAAATATATATATATATATATATATATATATATATATATATATTAAAATACGGGACTAGACCAAGTCCCGTCCCGTCCCCTACCGTGCCTGCGGCCGCGGGCGCCCGGCGCCTGCGTCGCGCACGCGGCCGGTCCGATATAATTATATTTAATTTTTTTTTTTATTTGAAAATTATAAATTCTAAATTTATATAAAAACAAAACTTTTGAAAATCGAATTAATCATAGAATCAATTGCATCCACATAAACTACAAAATCATACAACATATATACGTATATACGTAACGAATTAACCTGGCTCCGATACCACTGTAAGAAAATACGGTCAGAGTTACCCCTAGGGTACGCATCGGAATTTCAAAAAATTTCTGAACATGCAGGTTAATTGATTATGTATATGTCGTATATATTTAAACACGTCAATTAGAAGACTTACAATACTCCAAAAGCAAGCACAACTTCCAAGTCTTCGTAATAATCCGGTGAATCTTCTCCTTCGTCGAAGTCGAAGATATCTGCAATACTTTGATTATCTGCAAGACAATAAAAGTTAGTTTCCAGCTCCTAGAACCTCAACCTTGGTATCCACGGATGAACAGCCTATCGGAAGAATGCTAGGATATTCTTTGTGTAACCAAGAAAATGGGGCGGCGGTTTTCCTCCGGTGAGGGTGGCGCGCGCGTGGGTTGTGGAGAGGTAGGGGAGAGTTTTTTATTTTCTCTAAGAAAACTGGTAGAATAACTCTATGAAAGTCTATTCAACTGTGTGTCAAAAGCTCTCTAACAGTCTACTATATATAGTAGTCAATAAAAGCCTAAAGCATAAGCAATTAGACTTCGTAAAGGAATAAGAATCTAATTCTTATCGCACTAGGAAACCAATTTCAAGTCTAGATTCATTCCCAATCAAATCAAAATTCAATTAGGAAAATCTAACTTATCCCTTGGACTTCTAATAGAGGAAGGAGTCGAACTCCTTCCCCTACACCATCTCGCGCGCGCCCGCGTGTCCCAAGGAAAATAGGTGGGTCCCGATTTTGGGACCCACTTATAGTTCTAAGGCAATTCAAACTCCAAGTAGATTTTGCCCATGTGCATATGTTAATTCTAAATTAACATACCCTTTCAAATCAAACCTCTATTATATTTCTAAAATATAATCTTTAATTGTATTTACATAAAATACAATTAATTAGCCTATTCAATTAATAATTCTAAATCATTAATTGAGCCACTAAATATTATAATCAATTCCAAATCAATTATAATCCATCAATCACAATTAATTCCAAATCAATTGCGATTCCAACTTCAAGGATATTCGGATAAGCTGAATCACCACATAGTGTGACCCATAGGGCCTCATTGTATTAAGCAAGTCGTAGACTAGGCAAAATGGAATTCCTAGACGGTTCCATTTGCAATATTAATACATGAGGACATTTGAGAGGTTTCTCAAAGCAAACCCTTTCGTTGCGAAGTCTGTTGCGCTCAACGCGGCGATGGTAACGTCTCTTCATCTGACTGACTCGAATGCATCTAGGATCGATGATGTGTCTATCCCAATAATACATCCACGGACGTCTCAGGGAGTTGCTTGGTTACGAAGATATACTTATGACTATCATAATATATCAATGCACTGGCCAGTGACTTTACCAACACAACTATGACGACTATGAGCAGTACTCTCCTGTGCTACACATGAGAGATGAATCCTTCACAGAAACACTTATCATCCCCATTTGTATGTAGCCATAATCCTGGATCGTGTCTTAGGTCAACTGCTTATTCAGAGCTGACATCGACGGGTCCACCAAGGATATGGGGCAACAAATGTGATGATAAAGTCCTGTAAGTCCAAAGGACGACTGGCATCACTTCGACAACTTACCGGTTCCCATAGACACTTCGGTGTAGAGTATACATGGATGGGAGTGTCCGGTGGGTACTTCCATTGTTCGGTAATCATCCTTCGAACAACTATGCGCAGTTATGGGAACGTTTCTTGATTGTCCAACAATCCGTTCCGTGGTCGTGGGATCGGCTCACACTTGCTCCAACAAGTATAACCTCCACGCATACTAGTCTCAGCTGGTTCATTCAGACCCCTACATCCGAGATGAACCTCGACTAGGGAGAGTTTGGGATAGATGATAACTCACATAGCTTCCACTATCTGTGTGATCGGTCATCTATCCGAGGGGACATGTTTAATATCAATACAGACAGAAATAGAGATATGACATGTTGCATGCCTGGTGTAATATAAATATGAAAGCGATACTCAATAGTCAAACAACAAACATATATTATATTACGTTGACATGTGTAATAGTACATATATGCCCTCTATAAGGGCTGCATTCCCTTAATAAGGACTGTCTCTAGGACATATACACTATCACATTCCTCTCTTGGTTTTGGAACGACGGTGTCAACCGGTTCTGTGAGGAAAGCTTCTCTCAAGTTTAGTGATCTTGATAGGTCCATCATTTATGACAGTGACCATTTCATCACTAATAGCCTCAAGATGTAGCATCATGTTGTTTCGCCATTTTTCATAGTTTTCCAGCTTCAGCAAGGAAGCGTCTCCTAAAGACATCCTGTCAGCAAAAGACTACCAAACTGATCAAGTGAGAGTGATTTACAGAAAGCACGTACATAAGGGGATCTAGGTTCAGTGCTGAAGGTTAAAGAACCTCCAGCTCTGATACCACTTGTTGGTCCCTTTAAACAACAAGAAAAGACTAGGGAGGGGGGGGTGAATAGTCTTTTCAAACTTTCGTCGTTTAAAACACTTTCTCAGCAAGGGCTTATTACTTTTCAGTAATGAGTTTGCTGATACTTAACTTTCTCAGCAAGTACTAGTTACTTTTCAATAATGAGTTTTACTGGTACTTAAAAACAGAGTACGGAAGTCTTTATACAATAAGTGCTTTTCAGTAAGTGAGCAGAGTGACAGTGTACATATAGATAAGCTTGCTGAAAACTAAATACCGTAAAGTAAATCACACGAACACTTTTTATAGTAGTATCTGAGAGTGGCGTAATCTCTCAACTAATCCACTTTGTCCTTTCTAGGACTGAATCCACTAAGATAAGTTTGAGGTTCCTTACAACACCTATCTAGAGCGATTCTTCAGAAACCAAAGCACACTTGCTTCGTTTCCAACCTAACTAGAGAACAAAACCTTGTTCTCCAGCAAACTTGGGACTTATAATCAGCAACACTATGCTTGATTAATCCCCCTGAATTTCACGCCTGAAAAAAGGTGTTTATCAGTTAGAGAGGTTTGGGATGAGATGACTTGAGTATAACTTATTCAGCTATAACAAGTAATCTAAGAAACAAAACTTTGAATAATTTGCAGTAAACAAGTTAAGTTGTTTCTGGTGTCAAGACTTGTTCTTGTTCGAAAGGAAGAACACTTAACTAATTTCTTAGCCGTGAATGTTCTACTTCTTCACAAGTAGCTTTTGTTTCAAGCTTTAAGCCTTGGAACGGATCAATATGCAGTAAAGAGTAAGGAAGATGAGTGTTTAAGCACAAGTGAGAGTTTGATCACGTTGTTGACACACTTCAACTCTTTGCCGGATGACCTCTATTTATAGTGAATCAAGGGAGCCGTTTGAATTTCAAATTCTAAGGCTTTGTTCCTTAAGATGTCACTATCTTTCTTTTGTACTTTCATCAGCGTCCTTCATTTGTCTTCTAGTCTTCATGTTCTTCGCATGCTTACTTTTGCATTTAATGTTCATTTGAACGAAATTCAAATATGAACGTTGGAGCGCAAATGCAAATACTTTCAGCAAGGAGGTCACATATGTATTTCAGCAAATGGTCAGTCTCAGTTTCAGCAAGCACAACCTACTCTGTCATATAGATTTTCACTTATGCAAGCTGTTGCTGAAATTTCCACTTTCTGAGAAACATGTGCCTTTGTAGATAACATCTTCAGAAATCTTCTTTAGTCTTCAGTCTTTGAATTCTTCAAGTTTCTGAATGGTTCTAGTGCTTCAATAGTTCGTTTGTAAAAACAAAGTACATCATCAGCAACCTAAAGTAGTGCTTTTAAACCTACACTAAGTCTTCAGCAAACGTTCCTCTTTTACAATGTCCTTAAAATTCTAAATTCCTATGGACCTTAAGAGTACTAGTTACTGGACTTTCCTTAATTTAACATGGTTAATTGCTCATCAAAATTTACAAGTTTCCTAACAATGTAGATTTTGAATATGGATTTCCTAGCATACATGGAGAATTCATCAACGAAGAATTGAACTACGTTTGACTTGATCCTGAGGGTACGCAGGCAACTTTGAATTGTTCTGAGTTCAGTCAGATTCTTTAGAAGATCATTAATTGTTCTTTGAAGAACAAATTTATTTAATGGAAATTGGATAACGGGTACGTTATTTATATGAAGCATGTTAAATAATCATTCAATC
This sequence comes from Plantago ovata, assembly GCA_028274465.1. Classification (NCBI taxonomy): domain Eukaryota; kingdom Viridiplantae; phylum Streptophyta; class Magnoliopsida; order Lamiales; family Plantaginaceae; genus Plantago; species Plantago ovata. The sequence continues at coordinate 83,812,653 of CM051457.1, forward strand.
AACGATCCATGTAGGAAATTTTTTGAATTCCGCTGTTATAACCTTAGAGGTAATTTCCTACAATTACTAATAGTGGTATCAGAGCTGGGCTGATTGAATGAATTATTTACTTGTTATTATTATTTATTATTATGTTTACTGTGAGCTTAAGCTTGAAGAAAATTATGTTGTCTTATAAGATACGGGTTTTGTATTTCCTATTGACTACACGAAGATTGGATCTGTTCATGTATGATATAAACATACTAGGTTGGATATATAATCACAATCATCATGAATATATAATTGCTTATTAATTTAACAATAATTAACAATTATTAAGTCATAAACCCAATTAATAAATTGGGTTTCCTGCTTCTCTTCGTCCACCACCATAGTCGAAGCTTCGAGCTTCGCCGGAGCTCGGCTCCGTACGACCTTCGTTCGTCGAACTGAAGATATCATCCTTCTCCGTTTTTCGTCCTCTCCTCAACCGTGCCTTGAGTTTCACGATTGGATTCGAGTTCTAGAATTGAAAAGCTTGAGCCGCCATTAATGGCGGCCATGAAAGCTCCACAACCTTGAAGTCGAATCAATTCAAAAGCGGGAGGATGAGATTCGTCGATGGTAGCTGAAGTTGGAATCGTTCCGACTAAACTGAACACGAACGGGATCGCAAGGTCGATTTGATCGATTGATCGACTTTAAAAAAAAAAAAATTGGGATTTTGATTCTTAATGCCTTTTGGTTCAAACTGTTGATGATTCGTATGGATGGATGATGTTTAATGATTGATTGATTGTTGGATTTGTGTTTAGAACACTAAGATTGATGGGAAACTCGAATTGGAGATGAAAACTCCATTGTAGGACCCATGTGCAAGCTTTTTGAACTTGTAGGGACCGAATTGAAAATTTGCTGAAAGTATAAGGGCGTGGTTGAAAGGAACAGAAGTTTGGGGGACCTTTACAACAATAATGAAATTTACAAAGTAAACTTCCCTTTCTTTATTCGCGCCACAGAATGTCACGTCTTCAAGCAACTCTGGAATGGTATGAACAACAATAAATCAACAAGAAGGCGAGTAGAGTCGATGGTCTTTCTCCCATGAATTTTAGTACAGTGGATCCAACTGTATTTGAATGACTTAATTCATTCATGTATTGATCAACACAATATGTGCAATAATCACCTTTCACCACACGAGATTTTAGTGACTTAACGCCTTAGTAACATCCATTTCAACAAAAATGGAAATACACGATCGTTGAAACCTTGTTTCCAATGTGTTGGGCCCAAATGACCAATACATCGAACGAATTGAAAGGTCATTCGTTTCACTAAAATTTCCAACAATCCCCACATGAAAGGGAATGGGTGTACATGCACTCTTTCGGCAAGAAGTGATAGCATCGGGGTCGATAGCTTCCGCTTTGAATCTCCCTAGTTAAATACCTTCGGATATACTTGCCACGCGGTGGACCTAAGGCCTTGAATCGGTTGGCGTTTTGTGTATACCAAGACAAAGCTAATTCACACTATCACAACTCTGTACTCGTTTCAGGTTCTTATGGTATGTCCATTTTGGCCATGGACAGCTCCTGGTTTCTCATAAGTGCTTTCATTTGAAGCGGCCCGTCTTCGCACTTATATAGGTGAACCCCAACGAGGACATCCTGCTGATGAACGTGTATTTTACACCTTCATTCGAGTCTTTTTTCACCTAGTTTTGCTATCCTCTATGTTAATTTAGCTATATTATAGTGCATTTTATTAGAATAGTGTCCCGTTTCCCTTTAGTTTGCATTTTACAGGTTTTAGGTGAAAAACGTGGTTTTCCGGGCAATTATATTGAAGAGAACGAAGAATCGGTGTTCCGAGGACATTTTTGGAGTATCTAGAAGATTCCGGATGGGATTTGAAGTCTAGGGGTCGAGTTTGAAGGCTTAAAGGTCATTAGAAGGCAAAAATCGAGTCCGAAAAGGAAAAGAAATCCAAAAACGCGTAAAAAACGCGTCTCTCGCCGACTGGAGCTCCCGGGCGATTCCCCCGTGATGCGGGGCGGTTCGCCCCACACCAGGCGGTTCGCCCGGTGTGTGGGGCGACTCGCCCCACGCTTGCCGAACTCCTATATATAGTTGCTGTTTCTCTACGTTTTTTCATACTTTCTCAGACCTTTTTTCATACCTTTCTCATTAGTTTTAGGTAGGAATTCTCCAGAGCCTGTTCTGGGAATTCTTAGCATAGGAGACAATTTTTCTTTTTGGAGCTTGTGAGATCGCGATTCTTCGGAGATTGACAACCTTCGGTAACATTGTATCTCACGATTTTTCTATTTATATTTATATATCTTTCAACATGTCTTCTTTCAATCTTGCTATGATTTCTGTTGATTGCATGACATCTATAAGTAGCTAAATCTATCGTTGGTGATAGTATGTGATTTCTTAGCGAAGGGTTATTAATTATGCATGATGGCGGTAATGCGAATCGGACTTTGAGTTATTGCTTTATTTCTTTGATCTATCTAAGCCCTCTATCTTCGTAGTGTTGAATAAAACGGAACACATTGGACAATTCATGATCTTAGATCTCTATGCAAAACGATCGGGTACTTCATGCATGATTATTAACCTGCTATGCTTTGAATGATCATACTATCACTAACTTACATTATCTTGATAAGAAAAACCTGTGCTAAGTCGTCTGTTGATTTTATAGTTTAATTTAAATTAGATAAAGCTAGTTATAGTCCTTAGAGATCGACACTCGAGGTTATTTTACTGCTACACTACAGTTTTCGTTGTAGTTGTGAATTGCCTTTGGCTAAAAACAAATTTATTTGATTAATTTGAATCTGACAAATTCCGGTTCATCAAATTGGCGCCGCTGTCGGGGACTATACTCCTTTTTGCTGTTTAGCTTATTTATATTTTCAGCATTCAATTCCCTACACAAGAACAGGCTCTGGGGGTTTGCTCTCAGAAAATTTCACTTTCTTACCCTATTTCTTTCCCCTATCTTTTTCAGTGAATTCATCTAATCTGATCTCGGTTACATTGCGTGCTTGCTCTCTCGTAGTTCTCGGTTACATTGTGCTTGTTTGCACTCTTTGTGCTTTTCTTTGCAAGTTTTCGTTTTTTCTTTTGTGGATTCTGCTCCTTGGTTTCTTGTTTCCTCCTGTGCAGAAACTAGTCATATGAAAGATGAATCAACCTCCGTTGCCCCGGTATGTGATGCCGCGAGGGCCTTGCATAATATTGGATGAAGATTGCAGGGATTATGACTTCGATCCTTCGTACTACTCATTCTCTCCACGTTTTCGATGGGTGATGATCCAAGAGGGTTCTTAGACACGTACGAGGAAGGTGTGTTGAGGATACCTCGTGAGAATGAGGAGGGGATTATTTTATCACATGAGCAACTTTGTATGAGAGGATTTATGGGAGCCTTGAAAGGGTACGCTCGAGGATGGCTCAGAATCCCGCCGGAAAAATCGTTGCGCACTTGGGGTGAAGTAACTAGCAAGTTTCTGGAACATTGGGATAGGGACTCACCTCCCGGGTCGAGGCATGGACGTCTCGCTTCAGTGGTCAGCCACCAAAAATCGACATTGCCGATGAAGAGGAATGTGGAGAAGAATCCATTGATGAAGTCTCCTCAGTGCTTAGCTTGGATTCCACGTCCTTACTTGCGGGTGTCGAGGTTGTTGGTCAAGAGGAAGTCATGGAGGAGGTGATAACTGAATCCATTGCTTCACTTGAGTCAGAAGGTGATGGCGTGAGTTCTGTTGAGGTCGAGGAGCCAATCTCTGAAGATTTTGGTGTCTCTGAATCAATTGCGGCAGATACTCTTGATCTTGACTCCTACGTTCTGGTCCAAGCACCCACCTATGAGTTCCAAAGGAGTTTTGATCCTCTTTTCTCTTTTTATTTTCCATCTGATTCCCTTAGTTATTTCGTAGATTTTGTTTTTGCTGGTTTTGTTAATTTTAGTTTTCACGGAATCATGGACTTGCTTGAGCAGATACGGAGAGGAGCCAAGGATGGTTCCCAAGATGCGAGGAGTAATGGAACGAATGTACAAGATTCGTTTTCATTTGATAATGGATAACATTAGTGGTAATGGTGGCATGTAGTTTAGTTTTATCGCTTTCTTGCATTCCATGCATATTTATTTTTCGTGTGTTTTTGGTGATAAAATAGGTTTTAAGATGATAATTTTGCATTTTGGGAGGAAAAAGGCGTCTCCAGGAGTCTGGAGATGCCGGGCGAACCGCCCCCCATGTGGGGCGATTCGCCTGGCAAAACCAGGCCACCTGGGACGTTCTGGACGCTCCAGGCGAATCTCCCCCCACCTGGGGCGATTCGCCCCGAGTGTCCAGAAACCCGGAGGTCCGGATTTTCGTTCGGAATCCCATTTTTCTACTATTATGTTAAATTATTGATCTTTTTACCTCTTTTATCGCCCGTTTTGGTTTCTCACGAGATTCCTTGAGTCATATAGGTTACAGGTACAAGTTAGCTCCCACCTTAAATCCACTTTCGACGTTCGGGACGAGCGACGATGTTCAGGTTTGGGGGGGGGGATTATCGCTGGCTATCTCTATACTTGTTTTGCTTATGATAAACTCGTGAAACCCTTTGTTTGCATTTGCATTTGCACGTTTACCGCTTTCTTAGTATTTAGTTGCATACACTACATTCATCCTAGGATAGTCTTGCATGTTTTATGTGAAGTTTATTGCCAAATTTTTTGAACTTTTTTATTGGGTAGATTAACTAATTATGGCATTAATCATATGATTCATCTCTATGAATTTGTTTGAGGTTTTTCTCGCTTGGCTTGTCACATTTATGTTTGCACTTAGTTCAGCTTGGTAGTCTCGACATCACTTAGTGGTGTTTTCTTTACTGGGGTTCACGAAGGCCTTTATAATAGGATGATCCATGTTAGAATCTTATGGTTGTTTTCCCGAGTAATTATGTACCTAAGAGGCAACAAGTCTTCACCTTGCTTTGAGATTGCTAAATGCCTAGGAAGGAGGTAGTGTGAGATTGTGTGATCCTTTTGTTTGCAACCTATTCTTTCGAATAGGTTTGGGGAGGGGGTTACGCTATCATTAGACTTGTTTTTCAATTTTTAGTGTGTGTTGTGAGTTTATTTTCCTTTTTCGTAAAGTTTGTACTCCAACCTATTCTTTCGAATAGGTTTGGGGAGGTCATTTGTGTGTCATTGTTTCTTTTTCGTTGTGCTACTGCTGGCTAGAAACAAAAATCAAAAAAAAGAAAAGAAAAAATTCCAGGAAAAAGACAAAATCTGGAAAAGAAAAAAAGAAAAAAAAGAAAGACCCCAACAAAGCAAGGAAGGGTCCAAAAAAGAAGCCAAAAAGCAGTTTAGCAAAGTGTTTGTCTCATTTTTCAATTCTTGTAATGTTCGTAATCGAGTTGTAATTTTTGTCTTTATTTATTTGAGTGTCATCTGTTCTAGACCACCCTCGTCCTGCCATTCAGGAAGTGGTAAAAAGTCTAAGGCTTCGCTTGAGAGATGGGTAGAATAGGGGAGTGTTATCTTTTTTAGGGAACTCTCCTTCGTATGATGAGAGCCAGTATTGGTTCGACCTCTTTGAGGAAATGTCTTAACTTGGTGAACAACAGTAAGTCCTCAGTTTCATAGGCACGGGACAACCATTCGTATTTTAACATGTTTCATTACGTCGTCACTGACTAGGTCCAGGTAGAGAATGTTACGAGAGACTATCTTGTTTGACATAAGTGCATGTGTGATTGTGTATGAGTCGATCGAGGCATTGTTCAACCAATATCCATGTTATGATTTGTATGGTTTTTGTTCATATGTTTTTTGATAGATTCAATAGATTAGTTCATTTCATTTGGCATGAGACTCCATTTTTTGTGTTGCATTGTTTTTGCATTAGAGTCTAGCTTAGTTGCTTGAGGACAAGCAAAGGTTCGGTTTGGGAAGTTTGATGAACGTGTATTTTACACCTTCATTCGAGTCTTTTTTCACCTATTTTTGCTATCCTCTATGTTAATTTAGCTATATTATAGTGCATTTTATTAGAATAGTGTCACGTTTCCCTTTAGTTTGCATTTTACAGGTTTTAGGTGAAAAACGTGGTTTTCCAGGCAATTATATTGAAGAGAACGAAGAATCGGTGTTCTGAGGACATTTTTGGAGTATCTAGAAGATTCCGGATGGGATTTGAAGTCTAGGGGTCGAGTTTTAAGGCTTAAAGGTCACTAGAAGGTAAAAACCAAGTCCGAAGAGGAAAAGAAATCCAAAAACGCGTCAAAAACGCATCTCTCACCGACTGGAGCTCCCGGACGATTCGCACGGGATGCGGGGCGGTTCGCCCCACACCAAGCGGTTCGCCCGGTGTGTGGGGCGACTCGCCCCACGCTTGCCGAACTCCTCTATATAGTTGCTGTTTCTCTACGTTTTTTCATACTTTCTCAGACCTTTTTTCATACCTTTCTCATTAGTTTTAGGTAGGAATTCTCCAGAGCCTGTTCTGGAAATTCTTAGCATAGGAGACAATTTTTCTTTTTGGAGCTTGTGAGATCGCGATTCTTCGGAGATTGACAACCTTCGGTAACATTGTATCTCACGATTTTTCTATTTATATTTATATATCTTTCAACATGTCTTCATTCAGTCTTGCTATGATTTCTGTTGATTGCATGACATCTATGAGTAGCTAAATCTATCGTTGGTGATAGTATGTGATTTCTTAGCGAAGGGTCATTAATTATGCATGATGGCGGTAATGCGAATCAGACTTTGAGTTATTGCTTTATTTATTTGATCTATCTATGCCCTCTATCTTCGTAGTGTTGAATAAAACGGAACACATTGGACAATTCATGATCCTAGATCTCTATGCAAAACGATCGGGTACTTCATGCATGATTATTAACCTGCTATGCTTTGAATGATCATACTATCACTAACTTCCATTATCTTGATAAGAAAAACCTGTGCTAAGTCGTCTGTTGATTTTATAGTTTAAGTTAAATTAGATAAAGCTACTTATAGTCCTTAGAGATCGACACTCGAGGTTATTTTACTGCTACACTACGGTTTTCGTTGTAGTTGTGAATTGCCTTTGGCTAAAAACAAATTTATTTGATTAATTTGAATCTGACAAATTCCGGTTCATCACCTTCCAATGTCCCACTTGACCCATGTTGAGCTCAAGTTTGGGATTCATTAAGAGTTCATAAACTCACCCTTTACCCTTTCTGCAGGATAGCACTTAGTGTCTTACGCGGGAATGGGCTTTGGAGTTATAGTCACAAGTGACATCATCCGAAGTGCTCTTACTTCTTAGTGTGTCAAGCACACTCTCGAAGCGCTTAACTGAATTCGTACCGCTTAGTTTTCCAAATTGAACCAAATTCTTGGGATCTCCATGATAGTGTATATGTCCTAGAGACAGCCTTTATTAAGGGCATGCAACCCTTATTAAGGGCATATATGTACTATTACACAGGTCAACGTAATATAATATATGTTTGTTGTTTGACTATTGGGTATCGCTTTCATATTTATATTACACCTGGCATACAGCATGTCATATCTCTATTCCTGTCTGTATTGATAGTAAACATGTCCCCTCGTATAGATGACCGATCACGCAGATAGTGGTAGCTATGTGAGTTATCATCTATCCCAAACTCTCCCTAGTCGAGGTTCATCTTGGATGTAGGGGTCTGAATGAACCGACTGAGACTAGTATGCGTGGAGGTTATACTTGTTAGAGCAAGTGTGAGCCGATTGTTGGACAATCAAGAAACATTCCCATAACTCCGCATAGTTGCTCGAAGGGTGATTACCGAACAATGGAAGTACCCACCGGAAACTCCCATCGATGTATACTCTACACCAAAGTGTCTATGGGAACCGAAAAGTTGTCGAAGTGATGCCAGTCGTCCTTTGGACTTACAGGACTTTATCATCACATTTGTTGCCCCATATCCTTGGTGGACCATCGATGTCAGCTCAGAATAAACAGTTGACCCAAGACACGATCCAGGATTATGGCTACATACAAATGGGGATGATAAGTGATTCTGTGAAGCATTCATCTCTCATGTGTAGCACAGGAGAGCACTGCTCATAGTCGTTCAAAGTTGTGATTGGTAAAACCGCTGGCCAGCGTATCAATATTATTATGATAGTCATAATAGATATTGAATTCACCAAGCAACTCACTGAAGACGCCCGTGGATGTCTTATTGGGATAAACACTTCATCGATCCTAGATGCATTCGAGTCAGTCAGATGAAGGGACGTTACCATCGCCGCGTTGAGCGCAACAGACTTCACAACGAAAGGGTTTGCTTTGAGAAACCTTTCAAACGTCCTCATGTATTAATATTGCAAATGGAACCGTCTAGGAATTCCATTTTGCCTAGTCTAGGACTTGCTTAATACAATAAGGCCCTATGGGTCACACTATGTGGTGATTCAGCTTATCCGAATATCCTTGAAGATGGAATCGCAATTAATTTAGAATTAATTGTGATTGATGTATTATAATTGATTTGGAATTAATTATAATAATTTGTGGCTCAATTAATGATTTGAAATTATTAATTGAATTGGCTAATTAATTGTATTTTATGTAAATACAATTATATTTTAAAAATATAATAGAGGTTTGATTTGAAAGGATATGTTAATTTAGAATTAATATATGCACATGGAAAAAATCTACTTGGATTTTGAATTTCCTCAGAATTATAAGTGGGTCCCAAAATCGGGACCCACGTAACCCCCCTTAGACGCGCGCACGCGCAGTAGCACTAGGGAAAGGAGTTCGACTCCTTTCTCTATTAGAAGTCAAGGGATAAGTTAGATTTTCCTGATTGAGTTTTAATTTGATTGGGAATGAATCTAGACTTGAATTGGTTTTCTAGTGCGATAAGAATTAGATTCTTATTCCTTTATGAAGTCTAATTGATTATTCTTTAGGCTTCTATTGACTACTATATATAGTAGATTATTAGAGAGCTTTTACTATCGATGGTTGAACACAGTTGATTCAAAATCATTCTTTCTACCAGTTTTTCTTAGAGAAAATAAAAGCTCTCCCCTACCTCTCCTCTAGCCACGCGCGCGCCACCCTCACCGTAGGAAAACTGCCGCCCCATCTTCTTGGCCACATAAAGAATATCCTAGCATTCTTTCCGATAAGTTGTTCATCCGTGGATACCAAGGTTGAGGTTCAAGGATCTGGAAACTAACTTTTATTGTCTTGCAGATAATCAAAGTATTGCAGATATCTTCAACTTCGACGAAGGAGAAGATTCACCGGACTATTACAAAGACTTGATACCTGTGCTTGCTTTTGGAGTATTGTAAGTCTTCTGATTAACGTGTTTAATATATATGCTATATACATGATCAATTAACCTGCATGTTAAGAAAATTTTGAAATTCCGCTGCCTACCCTAGGGGTAACTCTGACCATATTTTCTTACACTCCAGTCAGTATGGTTGGGTTTCCACCGTACGATTTCTTGATGATGTGGGGTTTACCCCATTCCCCTAGACAAGTAGTATCTCTTGATCTTCCATGTATGCTTTTATTAACGGATCCGCAATGTTATCTTTTAATTTCAAAATCCAAAGAGATAACTCCCATGGAGATCAACTTGCTTAATGGTATTATGTCTATGACAAATGTGCCTAGACTTACCATTCTACTTCGTGCTCTTCCAAGTGTAGTTGTACCGCCACCGTAAACCGTTTTTCTTGAAGGCAAGAATTCCAAGACACACCACAACTCCACCAATGGTAAAAATGTTTCTCATTGTGAAATTGGTGTTCTTGCGTTCGAATATCCAGCTAGCATCATTGTATTCCTCCTATATAACTAGATATCTCGAATAGAGAAGATCATATTTGAGTGCGTGCTATAGGTATCTCAATATCTCAATACCCTATCCAACGCTGTCCAATGATCTTGGCCCGGATCACACATAAATCTTGCCAACTTGTTGACCGGGTATGCCAAGTCCAGTCATGTACAGTTACTAATGTACATAAGTAGGCCAATGATTTATGTGTCTGTCCTTTGCTATGGGTTTAAACATGATTCTTTGCAACACTATTTGTTCATACTCAAGAACGCCTTCAGCGATGACCCAACAAAACATTGAATCTCTTCAAAACATCCTCGATGTAATGAGATTGAGAAATTGCTAACCCATCAACATTCTTAGAAATCTCAATTTCTAAGACCACCTATTGTATGCTCATACCTTCACGTCAACAACATTTCTTGATCTCCAAGATCGCTTCAGGGTTACTCCAAGTTATGAGCATATCTTTGATGTAGAGACAAATCATTACGAAAGGTTTTGAATCCTCTTTCACGTATATGCATTTGTACTACTCGTTTGTAGAGAAATCTCGAGATAACAACATATTATCTTATTTTTCTTGCCATCGGTTTCAGCCCGTACCTCTATTTCTCAAGATGACAAGTCTTGTCTTCTTATCTCAAAATAGAATACCATTCGGGCTATACCATGTAAGTTTCTTCTTCCAAATCAGCATTTGGGAAGGCTACCTTAACATCCATGTGAGGTATCTCAAAGTCTTGCAAGGTTGCTATGATGATGAACGCTCTTATGGATGTTATCCGTATCATGGTTGCGTAAATAGTTCCACTTGTTTCCTACTTTTAATCAACACCGCACTTGCTTGCAACCTAGCTAGCGATTTCATTCCGGGAGGAAGATCAACCAGTTGCCCAACTTGATTTTGTAGGATGAAACCTATTCACTTTCGATGACAACCTTCCAAGAAGGAGTATCAACAATATACAATTTCTTTGTCTTCAGATATCCTCTACCAAACAAGGTTATAAAATTTGGATCAAATATTTGTTCTTTAGTTTCAATGCCATGAGCCTTTGTATTCTCTTGCATTGAATCACTAGCATGTTATTTCCACCGATTTCAATGTCATGAGCCTTGGTTATCTCTTGCATTGAATATTCAGGAAAACCACTAGTTTCAAGATCATGAGCCTTGGTTATCTCTTGACTTGAACTATATACGATGCTAGGGGTCCCGACATTTGATCCGTCTCATTCATTTGGTGCAGAATGTTCATTCTCACCAAGGTTACTCACTTGACACTTAAGAAAGTCCAAGTCTTTCTCTTCCTTTCTAGGGAAGGTATCTTCAAGAAATTTCCACATTTCATGTCTCATTGATTGTCCCCACATGAATATTACTTACCTTAGACCGATGGACTAAGAAGTAATACGTTGGACCAATCCTCTTCTGTTAGGACATTAACACCTTTGCCAAACGTCCCCACACTTTGAGGTAATCGTTAGTTGGGTAATGGCCATACTCCATAACTTATATAGAGTCTTGTTCTTATTCATGTGGCAATTCTGTTAAGAATTTCTTTGGCCATTAGGATAGCCCATCCCCACATTTTTCTAGTAAACCAGAAGTCAACAACCATCTCATTGCAAATAGACTTAATAAGTCCATTGTTTCCATCAACACATGTGTTGGTTAAATTTTTGCAAGTACCTTGCTATTCTCAACACCAATGTTGGATAAATGTAGCACAAGGTTGCTAACAACATCGAAGTAACTGAATTACTTTCTCCATCTTCTATTCTTTACAAGTATGTACATAAAATAGAAGGTTTGTTTGGACAAGTTAGCTTTCACAATTACATGGTGAATTGAGTTGTTAATCGTGCTTCAAGATTGAAGACGCACCGACTAGCATTCCCCACAAGAACGGAGTCGTTTCAAACTCTTTTTCCACCATTAATTAGTACAAGCTATTTTCCAAACATATACACCACTTCGGAAGTGGACTTTATTGCAAGTTATACAAGATACCAAGTATCCATTCTTGCTACAAGTTTGCCTCGATGTTTGTAATTCACATATTACTTCCACATCGGTTCTTATGAAATAATCTAGAAATATTTCATGTTCACAACATCACATCAATTGATCAAGATACAAGTCATCTTGATTTATTTTGTAAAACCAAGGTATGGGAAATGTTTGTCATAACCTTAATTATGAAAAACGTCAACATAGAATTTCAAGAATTATACATTTAATATGGTCTCTTCATATATTAAGAAATAGCATTTCTTCAATAGAAAAACCATTTCCACGACACTTAAATTCTAGCGCTTCTAAGATTTTCATCTTAGGTAAACCATCTAAGATCAACGTCTTAGGCAATCCATCCAAGACCAACGTCTTAGGAAACACCTCCACACCCAACATAAGAGAAAGGAAAATATATTTACAATATATTGAGAGTTACAATAAATTGTAGATAACCACACGTACCATATCTTCTTCTGAATTAACGAACCAAGTTTGCTTCATCAACCTGTTCTTAATTGGAATGCAACTTGTAACAGTACTTCATTAATTTGTCTCCATGCTCCAACAAAACTAACGCCAACTTCCCATAACCTGATTAATCAAATATCAACTTTCGTGAGCAATGAATTGATAATCAGTTTTGTGCTAGGAATTGCATTAATTAATTGGTCACCAAATGTGCATGTAAACGTCATGCAGAATGTAACTTAGCATGAGCAAACTGGATAAAATGAGCATGTTAACAAAGTAACATTTAAATAAATAATAGTAACAAACTTCCCTGAAGTACTTTTGTTCCATGAAGCAAAAAGCAGTAGCACAAGGGCAGTAGTACTATATAAACCACGCCATACTGGATCCTCATTCGGTCTATGACGCCTCTGTCATCTTCGAACATCACACAACAAAGTATTTGTCTTAAGATTGTTGGAACTTTGGTGTTAACATGGGGAATTGTGAGAGTTAGAAGATGGAACAAGAGAGTGATAACAAAATGAAACAAGTACATTTACATTGCATCAATACATGAATGAATTAAGTCATTCAAATACAGTTGGATCCACTGTACTAAAATTCATGGGAGAAAAGAGCAATTGAGTTTGAAATATGCAACCAAATATGCAAGTAGCATTGTTGGAATGTGTTGATTCATTTGTGTTTAGTGTAATTAATTACTCAAGTTAAATGAGAAATTATTAAACAAATAAACAATTTGAATTAGTGTATCCGTGATGATTTCACGATGTTTCCAAAGGGAAAAGTGTCCAGAAAAATGCAAAACTCAATATTGTGGGCGCTGGGGATCAAACTCGCGACCTACCAGTTGGTAGCATGAACTTCTGCCGCCAGACCAACATGCCTTTTGGTGAAAAGGTGTGAGCCGTTTAGAACCTGTTCGTTTTGGGCGAGTTTTGTGACTATTGGAGATTGGTTGCTTTTCCGAAATTGTATGACACTTGATGAATAGTTGTGTGACTATTCATTGAAGCCTTTCAAAGGGTTTTGCACAGTTTCAATGGAGTCTCTTGAGAAGTATAAATAGAAGGAAGAGATTCATTTCAAAAATACACATCCAAGGCATTTGATACTTCTCTTCTTATTTGCTTTCTCTTTGCACTCATTCATACTCAAAGTAAGTTCGCCATATTCGACTATTGGAGTGCTCCTTATTCGTCTACAGAGTAGTTTTATCCTGGGAGACAGATTGCCATTATTCCGTAAGCACCATGAGCGGGGCAAGTATTTGTCTTAAGGAGAGATGGTCTAACCATCGAATCTACTCGCCCTCTTGTTGATTTATTGTTGTTCGTACCATGCCAGAGTTGCTTGAAGACGTGACATTCTGTGGCGTGAATAAAGAAAGGGAAGTTTACTTTGTAAATTTCATTATTGTTTTATTTTCGCAATGTAAATGTACTTGTTTCATTTTGTTATCACTCTCTTGTTCCATCTTCTAACTCTCACAATTTCCCGTGTGAACATCAAAGTTCCAACAGGCGGCACCCATTACTTGCTTGTCCGCATATTGTATGCATGAGTAGGCGACACTCATTATTTGTTTGAAAAGGTGTGAGCCGTTTAGAACCTGTTCGTTTTGGGCGAGTTTTGTGACTATTGGAGATTGGTTGCTTTTCCGAAATTGTATGACACTTGATGAATAGTTGTGTGACTATTCATTGAAGCCTTTCAAAGGGTTTTGCACAGTTTCAATGGAGTCTCTTGAGAAGTATAAATAGAAGGAAGAGATTCATTTCAAAAATACACATCCAAGGCATTTGATACTTCTCTTCTTATTTGCTTTCTCTTTGCACTCATTCATACTCAAAGTAAGTTCGCCAGATTCGACTATTGGAGTGCTCCTTATTCGTCTACAGAGTAGTTTTATCCTGGGAGACAGATTGCCATTATTCCGTAAGCACCATGAGCGGGGCAAGTATTTGTCTTAAGGAGAGATGGTCTAACCATCGAATCTACTCGCCTTCTTGTTGATTTATTGTTGTTCGTACCATGCCAGAGTTGCTTGAAGACGTGACATTCTGTGGCGTGAATAAAGAAAGGGAAGTTTACTTTGTAAATTTCATTATTGTTTTATTTTCGCAATGTAAATGTACTTGTTTCATTTTGTTATCACTCTCTTGTTCCATCTTCTAACTCTCACAATTCCCCGTGTGAACATCAAAGTTCCAACAGGCGGCACCCATTACTTGCTTGTCCGCATATTGTATGCATGAGTAGGCGACACTCATTATTTGTTTGCCCGCGAATTGTATGTGTGGGTAGGCGGCGCCCTATGTTTGATAGTTATCTAAGATCTTGTTTAAGCGATTAAATACTCCGACATAAAAGTTCCCCAACTAAAATTTAAGTCTCGATTTGATCGCATGACGTCACCCATCATAATTGAATGATGAATGGAACCATCTAATCTCATGAGGAATATGCACCATAGTGCTTACTCTGTTTGCCGATGGAAAGTCTCTTTCATAGGTCCATAATTGGTACTGTGTGATGGTTGTGACTTACTTGGGCTATGTCGAGTCGCCATAGCGTCAGGCATAGTCTATAGGACGTCGATCAAAGTAGATTTGGTCAACCAAGAGTTGTATTGTACAATTGGTTTAGATACCTACCTTATTTGGCTATTACAGTGATCAGCCATAGCAGGGGCTGTAGTAGTGCAGATTTGAATCTTGGCCATTAAGATTCATATTAGAAATGAATCCATATTCTTCCAATGGGGTCGGTGAATATGATAAAATTAATGGAACTAAATAAGTCAAAAGACCTTGATTATTTAGTCGTTGAATGAGGATATTGTGAATTGTTATTTAATTAGAGTTAAATTTAATTCACGCTTTATTTACGTTATGTTTTATAAGGTTGTTGTAGAATGGCATTGATGAACACTATTAGTTTGATTTATTTACCAATGACATTTTGACTATACTGTTATTTTCGTTTGATTTAATCGAGTTTGTCTTGGACAAGCACGTACCCAAGATTGTCCTGTGTTTGAATTTGAGTATTTCGTGTTGGACAAGAATACTTATATTAAATACAAGGACAACTAGGTAACGTATTCGATTTGGGCGTGTGTGGTACAAAAGTAGCTTGCACACCATGAGAGTATGAAGACATTATAGAAGATACCTCTTAGAACATGTATGATGAACATTGACTTTGGTCAACCTCTATTCTAGAGTTTGGCTAAATCAGTGGGAGTAAAAGTTCTTATGATAGTCAATACGTATTATCTTTAAATGTTGAAATTTGATTTCTCTTCAAAGGCTCTTATATTATTTGGAATAAGAAAGTCAATTGAGGATGTTGAAATTCTTAGAGAACATTGTTTGGCATTTCTTCAATTAATATCTTTTGAAGTCACTTCATGATTTGTATTAATTTCATAGTTAATATTAAATACAATAGAAGTGAGATTGACTAAAGCTGCTTACTACTCATGGTCTTTTGCAAGAACATCATCCATGTGTAATGGTGCTCATAATGAGCAGTTCTATTAAACCAATCCGCAAGGAATGGAAAGTAGAATAAATATACTAAGAGCTTATCTAAGTATATTTCCATTTATCTTAAAGATGACCTTGGAAGAAAGAGTAAATGTCTAACGAATAATACACTCTATTGCAATTATACTAATTCAATGAGAGTATAGGTAGCAAAGTTTGATTCCTTGAATTTAAAGCAATTATTGCTTAAAGATTCAAGCACATTATTGCGTATTGAAAAATGGTTATGTCTATGAAGTAATTTTAGTATTGGATACAAATTACAAATGAAATTATTTGACTATTGATTTCATATGTTAAGAACATTGTTTCTGTACTTGTTAAGACGATAATGGATTTACCTACTATTTAGTCACACGAATAGTATAGAGGTAGACGTCTTCAAGAACATGGATCAAAAGTTCTTAACCATAAGATATGACTTTCTCAATACACGATAAGAAGACCAACACAACAAACCAATTTCCCAAAATTATGTTATTTGTCAACTTGGTTGAACTTGTGAGATAAGAATGACAAGTGTTAAGTAAGTTAGACTACTAGACACCATTTTTTTTGAAACATATGGGTTTAATCTTATCTTATAGTTGTTATTCACTGGATCTTTCTAGAAAAGGATGAATACCAAATAACAATTTGAGATGACACGCATTGCAAGGCATGTGTGAGCATTCAAATTGGGAAATGTCCTAATTCACCATGTGCTTTATATTTTCCTTGGTCTAACCACTTGCGCTTTAGAAGATGCAAGTTCATTGCCATTGAGAAGTACAAAGTCACAATGTTGAATAGAATATAAATATGTTATATAAAGTATTTTATTCTTTGATTGGGTCAATTGAATAGTACTTACAACATGGTTATAGATTGTTATAAAAGGCCATGGGTTCCAATAGAGTGGAATTAATTAAACCTTGTTAGACATGGTTAATCTCCCATGATGGGTTCCATTGAAATGGAAATGCTATGTTCGACATAGATTAACCCATATACTTTGTTACACGTGCAATTTAAGCTCAATATGTATCCTAATTATATCCTTACTTAATCAGTCTTAGATACACATTATAGTTATGTTGTAAGATTCTTTATTACATAGCTGAATATGGGGTTGTCCCATATATATATTGAAGTTCTTCATGATTAATAGGATTTTAAAATGTGTTAATTTGTGAAACTTTATCTATATCTTTATAAGAGACAAATTGGATGTTGTTTCTTGACACATGTTATTCTTTTAAGACTTGGAGTTTACAAGGAATGAATCAGATAGAAGTACAATGTTTGAAATGGTTTCAAGACCGCAAATTAACTAGTGAGGCTGATAACTTGTCATTTAACCATGACAAAGATTCAGAGAAAGAGTCAACATTGCTTGAAGTTAGTGGGAGTAAGTTGCTTGGTAATGCCCATAAGCTAATGAAAGCATTTTGAGAGTGATCTTTTTTATGAATAAGTTATTCCTATAAGTTGAAACAGTGCAATCTAAATGTTGCACATTCTTCGTAGCAAGGTTAACATTTGAGTGTTACCTTGATCATTATAATTTATTGGGTGTCCCAATATTAGAGTGCCTCATAACATTCAGGATAATTAAACGAATTCGAACGTAAATGAACAAACTCATAGGTTAAGTAAATTGTCGTGACAAATTTAATTGTATGGAATCCTTAAGAAGGATCACAATTATTTTTATTGTCATACTCGCATGGATGAGTTTATAACCTATAGCTAACAAAATGATATTTGATATCAATTTTGAGAGGTGGCTTAAAGCCATAGGATCTTAAGAGATGGACTATAGATTACTTAAGTTTAGAACTTAAGTAAATTGATATTTTATTATTACATAGTACATAGTAGTAGTTTCTTTCAGGAAAGTATTATATCAACAACGGAGTCTATTCCTACATAGTGTAGGACAATCAAAATTATATAGTTGAGTCTGGGAGACATACTATATATTATCTATTGGTTGGATTATAGACCAGTCCTATAAGATTTTACTTGCATGAGCATCTAATAATTGCATGACATATTCGATAACAAGCCTATACAACTTTCTGAGGAGAAACTTTATTGTAAAGTGTGTTTGACACAGTTATAGGCCTTAGTTTCGAATTCCAATCATGTATGGATATGCAAATCAAATAAGACCATCGTAGACTTATGCAAGCCTCTAGGAGTTTGATCATTTACATATGAAATAAGTAAATTAGTTTAACTTATTTCAAAAGTAGATGAATGATCTATACATCTTTAGAAGTGTTTGTGAGAAGCTCTTATCTATATGATTGAAAATGTTTGACACCAACATCATATGAAATAGATTCCACATTAACAGTCAAAATATTGGTCATTCAAGACTTTCATTGTGAGGGGGCTTGAATGATAGTTTCTAGGATATTCTCATAATGAAACCTTGTTGGATAGGTTCGAGAGAATATTCAAATTCTTCATGATATTCACTATTTTGAATAAATAATGTGTTGATAAACAATAATAGAATTCTAGGAGAACCTATTATTATTATTATCACATGGTTATACTGTCAATATTGGATTGTCTTATTGAAGTATGAACTCCGTACATATACACGATGTTGTATAGTGCAACCATCGCCTAAAATGTACAAATGTGATACATCAAACAGTCAAGGTGATTTAGAATTATCAACGGATTTCATGGACAGTGGGAGCTTAGCTTAGATATATATTGGATATATGAGTAGTAAGCTTCATTATAAATGTGATGAATGGACTTATAGCAATTATAATTTTGTATTCATCTTAGTAATAGTATCATATTAGATTAGATCTAATGATGTAAAGATTGAACAACCTATGTCCTGTATGATTATGCTAGAAGGTTCTTAGAAGAACAAAGGGTAGTTCCAAGTGTTAGTAATCGAATTGTGAAATTGCGATTATACTAATGCGACTGCACATGCGAAGGAACCAAGATCTTATGATACTAGCATGGATCTACTAAGACACTATCATTGGTTTGGAAACCACTGATAGATTGCAACATAAAAAAATAAAGTAATTTCTCCGTGAGGACACTACGCTAATTCTTTCACAAAACCTTGTCTTTGGAGAGACAAGTTAGCCATTCCAGGAATCTAAATGTTGGACACACATGAGTGATTGACTCTAGGCCAAGTGGGAGATTGAAAGTATATATGTCCTAGAGACAACCAACATTAAGGACGATATGTACTTTACCACATTCAGCTTATTGCTATTTATTTATGTTATATTTATTTAAGCATACATAAATACAATTGGCATTACATTTACTGAATAGATTATTTGGTTGTTTGAATTATTCTGTAAGATGTTCCCAAGGACTAAAGATAATCACCAAGTTAGTGGGAGCTTGCGTGTCAGAACTTAAGTCATAAAATTAGCCACTAGTTGATGGTCATTGAGATATGGGATATCAATGATGCGATAGAGACCAGCATGTGTTGCATTAGATCCTTCGAGGATGTAGTAGTTCTCACTGCTGCGAATAGCTTGGTTATTCATGATGGACACATGAACACTTTGGGGAGTGTTGGCATACCCAGCCGAGAAACCATTTGGTAAATTCTATTTAAATGTCTATGGGAGTATCGGATTGTAGGGTGATGTAATAGTCCTCAAACTTGAGGTCAATACTACATCATATGTGGAATAATATACTTTGACCATGCGCAACGCTTGCACTCTTAAAGTAGGGTAGATACGACATGCGTTGGGTATATTAGGAAGCATATGATGTGAGTGATTAGACCAAGATCAGGATTCATTCCTCCGAATAGATTCAAGGAGAGAATACTCTACATCTCATATTTAGTGCGATCGTTAGTCAGTGGCCACTGCAAAGATATATGTCAAAATGGTGTTTGGACATAATCATCTAGATCGACTAAGAAGATTGAGAGACAATGGATGAGTTATTGGAATAGACACTAATCCATATTCTAGGCTCATTCGAGTATTCGAGAATGAAAGGACCGTATCATCAAAGTACTCTACATCGCAGGCAGTTTGTATCTCCTCAACAAACGTTTCTTACATATTAGTATTGTCTAGTGACGATTGTCTAGGAATATTCACCGAGACCTTGATTTGATCATTGCCTGATATGTAAGGGCCTATGGGTCATATACAACTAGGTGATGATTCTCCTGATTAAGCATTAGGGTAAATTAAATGTCAATTGGATTGATAACATTTGATTTACTATTGTCAAGAACATTTCATTTGATGGAAATCATTAATTAAGTTAAAATTAGATTTATAACTTAATTCATATATTAAATAAATATCAATTGGATTGCTAAATATTTAATTTAATATTATTGAGAATGATTCTATTTGATAGTAACAATTAATTAATTAAGTTGAATTGAATTCAATGGATTAATTTATTCTCTTAGAAAGTAAGTTAATTAAATTAGATTTAATTAATAAAAGAAGAATATAATAATTGGATTAAATTAGATTTAATTTAATTAAAGTTAGAAAGTGCAGTTGAAGGAATTTGGAATAGAGTTCAAGTGTTAAAAGCCCAAAAGAATGAAATTGATAGTGATGGGCTTCGAACCCGTGACCTCCAGAAAATTGTCCAGCACACATACCAACTGGGCCAGGCCCATGTAAAACATTATTACTGCGTTTTATCTATCTATAGCTGCGGCTGCAGTAGATAGAAGATGTAGTGTGGACAGAAACATGTGTGGTGTGGCTTTTGAGCTCTCTTCATCTTTTGAGTTTCTTATACACGGTTGTATTCGTTCTAACTCCTTTCTTTTCTTCTTTGATTAATTCTCATTTTATTATGATCTTTGAGATTCTTGTCTTGTTTAATGTAGATTTTGAATATGGATTTCCTAGCATCCATGGAGAATTCATCAATGAAGAACTGAACTACGTTTGACTTGATCCTGAGGGTACGTTGGCAACTTTGAATTGTTCTGAGTTCAGTCAGATTCTTTAGAAGATCATTAATTGTTCTTTGAATAACAAATTTATGTAATGGCAGCTGGAAGCTGGATAACGAGTACGTTATTTATATGGAGCATGTTAAATAATCATTCAATCAACGATCCATGTAGAAAATTTTTCGAATTCCGCTGCTATAACCTTAGAGGTAATTTCCTACAATTACTAACATGCAGGAGTGGATGAATGATGATTAACTAGCAGGGAATAAGCTGTTTAATAGAAAATTCTCCAGATGGAGCCCCTGTATTATCTTTATAATATCAGCTGCGAAGTTAGTTGACAAGAAATCTAAGTTCCAGTTACATGTACCAGCTATAGCACTGCTTACTTGGGCCTGACTGGAAGATACTGGCACACAATGTACTACCTGCTCTAGAGTAAAATGTCCTACCCATTTATCATGCCAGAAAGATATATTTTTCTCCATTTCCTATCATCCAAATTAAATTTTCCATGAACTCCTCCCTTAGTCTAAATAAATTCTTCCAAATCCAACTAGCATTACTGTGGAAAGAGGCATGCAAGAAATCTGTATGTGCAAAATAGTTTTTGTTTGAAAGCAGTAGCCCATAAAAAAGTTGGATCCTGTAGCATTCTACATAACAGTTTAAAGTGAAAGGCTTTGTTAAGTAAGGTCAAATTCCTCAACCCTAACCCTCCAACAACTTTTGGGGTACACACAGTTATCCAATTTACTTTAGGCCTAACTTTGACATCTTTTTGAGGACTCCAAATAAACCTCCTATTAATTGCATCTATTCTATCTATGACAGATTTGGGAATTGATAAGACAGACATATGATAACTGGGAATTGCATTAGTAACACTTTGAACTAACACCAATCTGCCAGCATATGAAAGAAATCTGTTGTACCATACATAAACTCTGGCTAACACTCTGTCTACCATATTATTAAAAACTGTGCTTTATTTCTTCCAAAAAATGAAAGGTATCCCTAAATATTTATCTTGAGGCCTATTCTGAATCACACTTAACTGAGACAGTAACTCATTTTTCCTATCAAGAGGAGTATTTGGGGAAAAAATAACCCTAGATTTCTCCCAGCAAACACTCTGGCCAGCCATAGCCTCATAACTACCCAAAATCTGACCTAGAGTCCTAATAGTCTTTTGGCCAGTTCTGCAAAATAATAGGCAGTCATTTGCAAAACACAAGATTGGTATTGGTGGAGCCAATCTGTGTGCCAGAAGACAACCTATTTGCTTTTGTTGAACCTTTGCCAAAATCTCATGAATTAGCATTTCCTGAAATTGGATAAAGAGATAGGGGGATAAAGGATCCTCCTGTCTCAGGCCTCTTGTAGGCTTCCAAGCATCAAACAAATAACTTCTGGCCTTGACTTTGAAAGTACAAGAAGTCACACTTTGCATTATCCTACTAATCCATATTTGTGGAAACTTAAAATTTTAAAAGAACAGACTCAAGGAAATCCCAACTTAATCTATTAACATGAGTTTAATTAATCGATTAGTTAGCGAACATGGAACACTACAAAAAACTGCAGCATCTGTGGGGAAAATATTTGTCACCTTAAGCATGATTTTTGTCACTTTTGTATAAAGGTGACTGATGACAGTGTTTTTTACACTTCCATTCGGTTCTTTTTCACCAATTTAGCTATCCTCTTGTATGCATTTTAGTGCATTTTGTTATAATAGTGTCACGTTTCCATTTTCTTTGTTATTTTCAGGATTTAGGTGAAAATCGCACTTTTGGATATGAATCATGGCGAAACATTGAAGTTTTGGTGCAACGAGATCACCCGTGGTGTGTCAAGGAGTACCGGGACATGTTTCCAGGCCAAAAGACCAAGTTTCGGAGCTCAAAGTCGTGCCAAGGAACAAAAAGTTGAAGACTTGGAGGAGAAAAGCACGGGCAATTCTCTGCCCGTGCGAGGCGCACCGCCCGGCACCCCCGGCGGTTCGCCTGGTACCATTTCGAGGTCAGATATATATATTTTGTAAAGTGTCGAATTTTCAGATCTTGGATCATACTTTTGCAGAATTAAACCCTAGAGCTTGTTCTGGGTTTTCTTTGACTTAGAACTACTTTTTCTTAGCGATTTGAAGCATCAAGGTAGAGATTTGGACATCTATTGATCTCACCTTGCTAGATCTTTGTGAGTTTAGCAATTCAGCGGAGATTGACAACCCTCGGTGGTAACATTGTATCTCACTATTTTCTGCACTCTATCTTTCAATTCAACCATGTTTTTGTAACGACCCGGCCCACTAACGGGCCAAGACCCAGCCCAACGGGCTGACAAGGTTACTCATGGGCGCTCTCCGGGGTGATATGTTGGCCCCACAGACCAACACGGGTTCTAAACCGCACACTTTGTCCTCACTCGTGCGCACACCGGGAACTTCCCAGTGGGTCACCCATCCTAGAATTGCTCCAGAGCAAGCACGCTTAACTCTGAAGTTCTTATAGGTGGATTCCCGAAAAGAAAGGTGCACCTTGTTGTTATTATTTTGGATTGTTGTGGACTGATTTGGGAAACTTAAAAACCTAAAGGACCTTTTTGCAGTTTTACCGTTGACCGTAGTTGACTGACAGTTGGCTTTTATCGTAAACCTTTTTGCTTTGAGAAGACTGTTTGATGTCTGGAAAACTACTGGTTCGTTTGTACTGTCTGTTTTCGAAAAGGGTTTTTCTTGCAATTTACCACTGAGGGTATTTTGGTAATTTCCAGATTCTGAAAATCGAAAGAGTTTCTGAAAATGTTTTAAACTTAGTTTCTGTTTTTGTAAGTTAGTATTGACTTGACTTGCTAGCCTAGTTGGTTAGGTCCTTGCTTGACTAACTTAGAGGTCCCGAGTTCGAACCCCGACTTTACCATTCCTTTTTCAACCTTTTTCCTTCCGTCCGTTCGACTTCTAAATTGTGTTTAGTACTTTCTTGTTAGGTTCTCCGTTGTCCGTAAACCCGTAAAGTTCATTTCTTGTTGAAGGTCGTTTGCTCGCAAGCTAAGGTGAGTGTTCACCCCTAAACCTATTATTTGCGAAAAACTTGAAGGCTATGTGACTGTTTGTGTCTATTACTATCTACTGTTTACTGTATGCTTCCGCGTAAAAGTATAAGTCCTAAGTATGACTTTTGGATTTCTGTTTATTACTACTCTGTTCTGTACTGACCTTTCTGCAGGAACACCTCTCGGTGTTAATTAATTGTATCTGTTGTTCTGTATCTGTTCTGTTTCTGTGTGACCGGTCGATTAGGTTATGGTTAGGTAGGCTTGGGTAGTAGAGGACTATCGGGTTTGCTTGATCGTGGCCTAGTCTATTCCCTTTTAGGCGCGAGGCAGAAGTCGCTGAGGTCTATTAGGGTCGTAGGATCTGTTTCCCCAAAGTACACGGGGGTTTCTGTTTCTGTCCGGAGTTATGCATCCTCTGGAGGGAGTTATAAGGGCATTCTGGGAGTAGGAGCAATAAGGCGGGCTGCACCAACGGTCTACAACGTTTCTGTTCTGCAAATCTGTTATATGTGTTCTGTTCTGTTTGCTCGTTTTTCTGAAAAGGATTTGGTTTTAAAAACTGTTTACTTTCTGTTTTAACTTAGAACCTCACTGAGATCCTTTATCTCACACTCTTTTGTTTTTCCAAAATTCCTTCCTTCCAGATGCTGCTGAGGATGTGCGTGACTAGGAAGCCAGCGACTGAGAGAAGGGTCTGGGGTGTCACGGGTTTCTTTTCAAATTAAGAAGATACACTTTTATTGTCTTCATTCGTTGTCTTTTCGAACTTGAGTTGTCATTGAATATTATTTATTATCGTTAGCGTCAAAGATTGTTTTGGGCATTTATTGCTGACCGTTGTTATTAAAGTATTTTCGAATTTCCTTTTTCAAGAAAATATTTTGTTTTCAAAACCGATACCGTTACAGTTGGTATCAGAGCCAGGTTCAAACTCGAGCTTGCTAGGATAGGATCTTTTGACCTTTGAAGTGTGTGTGAGGGTCCGAGTCGCTGGTTAGGTCTTGTATTTTCTGTTGCCTTTCTGATTCGAGTCTTACGTACTAACCTTGAACCGCCTCTTCATCTTCTCTGTTCTGTTTCTGACTACCTTTGACCCGTTCTGAAACCGTTGACCTTTCGTGGTTGTTTGATTCTGACGTAGATATTAACTAGTTAACTGCGCGTGTGCTTACAGATAGGTATGAGTTCTGAGAAGAAGGTTATTCGTTCTCATCTAGTCGAAGGAGAATTTAACCCGTATACCTCCGTTCCTGTTGTTGGCGTTTACCCTGGATTCGTGATGGATAGAGTCGTGCATGAACGTGATCACTACTGGCTGGAGAACTTTAAGCTTCGAGATGTGATAGCAACGAAGGAAGCAGAGATCGGATTTCTGAAGACGGCCTTACGCGCCGCAAAGGAGCACTCTGGCTTTGTTACGTTAACTGCGTCCAATGTTGGCAACCGGATTCGCAGGAGGAAGGCTCGGAGGACGTTCCCCGAGGGTTGCGGACCATCCCGTAGAGGAAAGAGTGAAGACGAAGAAGAATCCGAAGAAGATCCCGAGGAGGACTCCTCTGAGGGAGAAGGAGGAGATGCTCACGTGCCCGAGGGACGTTCCGAGGAGGATAGCGAGGACGCTTATTAGGATAGTTGCCTTTTCGAGCTCGTACCGAACTTCTTTGTTTCTGCCAAACGAGTTTTTCCTTTTAGTTCAGCCGACTGAGACTGCTTATGCTTTTCCGTTTATTTGACTCTGTGGTTTTCTGTTTTCCTCGCTAAGACGAGTAGAGACCGTTTTTCTTTTGTTTTATTGCATGCTTGATTGTTTTGAGACTTCGTTGTTTTCTTGTTTTTGCTTTTTGTTTTAAAGTTCAAGGCATGTTTTCTTCTTCACTGCTCAGTTATACCTGTTGTAGAAGATTAAGTACTGGCCTTAGTTCTTTGTTTTCTGCTCTTCTCTAAGTTAGAGATTCGAGGTTGTTAAATCAACTACTAAGTAGTGCCCTTTGTTAGAATGAGTCGCAGAAACACTCGTGGTGCCAGCAGCAATGGAAGTGGAGACGATCAGCACGCTGAAAATGGAGACCAAGTGGACCGTATCATCGCTGCTCTGGGGAATTTCAGCGAAACCATTCGCCGCGCTGGAGCACCAACACCACCTGTTCAGCCTCCGCCACCACCGCCGATCCAGACCATCGATCAAGCTGCAGAACGGTTCACTCGATTCCATCCTGAGAGGTTCGAGGGAACACCAGATCCCCGTAAGGCTGAGCTCTGGATCGAAGGTATGGGGAACTTATTCTCGATCCTACATTATCCGGACGAGAGGAAGATCGAGCTTGCTGCTTTCCAGTTCGTGGGAGCCGCCAGGAACTGGTGGAGAACTGTGAATGCAAGATGGAGACAAGAGGGAGTTGCTCGTACCTGGGAGAATTTCACCAAGGACTTCATGGACAAGTACGTGCCTCGCCTGGTTCGCGAGAACCGGAGAGACGAATTTCAAGCTTTGGTGCAAGGGAACATGGATGTTGCCGACTATGACTCGGAGTTTACCCGGTTACTAAAGTACGTGCCGCATTTCCAGGATGATGAACGAGAGAAGGTTCGTCACTTTGTGAAAGGACTCAACTCTGAGATCCGGTACAGTCTATTTGGGACCAATATGCCTACCTATCTCAAGGCTGTCGAACTCGCCTCCGAGGTAGAGAGTGGTCTCAAGGAGATTAAGATGGCTGATAAGCCATACTCGAGCAAGAGGAGCTACTCTAGTTCTTCTGGGAGCCATGGAGGAGGAAGCCAATCTGGGTATAAGAGGGAGAATCGAGGAGGATATCACTCTGGATATCAGGCACCACCGGCGAAGTATTCCCGTACTCAGCATGACAACCGCTCTCGCAACACTACTGGAGGGTCTGGGCAGTCATCCCAGGTGATGCGGGTAAAATATGGTTCATGCCGTTTTCCTCATCATCTCCAAGATCTCCTCCTCCTAGAGTAGTTCTTGGGTTCATTTCTTAGCGGGAACCTGGGGACGGGGTGGGGCGGTTAGTGGTTTACCGGCCTGCCGATAGTCAGACCGGCGTTGCATTTAAGTGGTAATACCCGAAGGAAATGAAAGTATTTAGAGAGTGGAAGTGTGTTGAGATTGTGTTGAAATAGTAGTGTACCTTGGGCTATATATAGGCAAATGTGAGTGGGTCCTAGGTGATGGTAGATGCTTTCGAGGGTGTCAGTCCTTTCGAGGGTGTATGTCCTTTCGAGGGTGTCAGTCCCTTCGAGGGTGTATGTCCGTCCTTTCGAGGGTGTCAGTCTCTTCGAGGGTGTATGTCCTTTCGAGGGCATAGATGTTTCGGGGGTGTAAATGCTTGGTGGCTTTACGCTTTCGAAAGTCTCTGTCCTTTCGAGGGAGTAGATGCTTCGAGGGCATTTGATGGCATTTCGAGGGCATGCTACAGTGGTGACATAAATACCCTCATCATAAGTCCCCCAAGTTTTGAGAGAAGTCGTAAGTTAATCTGTCGAAACTTTCTTCTTCTTGGAAAGTCTTGGGGTCTGAGGGTCTGAGTGAGACTTTCTTTTTCGGACCTCTCTTCTTTTGTTTGAATTTATATCATCTTCTCGTCTTTGCTCAACTTTTGGTGGTGTATAGTATCTTTGATAGAAATTGACCTTTTTGGTCTAGACATGATGGATTTTGTCCATGTGTGCATGTCATAAGTTGCTCCGATTCTTGATGGAAATTGAGTACCCTATCATCAGTCCCCCAAGTTCTCGAAGAATGTGGTGACAATCTTTCGAGGAACTTTTGTTTGCTTTTTTTCGATCATCCGTTCTTTATGTTGGCAACTCTTTGTTGGTGCTTCAATGGTCACTCGTTAGTTCGAGGCCTTTTGAGGGTGTTCGAACTTTGAGCACCACCACATTCCCATATCATGAGTCCCCCAAGTTTCGATGGATGGTGGTGGGAATCCATCGAAATTTCAATGGTCTTGCTTCGAGGGATCTTCCGAGTGGGAAGGCGTGGGGCGATGCGGCTCTTGGGAAACTCCATCTTCCGGTCTCGAAATATCCTCCTCTTTTAACTCGTTCGCCCTTTTGTTAGTACTCCGGGTCGAAGCTTCTATATATCGAATTTGTTCACATGGCTTTTTGTTTGCTTTGATTTGTGTACTGTTATCTTTATGCTTCATTTCGATGCAGTGGCTTTTGTTTGATTGGTACATGTTATCTCCGTCAAAATACCAGTGTACAATCGTGGTATCCTCCGACTTGTCCCTTTGTGGGGGGGGGGGGGTCTAGAGGACTTCGAATAGTCGCTCGACAGAAGTACAGGAACCCGTCGGCCGTCTTTGACGGAGCGATATTCTCATCTCGAAACGCCTTTAGGGCTTCGAGGTGGTTTTTGTTTGATTGGTACATGTTATCTCCGTCGAAATAGCAGTGTACAATCGTGGTATCCTCCGACTCGTCCCTTTGTGGGGGGGGTCTAGAGGACTTCGAATAGTCGCTCGACAGAAGTACAGGAACCCGTCGGCCGTCTTTGACGGAGCGATATTCTCATCTCGAAACGCCTTTAGGGCTTCGAGGTGGTTTTTGAGGTTTCAAGGTGGTTTTTCCAACCACTCATTTATTCCTCATTTGGAGGTTTGGTGGTGATTTTTCCAAACTATCTGTTCTTTTTCCTCGTTTGGAGGCTTCCAGAACCGTATTTTACTCCTCGTGTGGAGGATTTGAGGTTCGTCTTTTGTTCGAGATGGTTTCTCCAACTAATCTCGTTTTAGTAGTTCGTTTAATTTAATACGCGGAGCTTGTCCATTCAATGTGAATGTATGAATGGATGAGTGTGGATGTATTAATGGATGAGCGTGGATGTATGAATGGATGATGGTGGATATATAATAAGTGATTTGACAGTAAGTTAGAATACTTACTTTTTCATCAGAAATGTGGAGCCTTATTTCCGGAACTCCTTTAATAAGATTGTAGTTGGCAATTGAGTTTCGAAATAAACGAAGACTCAATCTTTGAAAGTGTATCGTAGATTCAATTCCGTCTTTAAGTTTTCTTTTCCGAATCAAGGGTGTCGGACCCTTGATTCGGCCTTGTATGTGGTTCGAGAGCCAATTAGCGTAGTTGGGCCGGGATACTTTGTTGAGGCGCGGTCAATTTGTCGAAGTTGCTAGTGCATAACTCACTTGAAACTTGCGGAAAGGTCAAAGGACAAAGATGCAATTTTCCCAAATTGATGCTAATTTTCAACAACTTAAGATTCCATTCACGTGAATGGAATTTGTCCTCTTTCTTTATTTCTCAGACTGTCTTCCATCGTGAATGGAATTTGTTCCTTTCTTTCCCATTGTCTTCCCTCATTATCATTAGGGCCCTTAACATAATCGATTCTCTGCTTTCCATTACCAAGAAACGCACCCACTCTTCAAATTTCTTCTTCTCCATGTTTCAACCGAGCTTTATCAGACCAACAAGCCTCATCTTGCCCTCTAGACACTGCCTAGACTGATGAAATCTGGGATCGATTCTTGTCATCTGCTTCTTTTTTATAAATGTTGTTGCCGATGGGAGAGACGAGCCGCTAGTAGCAGATCTGGGGTTGCGGTGGTTTCGAGTTGGAGAGTTCGAGTGAGGTTTTTTGGAATCCGATTCGTGGCTTCAAAACAAAGGCTTTTCGAGTAGGTGGGTTTGGCTTTGAATCGGGTTTTCCGACCAGGATTTTAGGCCCGAAAATTCGACCCGAATGGTGTTGACAGATTTAGTGGAGGCGTTAGTAGAAATAAAATTCGAGCAGTAAAGCTTTTCGAACCGGTGGGTTCGAATGATATTCTTTGACCAACAGTTTGTTTTGGCGAGTTCAGTTGGCCCAACGTTGGGTCCGAGTAGCTGAGTTCGAACCGTGTTGCAAGGGTCCGAATCCGACGAATTAGGATGGAGACGTGCTTTGGCACGGGGTACTTGAGATGGTGGGTGAGTTCGAGCAGCTATTTATATTGACTGTTCCAAGTGCGTCTTGGAATTTCTTTCGAGCGGTTGGCTCGGTCTTTGACTACTCGAGTCCGTTTTCTGCATGTTCAGATTCGATCAATATTGCATATTGATATGGTGAGGCGGCACAAATGAGCTCGGGTAGCGTTAAATAGCAGAAGTTTCCGGAGTGGATGGCGGTGCCGAGTGGATTGAAACTCGGGCTGTGGTGGGTTTCGAATGGTGAGCCAGACCAAGATTTCTTCCGAGCGCGGTAGTGGGTGCGCACACGGTGAAAGGATGGTGGTTTCCGATTTGGGGAAACCTTCCGAGTCATTAAGCTCCACGGGTTCGCGGAGTGGTCGTCTTCTTCGACCCTTTTCTTTGAGCCGGTGTGTCGAGCCACCAGATTGTCTAGCTATCGGAGCCTTTTCTTCGAGCCTTCAATTGACAATTCGAGTTTTCTCTTCGAGTTCGACAGAGGATTCGGATTCGAGTTCCAATGATTTCACTAGTGATTTCTGGGTCGGAGCAACTTGTGCTGGAGCGAGTAGGTCGAAGTCGACTCGTTGGAGCCTTTTCTTGGAAGTTGTTCTCTGTAGGTTTCGCTGTACACTTTTCGTTACTTCGAGTCTCCGTAGACTATCTACTTGACTTTCGACTTTGACGCCCGGTTGTGTCTTTATAGTTTCGAGGAGTCAAGGTATTATTTCAAGTGAACTCAGCTGCCTCAATCTTCAACATGTTTGGATCTAGATCTGGGCAACGTTGGCCCCTCTAGTTGATGTCTCCCCCTCTAGTTGATGTCTCCCGGAGAAGACTTCATGATGGTGTAGATGACTGATTTTGTGATCTAAATTCTTAGTCAAGAATTCATCTCTTCCTTCCAACAATTCTCTCGCAAATTATTGCATCGCCGTTCTTCAATTTTCTTTCTGCTCGATCTTTAAACCCAACTTTACTGCATCGCCAAAATGTACCACCAAATCCATTTCCGCGATCAGCGAGTGGAGATGAATGGGTGGTGTCGTGGCGGCGCGGTGGTGATTGGTGGGGATGATAGGTACGGTGAAAAGACTCGAATTGAGACCTTGCTCAGAAGCCTCCTTGGCGAGTTTATCGAAATCGTAGAAAAGGCCCGGTTCTGTATTCGTGCAACTCATTTTTCTTTCTTTCTGCAAATCAAAGTGAAAGAAGAAGAGGAAGCTAATGGTGCGACTCATTTTCTTGGCTAATTCAGGTTGTCCGACGATGAGTCCAAGTAGTTGTCTGGACTTGATGTGGTCCGAGACTCCGAGTACTGGGTCAGTCACAATTTTCCGTGTCTCTCATCTCGAAAAGATTTAGTCTGCTTTGACTGGTCTTTATGAGTTCCCATGGTGTCGGTCTCCGAGGAGTTGTGCCCGACCCTCTATTTTTACCGTCTTGTCAGACCTTGATTCTCCAAGCTGTTTGGCCCGAATCCTTTGCAATCCGGAGTAGCTTAGCCTTCATATTTTTGAGATCGAAAAGATTCGGGATGGTAGTTGTTTACGAGTTGGGGGATCTCTTCCGAGTCATTGAAGTCCGACTTGGATTCGTTGTGGTTGAGTGGGTCGAATCCGAGCCGACTTGGATCTTCTCCAAATTCTTTTTTCGAGCCATCTCTCCGAGCCTCCTATTGGCAATTCGAGCTATCTTTGAGCTCGGCTGTGGATGTGAATTCGACCAGAGATATTTTGGGCTTTGTCCATGTTTAGATCTGGTTTAGATCTGGGCAAAAATGGCCCCTCGGTGTTGTCTCCCGGAGAAGACTTCCCGGCGGAACGTTTGGTGCGGCTTACCGGTTTTGGAGTCCAGGCTCCTAGGCAAGAGATAGATCTTTCTTTTCTCTTTTATTTTGCTGTAACGCTTCTTGTTATCTCATCATAAGAAAAATTATAATTTTGAGTGGTTCAAAATGATGATGTGGTAGACTAGTGGCATAATAGCAGATCTGATCTTTTTTCTTTTTCAAGCACAAATTTGGAGTATGTCGTCACAGTAGTGTGGTAGTGAATGTGTAATGGCATTAAAGAATTATGATGATATAACATAATACTTAGCTTTCACTGCGTTTGTTTGCCAGAAAGAAATCAGCACTGGCTTGGCCATCACCGATCAGATCTGCCGCCTACCATCCAGATCTGCCGCCTACCGTCCACCCCTTAGAGCCACAACTTTTTGTCCCGGATTCCCACAGACGGCGCCAAGATGATGCGGGTAAAATATGGTTCATGCCGTTTTCCTCATCATCTCCAAGATCTCCTCCTCCTAGAGTAGTTCTTGGGTTCATTTCTTAGCGGGAACCTGGGGACGGAGTGGGGCGGTTAGTGGTTTACCGGCCTGCCGATAGTCAGACCGGCGTTGCATTTAAATGGTAATACCCGAAGGAAATGAAAGTATTTAGAGAGTGGAAGTGTGTTGAGATTGTGTTGAAATAGTAGTGTACCTTGGGCTATATATAGGCAAATGTGAGTGGGTCCTAGCTGATGGTAGGTGCTTTCGAGGGTGTCAGTCCTTTCGAGGGTGTATGTCCTTTCGAGGGTGTCAGTCCCTTCGAGGGTGTATGTCCTTTCGAGGGCATAGATGTTTCGGGGGTGTAAATGCTTGGTGGCTTTACGCTTTCGAAAGTCTATGTCCTTTCGAGGGAGTAGATGCTTCGAGGGCATTTGATGGCATTTCAAGGGCATGCTACAGTGGTGACATACATACCCTCATTACCAGGCAAGGAAGAACTGCAACTACTATGGAGGAGTCAACCACGATGAGCACAACTGCTGGAAAAGACAGGGTTTATGCTTGGCTTGTGGGAGTAACGATCACAAGATTAGCCACTGTCCGAACCGTCATGCCATTGTCAAGGGAGGAAGATCAGGGGACTATGCTCCGAGAAATGATGGAAAGGGTACTATGGCGAAGCCCCGAGTTTTCAGCATAGGCGGTCATGAAGTTCCTGACACCGCAAATGTGGTTGAAGGTACGCTACTGATCGCTCAAACTTCTTCTAAAGCTTTATTTGATCCTGTTGCTACGCATTCATTTATTGCTGAAGTATTTGCTGAATCACTCGTTTTACCATACAAAGTACTACCCTACGCTTTAGAAGTATGTACGCCTTTGGGAGCTAGTCTAGTCACTAAGAAGTTCGTTGAGCGATGCGAGATTTCCATCCTAGGAAGAACTTTCCCTGCTGACCTAATATTTCTACCTCTATCAACCTACGATATTATTCTGGGTATGGATTGGCTGTCCGAGCACTACGCGCAACTGGATTATCGAACCAAGGCTATATCCCTGGGAAAACCTGGAGAGGAGAAAGTCGTATGGAAAGGAGATAAGAGAAAGGATGAGAAGTTTCTACTGTCTGCCATGGAAGCTAGGAGGCTGTACGTGAAGGGTGCCACCTGCTTTTTGGCGTATCTGATCAATAAACCCAAAGATCAGCCAAAAATCGAGGAAGTCAGGGTGGTTAAGGAGTTCAAGGGTGTTTTCCCTGAGAAGATGGATTCCGTACCCCCTGAACGAGAGGTGGAGTTTAGCATTGATCTGGTACCTGGCACTGCACCAATATCGAAGTCACCGTATAGGATGGCACCTGCTGAGCTCAAGGAGCTGAAGACTCAACTGCAAGATCTGGTGGATAACGGTTTTGTGAGACCTAGTTCGTCACCTTGGGGATCACCGGTTCTGTTCGTGAAGAAGAAGGATGGTACTATGAGGATGTGCATCGACTACCGAGGCTTGAATCAAGTCACGGTCAAGAACAAGTACCCCCTGCCCCGTATTGAGGAACTTTTCGATCAGTTGGAAGGTTCGAAGGTTTACTCAAAGCTTGATCTGCGACAAGGCTATTATCAAGTTAGGGTAAGGGAAGAAGACATACCTAAGACTGCCCTAAACACGAGGTATGGGCATTACGAGTTCGTAGTGATGCCTTTTGGCCTTACGAATGCCCCGGCTGTGTTCATGGATTTGATGCACCGAGTTTTTCAGCCGTATCTAGATCAGTTTGTTGTTGTTTTCAACGATGACATTCTCGTTTACTCAAAATCTGAAGAGGATCATGAGAAACATCTTCGAATTGTCTTGGAAACTCTTCAGAAAAACAAATTGTATGCCAAATTCAGCAAGTGTGAATTTTGGCTAGATGAAGTAGCCTTCTTGGGGCACATTATCTCTGGAGAAGGTTTGGAGGTTGACCCGTCGAAGATTGAGTCGATAGTCAATTGGAAGAGACCCGAATCTGTCACTGAAGTGAGGAGTTTTCTTGGTTTGGCTGGTTACTATCGCCGTTTTGTGAAGGATTATTCGAAGATAGCTGGACCCTTGTCCTCTTTAACAGGGAAAAATCCTAAGTTCGTATGGAGTGACAAGTGTCAGGAAAGCTTCGAGGAGCTGAAGAAGAGGCTGACCACCGCCCCTATACTAGCTCTTCCCGAGGGAACCAACGACTTTATAGTCTACACTGATGCTTCAAAGGAAGGTTTGGGTTGTGTACTGATGCAACGAGAAAAGGTGATCGCATATGCTTCGAGAAAACTGAAGCCATATGAAAGAAATTACCCAACCCATGACCTTGAACTAGCTGCTATAGTCTTTGCTTTGGGAAAGTGGAGACACTATCTTTATGGTCCTGAGTTCACCATCCTCACGGATCATAAGAGCTTGAAGTATGTGTTCACTCAAAAGGAGTTGAACATGAGACAACGACGATGGATGGAGTTTCTGGGCGATTACACCTGTACCATTCGATACCATCCTGGTAAGGCCAATGTGGTCGCCGATGCCTTAAGTCGTAGGGTACACGTGTCTAGTCTCGAAGTATCCAGATTGTCGTGTATGTTCGCCAATATCACTTTGAGATATGAGTTGGCAGGAAAGATTCTTGAGGCTCAATAGCATGACGAGGAGCTTCAGGATATCAAGGCACATATTACTGAGCCTCGAAATGCGAAATTCTCTATTGATGAGAGTGGAGCTCTAAGGTTTCAGGGTAGATTGTGTGTGCCTTCTGATGAAGAGCTTAGGCGATTAATTTTGGAGGAAGCTCATAAGTCTAAGTATTCGATGCATCCTGGAGGAAACAAGATGTACGAGGATTTGAAGAAGGTTTACTGGTGGACCTATATGAAACGGGATGTTGCACAGTTTGTGCAGAGTTGCTTGGTTTGCCAGCAAGTGAAGGCTGAGCACCAGAAACCGGGAGGTTTACTACAGCCACTCGAGATTCCACAGTGGAAATGGGAGATGATCACTATGGACTTTGTGACCGGTCTACCGGTAGCTAGGGGTGGTTTTGATAGTGTTTGGGTTATTGTCGATAGATTGACAAAATCGGCACATTTTCTACCCGTTAAAACCACCTACACATCCGAGAAGTTAGCCGAAGTCTACCGCGATGAGATAATCAGGCTTCATGGCACTCCAGTGAGCATTGTCTCTGATAGAGATCCGAAGTTTGTCTCGAGATTTTGGAAGCAAGTACATGAAGGCTTAGGTACTAAGTTGAATTTTAGTACCGCAGCACATCCGCAGACGGATGGTCAATCCGAAAGGACCATTCAGACTTTAGAAGATCTTCTGAGATTGTGTGTGCTGGATCACCAAGGAAGCTGGGCACAGCATTTGCCATTGGTGGAGTATGCTTATAACAACAGTTATCAAGCATCAATTGGCATGGCACCGTTCGAGGCGCTGTATGGTCGGAAGTGTAGATCACCACTGTATTGGGATTTGGAGGACCGAGTTTCCACACCAGTAGCTGGAGAGAGGACTCTCAGATGATACAAGAAACCTTGGAAAAGGTTAGACTTATCCGTGACCGTTTGAGAACTGCTCAAAGCCGACAAAAGAGTTACGCCGATAACCGTAGGCGAGATTTGGAGTTTGAAGTGGGTGATTTTGTCTTTCTCAAGCTATCTCCGAGAAAGGGAATTGTTCGTATGGGTCGTAGAGCTAAGCTGAACCCGCGCTATGTGGGTCCATACGAGATCATTGAGAGAGTTGGCATTGTAGCTTATCGGTTGCAACTGCCCACTACTATTACTGGAATTCATAATGTATTCCATGTATCTCAACTGAAGAAGTATTATCCGGATCTGTCGCACGTGATTCAACCCGAGGAAGTGACCATTGAGGAGGATTTGTCGTATGTGGAGCAACCGGTTCGTATTCTCGACCAGAAGGTACAACAGCTCCGTAATCGGCAAATCAAGCAAGTAAAGGTTCTGTGGAGAAATCATCAGTATGAGGAGGCAACCTGGGAAAGCGAGGATGACATGCGCCGGCAGTATCCCGAGCTCTTCAACTTTTCAGGTGCGAATTTGGGGACCAAATTCTTTTAAGGGGGGAAGAGTGTAACACCCCGTTTTTTTTTAATTATTTATTTAATTATTGAATTATTATTTTATTATTTAATTATTTATTTTTAGTTAATTAATTATCAGGGTAAATTATTTATTCGGTAATTAGTTAATTTAGTTTCGCGAAAGTTATTCGTTTCGTTTCGTTTGGATCAAGCTGGAGTAATCGATCTACTAGCCTTTTGGCCCAAATTGCGTAACCCAGTCAAAAGCCCATTTGACCGGCCCAAGTCTTAGCTAACCCTAACCCTAGTCTTCTCCTCACCCTCCTCTTTTCATCAGCCGTTTTTCACATTCAGAAAGAAAGAAAGAAAGAAAAGACTAGAGAGAAAAAGAGAAGAGAGAAAGAAGAAAGAGAGAGAGGAAGAGGGTTGATTGATTGCTGCCGCTGCCGTGAGCCGCCGCCGCCGCCGTCGTCGTCGCCGTCCGATACGCGCGCCGCCTCCGCCGCGTTTCCTCTCGCCGCCGCCGCTCTCTGTTTCGTTCGCCACGCCGCCGCCGCGCGTTCTGTTCTGTTCGTCTGCGTTGCGCCGCCGTTCGCCTGTCTGCCGTCGTTGCCGCTCCGATCTGCTCCGTTTCGCACCGCCGAGATCGTTTGATCTGTTCTGTTCGTCGCTCCGGTCCCGTTTCACCGCCGCCGCTGCCTGTTCATCCCGTCCGTCATTGTCCGTTCGACGCCACGCCGCCTGCCGATCCGCGCCGAACCCCTGTACGGATTCCGTCCGCCGCCGATTCGAACTTCTGTCCGTTCGAATCCGAATTCGATCGGTAAGATTGTTTTGACCTTTCGTTTCAGATTCAAACTCGATTGAATCTCGTTTTTAATTCTTTGTTTTCGTTTTGATTCGCAGCTTGATTCCTTTCTGTTCGATTCGAAGGTAAATCTCGAATCTTTTGTTGTTTCTTTCGATTCGAAGTTAGTATTCTGTTTCGGACAATTTTACCCCTGGACCGATTTACCCTTGTTCATTCTGACCGTATTATTTTGTTTCGAACCGAGAACCGGGACTTAGGTCGTTAGTGTAGTTACTGTTTGCTGGACTTGTGAACTTATTGACCTCGTTTGTTGAAATTGATTTCCTGTTTGACCTCGAAAGGACTTTGGACCTTGTTGTTATTATTTTGGATTGTTGTGGACTGATTTGGGAAACTTAAAAACCTAAAGGACCTTTTTGCAGTTTTACCGTTGACCGTAGTTGACTGACAGTAGGCTTTTATCGTAAACCTTTTTGCTTTGAGAAGACTGTTTGATGTCTGGAAAACTACTGGTTCGTTTGTACTGTCTGTTTTCGAAAAGGGTTTTTCTTGCAATTTACCACTGAGGGTATTTTGGTAATTTCCAGAATCTGAAAATCGAAAGAGTTTCTGAAAATGTTTTAAACTTAGTTTCTGTTTTTGTAAGTTAGTATTGACTTGACTTGCTAGCCTAGTTGGTTAGGTCCTTGCTTGACTAACTTAGAGGTCCCGAGTTCGAACCCCGACTTTACCATTCCTTTTTCAACCTTTTTCCTTCCGTCCGTTCGACTTCTAAATTGTGTTTAGTACTTTCTTGTTAGGTTCTCCGTTGTCCGTAAACCCGTAAAGTTCATTTCTTGTTGAAGGTCGTTTGCTCGCAAGCTAAGTTGAGTGTTCACCCCTAAACCTATTATTTGCGAAAAACTGGAAGGCTATGTGACTGTTTGTGTCTATTACTATCTACTGTTTACTGTATGCTTCCGCGTAAAAGTATAAGTCCTAAGTATGACTTTTGGATTTCTGTTTATTACTACTCTGTTCCGTACTGACCTTTCTGCAGGAACACCTCTCGGTGTTAATTAATTGTATCTGTTGTTCTGTATCTATTCTGTTTCTGTGTAACCGGTCGATTAGGTTATGGTTAGGTAGGCTTGGGTAGTAGAGGACTATCGGGTTTGCTTGATCGTGGCCTAGTCTATTCCCTTTTAGGCGCGAGGCAGAAGTCGCTGAGGTCTATTAGGGTCGTAGGATCTGTTTCCCCAAAGTACACGGGGGTTTCTGTTTCTGTCCGGAGTTATGCATCCTCTGGAGGGAGTTATAAGGGCATTCTGGGAGTAGGAGCAATAAGGCGGGCTGCACCAACGGTCTACAACGTTTCTGTTCTGCAAATCTGTTATATGTGTTCTGTTCTGTTTGCTCGTTTTTCTGAAAAGGATTTGGTTTTAAAAACTGTTTACTTTCTGTTTTAACTTAGAACCTCACTGAGATCCTTTATCTCACACTCTTTTGTTTTTCCAAAATTCCTTCCTTCCAGATGCTGCTGAGGATGTGCGTGACTAGGAAGCCAGCGACTGAGAGAAGGGTCTGGGGTGTCACGGGTTTCTTTTCAAATTAAGAAGATACACTTTTATTGTCTTCATTCGTTGTCTTTTCGAACTTGAATTGTCATTGAATATTATTTATTATCGTTAGCGTCAAAGATTGTTTTGGGCATTTATTGCCGACCGTTGTTATTAAAGTATTTTCGAATTTCCTTTTTCAAGAAAATATTTTGTTTTCAAAACCGGTACCGTTACAGTTTTCATCTATGATTGTTATGATTGCTATTGTTGATTTCGATTTGGATATGAGTAGCTAAATTTCTAGTTGGTGATAGTATGTAAATTCATAGCTAGGGTTCATATTGTGCATGATTGAGTTTCTGAATCTTTTGTTTGTGGAATTGTTTTATTCGATTTGTTGGTCCGACTAAGCCAACTACCCTCGTATAAAGGTTTTTGGTCCCTTTAAACAACAAGAAAAGACTAGAGGGGGGGGGGGGGTGAATAGTCTTTTCAAACTTTTGTCGTTTAAAACTTTCTCAGCAAGTACTTATTACTTTTCAGTAATGAGATTGCTGATACTTAACTTTCTCAGCAGGCGTAAGTTACTTTACAGTAGCTTGGTTTGCTGATACTTAAAATCAGAGAGCGGAAGTCTTTGAAACAATAAGTGCTTTTTCAGCAAGTGATGTGAGTGACTGTGTACAAACAGATAAAATTTGCTGAAAGCTAAATGCAGTAAGTAAATCACACAAACGCTTTTTAGAGTGGTATCTGAGAGTGGCGTAATCTCCCAACTAATCCACTTTGTCCTTTCTAGGACTGAATCCACTAAGATATGATTGAGGTTCCTTACAATCTCCTATCTAAAGCGATTCAACAGAAACCAAAGCACACTTGCTTTGTCTCCAACCTAAATAGAGAACTCAACCTTGTTCTCCACCAAACTTGGTACTTTTAATCAGCAAAACTATGCTTGATTAAGTTCCCCCTGAATATCACGCCTGAAAGGGTGTATTTTCAGTTAGAGAGTTTTGGGGTGAGATAACTTAATTATAACTTCTTCAGTTGCAACAAGTAATCTAAGAAACACAACTTGGAATACTTTGCAGTAAACAAGTTTGATTGTTTCTGGTGTCAAGACTTGTTCTTGTTCGAAAGAAAGAACACTTAACTAATTTCTTAGCCGAGTTTGTTCTACTTCTTCACAAGTAGCTTTTTCAAGCTTTAAGTCTTGGAACGGATCAATGGCAGTAAGAGTGTTTGAAGGTTTGTGAATTTTAAGCACAAGTGAGAGTTTGATCACGTTGTTGACACACTTCAACTCTTTGCCGGATGACCTCTATTTATAGTGCAAGTAAGGAGCCGTTTGAATTTCAAATCCTAAGGCTTTTGTTCCTTAACATGTCACTATCTTGCTTTTGTACTTTCAGCAGCAACCTTTGTTTGTCTTCTAGTCTTTATGTCCTTCGCGTGTAAGCTTTGCATTAAATGCACCTTTGAATAGAATTCAAACAGTAACAATGGAGCGCAAAATCACGTACATTCAGCAAGAGGTCACATATGTTCATCAGCAAGTGTTTATTCTCAGTTTCAGCAAGCACAACCTACTCT
This sequence comes from Plantago ovata, assembly GCA_028274465.1. NCBI lineage: Eukaryota > Viridiplantae > Streptophyta > Magnoliopsida > Lamiales > Plantaginaceae > Plantago > Plantago ovata. The sequence goes on from CM051457.1 coordinate 83,852,799, forward strand.
GTCTTTCAGATTTTCACTTATGCAACGCTGTTGCTGAAAATTTCACCTTCCGAGCAACACGTGCCTTACCAGTCTTCAGCAATCTTCAAGTCTTCAAGTCTTCAAGTCTTCAGATCTTCAAAAGTCTTCAAGATTCTGACCGGTTTCTTATTTGCTTCAATAATTTGTTTATAATAAACAAAATACATCTTCAGCAAATGCTTCAATAGGTCATTTTCTTTTCAGAAAATAAGTTACATCAAAGCTAAGCATCAATAAGATATTTTCTTTTCAGAAAATAAAATACATCATACGCTAAAGTGTCAATAAATTAATTTCTTCACAGAAATTAAAGT
>CM051457.1:83853233-83881224 GCA_028274465.1 Plantago ovata
CACAAGCCAATGAAGCTTATGAACCATCACTCCAAGAAGTCTCTATTCGACTGGATCTTGAGGAAGAAGCTGCCATTAAGCCCCGCTTGATCGTCCGTGACCGTAAAATTCAATCCCAGCAAGTTATGCTCATACACCGGCCTGCCGAATGCTATATAGCTTTGAGGGCAAAAGGAACTGGAAATGGCACACTTCCAACCGCTTCAATGGGTACGATGTATCGCTACTCCAAGAGTTCTATGTAGGATACACAGACCGTGCAGACATGGGGGGTGTTCCAGTGTGGAACACAATAGTGCCATGGACTCCTCAATCGATTTCTAACTTTATCCACTTTGGGGAACTGGAGTTTACCGGGAGCGCGCATGAATATAAGTACTCGAGAGGGGGCCGGGTGATTGACGAGGGAGTCACATAGGTGATTTTCCACAAGGAGTATGTGTACCCATTTGGTGCTAGACCGGAGAGAATGGAGAGGAAGGACCTCAATCTTGAGGCTAGGATGGCTATGAAGTTCATTATGGCCAATCTCATTCCTCGGACCAATGATACTTCCATTCAGCCTTGGTATGCAGAGCTCATCTACTGTCTATTGGGTAGGCACCGTATCGATATTGGCAGCATTATCTATGAGGAGTACCATAGACATTGGAACAAAAAGAAGAAACCATTTGTTTTTCCTTTCTTGATCACCGCCTACTGCAAGTACCACGGGGTTGAAGGTATAGATGAGTCGGGCTCCGTCACCTCGGCCTTGACTCCAACGTCTATCCATGAGCAGGAACATATGTTCCGTCAGAATGTACCTTAGACCGCCATCACTGATGATGCAGCAGCTAGATCTCCATCTCCCTCACCTCCTGCGAGTGATGGCGATGACACGGAGACCAATGATAGGGACCATATTCCAGACACTGCCGCTCCAAGTGGATCACAACAGCCACTGCGGGTAGCACGTGGTTCCAGGGGATTTGATTCTACTGAGCTCAAGACCTACCTTGATGACAAATTCCGTGGGTTTGATGCGAATGTTGCAACTCTGACCACCACTGTCCAGGGTTTGCAGCATACTCTTGATGGTTATGTTGCCCAACGCAACCGTGATTGGGAACTCGCTGAGGAGCATCGCCGGAACGAGAGGTAGCTCATTTTGCAGCAGCAGATGCTCTTGGACCGTCATCAGGAGACCTTACAACAGTCTCAGGATCTTTTCTCTGACATGTGGAACGACTATTACGGGGAATATGGCCCGGATTACTAGTCTTTTCACATGTCCATTCTGGTATACTCAGCCGACAGAGGCCACACATTCGGTAACATCTAGTATCACTTTACATTCCTCATTCTCTCTTTTGCTGGAGACCAGCTTGAGCTTCATGTGGGGGGGGGAGTGTTATGTGAATTATGATGTTAGTTTTGTATGACTTGTTCTCGTTGAGTATTGTATCTTGTACTTAGATTCTACTTTGTTTGCACGTTTACCGCTTTCTTAGGATTTAGTTTGTTCGTATGCATTCATCCTTAGTCAAGTTTTGCATGTGGTTGTGTGGAGTTTATTGCCAAATATTTAGAACTTTTTTATTGTATAGACTAAGTGTTTTTCACCATTGACCATGCATTGCATTTCTATTGAATAGTTTGAGGTTTGTCTAGCTTGGCTTGTCATATTCGTATGTGCACTACTTAAACTTGGTAGTCTCGACATCACTATGTGGTGTTTTCTCTACTGCGGTTCACGAAGGCCTTATAAAATGTTGCATGTTAGAGTCTTTGGTTGTATTCTCGTGTAATTATGTACCTAAGAGGCAACAAGTCTTCACCTTGCTTTTTGAGATTGCTAAATGCCTAGGAAGGAGGTAGAGTGAGGTCTGTGATCCTTTGTTTGAAACCTATTCTAACGAATAGGTTTGGGGAGGGGGTTACCATTGTTATGACTTGTTTTTCGACTTGTTGAGTCATGTTGAGTTTGTTTTTTCTTCTTCTTTCTGAGTTTGTGCTCCAACCTATTCTTTCGAATAGGTTTGGGGAGGTCGTTGTAGAGTCGTTGTTATTTCTTTTCATTGTTGCTACTGCTGGCTATATACAAAAAATAAAAAATGGAAAAAAAGAAAAACAATCTATTCCAGAAATCTGGAAAAAGAAAAAAAAAAGAAAAGAGAAAAACGTAAAAAAAAGAAAAAAAAGAATAAGACCCAAAAAGACAAAAGAAGGGTCCAAGCAAGCCAAAAAGCAGTTTAGCAAAGCGTTGAATTATTTTTCAGCTTTTGTAGTAGTTTGTAATCGAGTTGTAAATTCTTCCTTGTGTGTTCGTGTCTCCTAGTCCAAGGCCTGTTCTAGACCACCCTCGTCCTGCCATTCAGGAAGTGGTGAAGAGTCTTTGCTCTAAGAGTCGGGTAGAATAGGGGAGTGTTGTCTATTAGGGAACCCTCCTTCATTTGATGAGAGCCAATATTGGTTCGACCTCTCCTGAGGAAAAGTATCACTTGGTGAACAGTAGTAAGCCCTCAGTTTCATAGGCACGGGGCAACCATTTATATTTTATTATGCATCATTGCGTCGTCACTGACCAGGTCCAGGTAGAGAATGTTACGAGAGACTCCCTTTTTTAACAAAGTGCATATGTGAATGTGTATAGGTTCAATCGAGGCATTCTTCAATCTACTTCCATGTTATGATTTGTATTGTCCTTGTTCATAAGCATATGGTAGATATAATAGATTAGTTCTTCTTGTTTGGCATGAGATTCCTCTTTGTGTTGCATGTAGTTTGCATAGAGTCTAGCTAGTTGCTTGAGGACAAGCAAATGTTCGGTTTGGGGAGTTTGATGACAGTGTTTTTTACACTTTCATTCGGTTCTTTTTCACCAATTTAGCTATCCTCTTGTATGCATTTTAGTGCATTTTGTTAGAATAATGTCACGTTTCCATTTTCTTTGTTATTTTCAGGATTTAGGTGAAAATCGCACTTTTGGATATGAATCATGGCGAAACATTGAAGTTTTGGTGCAACGAGATCACCCGTGGTGTGTCAAGGAGTACAGGGACGTGTTTCCAGGCCATAAGACCAAGTTTCAGAGTTCAAAGTCGTGCCAAGGACCAAAACGTTGAAGACTTGGAGGAGAAAAGCACGGGCAATTCTCTGCCTGTGCGAGGCGCACCGCCTGGCACCCCAGGCGGTCCGCCTGGTGCCGTTTCGGGGTCAGATATATATATTTTGTAAAGTGTCGAATTTTCAGATCTTGGATCATACTTTTGCAGACTTAAACGCTAGAGCTTGTTCTGGGTTTTCTTTGACTTAGAACTACTTATTCTTAGCGATTTGGAGCATGAAGGTAGAGATTTGGACATCTATTGATCTCACCTTGCTAGATCTTTGTGAGTTTAGCAATTCACCGGAGATTGACAACCCTCGGTGGTAACTTTGTATCTCACTATTTTCTGCAAGATCTTTCAATTCAACCATGTTTTCATTTATGATTGTTATGATTGCTATTGTCGATTTCGATTTTGATATGAGTAGCTAAATTTCTAATTTGTGATAGTGTGTAAATTCATAGCTAGGGTTCATATTGTGCATGATTGAGTTTTTCAATCTTTTGCTTGTAGAATTGTTTTATTCGATTTGTTGATCCGACTAAGCCAACTATCCTCGTATAAAGGTGTTATAAACACTAGGATAATTCAAGATCATTGTTTTCGATATTTACAGTTATCAAGTACTGCTTGCACTAAGCCTGACAACCTTAGCCAAGTATTAGTATAGATAAGAGGCTTTCAAAATACATGTCAAAACCTGTCTTTTGGTGTTTGTTAATTCGAATTACTTTTAAAGCAGTACGTGTTGCACTTTCATGCATAATTAGAACATGATGCTTAGAATGAGCATTACTATCACCAGCTCTCGTCATATATTGTTAAGTAAAGCTAAGTTAAATTTGTTTACTGAATTTATTTAGTAGTTATTGTAGTTAAAGCTAGTTAAGTCCCTAGAGATCGACACTCGATGTCATCTTACTTCTGCACTACGTGTTTTGTGTAGTTTTGAGTTGCCCTTTGGATTTTAAACAAATTCATTTGATTGTTCGAGTCTGACAATCTCGTTTATCAGTGACAAAATGTGTCGGCATAAAACTGGTCACAAGAGCACCCTCACAAATTCCATACGTGACAAAATTTTTGTTCGTCACAAACCCTCTTTCGTTAGTGACGACTACATTTTCTAATGAAACACATTTTTTTCATCACAAATCATAATGGGCCGTCCAAACTTGGTCGTCATAAACGACAGCATAGTTCATCACGAAAGCAAGTTCCGGGCAGCTTCACACTCAATCACAAATGCTTAGCCTATTTGTCACTAAAGGTGACCTCGGGCAGCTAGATTTTCATCACAATTGATACACAATGTCATCACCAAAGCCAAACTTCGACGCCGGACCTTTCATCACAATTGGTCTATTGATTCATCACAAAATCTTCTAGCCATGTAAATTGCATCACAAAAGCTATGCATTTTCATCACCAAATCCAAACTCCGGCGCTGGACCTTTCATCACAATTGGTCAATTGATTCATCACAAAATCAACTTTCTGGCCATGTAAATTTCATCCCAAAAGCTATGCATTTTCATCACCAAATCCAAACTCCGGCGCCAGACCTTTCATCACAATTGGTCTATTGATTCATCACAAAATCAACTTTGCGGCCATGTAAATTTCATCACAAATATTCACTATATCATCACAATTATTAGTATCCAATATTGTAATTTTCATCACAAAATGTTATGTAATTTATCACGATTGACGTTCTTCCGGATCCGTAATTTTCATAATATATATTGCAGTAATGAGATAATACAATAAACAAAACATAAGAAAGGAAATATTAATAATATATATCTTTGTTCAAGATACGAACATTGACATTCTTGTGACCTAGTTCTCGGGTTAACATAATGCCCGAATATCACTAACACGCAAAATGTACCATAATTGTCCAAACTAAATAGAAGACTCAAAATTCAAACAAGTCCAACACAAAAAAAGAACTACTTAAACCACAACCAAATTGATCGATCATGTGCCTTTCTACCTGAAGTTCAGCCACCAATCCACTCTATGCAGTTCCCTCATCATCATCCAATCCATTATCTACACAAAACAAAGAACATGAATAAGTTAAAGAGTACACAAGCAACTGATACGGAATGCTCAACCTTAGCTTCACTAATCAAACAAACCTCTATTGCACTAATGGAACACAAACCAGTAGAGGTGCAACAACATCATTATCAATTAAGGTCCGGAAAGATCAACCATACAGAGAATGCATTCATCCATAAAATACATCTAGTATTATGACAGAAACCACTCTATTCAGCCAGATCCAAACAAGACACATAAATATAACATCACATTAATTCAACCCTCCAGAAAGTATAGAAAGCAGTTCAAACCTTCGTTTCAGTCACAATCAACAAACACACCACAGAAAACAGGGACCAGATCAAGAAATTTTCCGCAACAACCTCAATTCAAACCAGATAACTTAACTAGTTAATTGAGTTCCAGCTACATTATCAATCACCTTATCAGGTAATCATATAAACACCAAAGTCCAATATAACACTTGTTAGGAAACTTGTAATTTTGATGAGCAATTAACCATGCTAAATTAAGGAAAGTCCAGTAACTAGTACTCTTAAGGTCCATAGGAATTTAGAATTTTAAGGACATTGTAAAAGAGGAACGTTTGCTGAAAACTTAGTGTAGGTGCTAGATAGGTGTTTTATTCGCTTATGATGTATCTTGTTTTCTGAAAAGAAAAACAACCTATTGAAGCATTTGTTGACGATGTACTTTGTTTACACAAACAAACTATTGAAGCATTAGAACCGTTCAGAAACTTGAAGAATTCGAAGACTGAAGACTAAAGAAGATTTCTGAAAATGGTATCTACAAAGGCACATGTTGCTCAGAAAGTGGAAACTTCAGCAACAGCTTGCATAAGTGAAAATCTATATGACAGAGTAGGTTGTGCTTGCTGAAACTGAGACTGACCACTTGTTGAAATACATATGTGACCTCCTTGCTGAAAGTACTTGAATTTACGCTCCAACGTTCATATTTGAATTCGATTCAAATGAACATTAAATGCAAAGTAAGCACGCGAAGAACATGAAGACTAGAAGACAAATAATTAAGGACGCCGTTGAAAGTACAAAAGCAAGATAGTGACATCTTAAGGAACAAAGCCTTAGAATTTGAAATTCAAACGACTCCCTTGATTCACTATAAATAGTGGTCATCCGGCAAAGAGTTGAAGTGTGTCAACAACGTAATCAAACTCTCACTTGTGCTTAAACTCTCATACCCTTCAATACTCTTTACTGCCATTGATCCGTTCCAAGACTTAAAGCTTGAAAAAGCTACTTGTGAAGAAGTGGAACATACACGACTAAGAAATTAGTTAAGTGTTTTTTCTTGCGAACAAGAACAAGTCTTGACACCAGAAACAATCAAGCTTGTTTACTGCAAAGTATTCAAAGTTTTGTTTCTTAGATTACTTGTTGTAGCTGAATAAGTTATAATCGAGTTATCTCATCCCAAACCTCTCTAACAGAAAAACACCCTTTCAGGCGTGAAATTCAGGGGAACTTAATCAAGCGTAGTGTTGTTGATTATAAGTCCCAAGTTTGGTGGAGAACAAGGTTTCGTTCTCTAGTTAGGTTGGAAACGAAGCAAGTGTGCTTTGGTTTCTGTCGAATCGCTCTAGATAGGTGTTGTAAGGAACCTCAAACTTATCTTAGTGGATTCAGTCCTAGAAAGGACAAAGTGGATTAGTTGACAGATTACGCCACTCTCAGATACCACTATAAAAGTGTTTGTGTGATTTACTTTACTGCATTTAGTTTTCAGCAAAGCATATCTATCTGTACACTGTCACTCTGTTCACTTGCTGAGACTATCACTTACTGACAAAGCACTTATTGTATCAAAGACTTCCGCTCTCTGAATTTAAGTATCAGTAAAACTCGTTACTGAAAAGTGACTAGTACTTGCTGAGAAAGTTAAGTATCAGCAAACTCATTACTGAAAAGTAATAAGCCCTTGTTGAGAAAGGTTTAAACGACGAAAGTTTGAAAAGACTATTCACCCCCCCCCCCCCTCTCTAGTCTTTTCTTGTTGTTTAAAGGGACCAACAAGTGGTATCAGATCTGGAGGTTCTTTAACCTTCATCACTGAACCTAGATCCCCTTAGGTGCTTTCCGTAAATCACTCTCACTTGATCAGTTTGGTAGTCTTTTGCTCACAGGATGTCTTTAGGAGACGCTCCCTTGCTGAAGCTGGAAAACTATGAAAAATGGAAAAACAACATGATGCTACATCTTGAGGCCATTAGTGATGATATGGTTACTGTCATTAATGATGGACCTATCAAGATCACTAAGGTTGAGAGAAGTTTTCCCCACAAAACCACAGAAGCTGGAAAGGAAACTATCCTAGGTGAACAAGTTGATACTGTCGTTCCAAAACCAAGAGAGGAATGGACTTCCGACGAAGCCAAGAGATTCCGTCTTGATGGCCAATCAAGAAACATCATCATTCGATCAACTCCGGATACTATACAGTGCAAATTGTGGGGTGCCAAAACTGCTAAGGAAGCTTGGAAAATGGTTCAAGATCTTTGTGTTGGATCTGACAAAACCAAGGAAAACAAACTCGAAGTGCTGAAGTTAAAGTTCCAGAACTTTAAACAAGGTACAAATGAGTCACTGGCAGACTTGGACTTCAGATTCACAACTCTAGTTAGTGAGATGGCTACCTTGGGAGTTAGAAATCTTTATTCAGATTCTGAGAAGGTGAAAACCATTATCAGAAGTCTGAACCAAGAATGGATCCACACTCAGAATTTCTACTACAATCAAGGAATGCCAAACATCACACCTACAAAGTTGTTCTCTCATCTTGCTACTGTCAACTACGCGACTAAGCAAAGAGAAAATGTGTTTGTTGAAAAATCGCAAAACATTGCTCTTGCTGCAAAGCCGTCATCTTCTGAAAAGAAGAATGATAAAGAGCCCGCTGATGAAAATGCTTTAGTTGTTAAAAACATGAAGAAATTCATCAGTAAGGAACTTGAAAGGCGAAAAGCAAAAGAGAAGCTGAAAAAGCATCTAGGTAACAACTACCATAAATACAAGAATGAGGCTAGCTCGCTGAACAAGCAAGCTCAAAAAGCAAACTCCTGTGAAGAACCAGCAGTTGGAAATGATCTCTGCTTTTACTGCAAAAAGCCTGGACACTTCAAAGCAAATTTTCCTTCACTGAAAGGAAAATCTGCTGAAAAGAAGAAGAAGTTCAAAAGAGCTTTGATTACTGAAGAAAAGAAGAAGCTTCAAGCAAAAATCGATGCGTTGTGCATTGATACCAGCTCCGAAGACAGTGAGGAAGAAAGCTCAGATACTGTAGATGAAGAAGCCACTCTTGACGTAGAGATTGGCAAAGAAGTTTGTGGAATAGCTATGGAATCTTAATTATCCAGATGTGTCAAACTACGAATTCTGCCTCATGGCCGGTCAGGTAAACAGTCCTACCTCAGACTCTGACTCAGAAAGTGAAGATGAGATTGACCTTGACATGATTCAAGGAGAAATCGAAAGATTTGAGAAAACTCTGAGCAAACAGCAAGAGAAACTACAGAATGCTGAAACTCTGACCAAGCAGACTACTGAAAAGTACGTATTCCTGAAGGAAGAGACAGAAAAGAAAGATGATGAAATATTGCATCTTAAGAAGTTGATTGCTGAAGCTACAGAGAAGAATTCTCAGACGACAATAGAATTGGAAGAATATCAGTCTTCAATTCTAAAGTTACTTGCTAAAATACAAGAAATGAAAAAGATGAAAATCAATTTCAAATCTTATGCTGATGCAAGTAATAAGCTGACTGAACTAAACTCTTATCTGAGAGATCCATCTCAGAAAGAAGGTTTAGGTGCAACGTATGAAGGTGATGACGTAATAATCTTGAGTAAAGACAAATCACCAATTACCTATGTACGTGCAACTGATAGTGGTCAACCAGAACTCTATCAGATTGGTCAATCTAAGGTTGCTGAAAAATGCAATCAAGTACCTACGACCGTAAAGCCCGCTGTTGCTACTCAAAGTAACAAGACTTTAAAAGGAAAACAGGTTGCTGAAAAGCAAACTGTAAAGAAAAAGGATGCTGTAAAGCATTCCGCCAAACAAGTTGCTGAAAAGCAATTTGTTAAGTCAAAATGCAAGATTACTAAAAGTACTCAGAAGACCTTTGCTGACAAACCTGAATCAAGTAAGGTCGCTGAGACAAAAACTCAGCATTCTCCAAAAAGTGGACTCGGTTTCAAACCAAGCAAAGTCAACTTTTTCATGAGTATAAGCAAAGTCAGCAAAGATACTTCAAAGAAATGAGCAAAACCAAGCCTAAGAGTTCTGACAAGACTCAAAACGCTAGGGCCAGAAGGAACCTTGCTAGAAAATAACTTACTGAAAAATATGTTCAACAAAAAGGTCAACCGAGCAAGACACCACATCAGAAAGTGGATTTGATCAGCACGAATCAAAAGTATTTTGGCTCAAAGCCTTCTAGTTCCTCAGCAAGTAGAAAACAAGTCAAAGTTGAAAAACTTAAGACTTGGGTTTCCATTGGACGCATTCTTGAACATGTTAATGGACATCCAATATTTGATAATTAACTTGTTTGCTCTTGATTGTGCAGACTTCAGCCACGGAGATAAACGATGCAATCTGGCACTTTGACAGTGGTTGTGGAAAGCACATGACGGGCAACAAGAATAACCTTATAAACTATAGACGGTGGTCTAAAGGTGGTGGAGGCTCTGGTTCTACAAAAGGCTACGGTGATGTGAAGTTAGGATGCATTACCATTTCGGGAGTTGTTTATGTCAAAAATCTTAAGTTTAACCTTTTCAGCATGAGTCAATTTGATGATACAAGATACTTCATCAAAATCAAAAGTGATGAATGTAAACTTATAGACTTTGAGACAAAGAAGGTTATTATGGTTGCTAGAAGACCAGGAGGCTTGTACACTGTAGATTGGTCTTCAGCAATCGTTGAAAAATGCCTTGTCTCAGATCACGATTGCCTCATTGAAAAAGCATGATTATGGCATAAACGAACAAGTCACCTAAACTTCAAGACGCTGAATAAGCTGTCTTAAAAGGCACTTGTGGTTGGATTAGCTAAGGTTACTTTCAAGAAGGATGGTGTTTGCAATTCATGTCAGCAAGGAAAGCAAACCAAATCTTCTTTTAAGAACAAGGCAGTACCGTCAACTACAAAACCTTTACAACTCTTGCACATGGACTTGTTTGAATCTTCTTCAACAAGCTATGCTGGTAAGAAGTATGATCTGGTGGTGGTAGATGAATATTCAAGATTCACTTGGGTAGTATTTATCAAACACAAATCTGAAACAAGGACTGAAATACCTAACTTGCTGAATAAGCTTGAAGTCATGAAAAATGACAAGGTAAAAGTCATAAGGACATACCATGGTACTGAGTTTGTAAACCAGTACATAACTAAGTATTGCACTTCAAAAGGCATACAACATCAGTTATCCTCAGTAAAGACACCACAACAAAACGGTGTTGTTGAAAGGAAGAATCGCACCCTAAAAGAAGACGCAAGAACAATGCTTGCTGACACTGAAATAAGTGAGGCTTACTGGGTTGAAGCGATTAATACCGCCTGTTACACTCAAAACAGATGTCTGATTACTAAGGAATACAACAAAACTCCTTATGAGTTATTTGCTAGAAGACCTCCTAACATCACCCATCTAAGAGTATTTGGTTGTAAATGTTTTGTTCTTAACAATGGTAGAGAATACCTAAGAACATTTCAACCAAAGGCAGACGAAGTGATATTTCTTGGTTACTCCTTGCATAGTAAAGCTTAGAGAGTTTACACCAAAAAGGCACAAAAGATCGAAGAATCAGTGCATGTTGTATTCTACGAAAAGTCACAAGGAGTGCCTGCTGAAGAAGAATTATCAGATTGTATGAAGAAGCTACTCATACACGAGCAAAGAACTGAATCTGATGCTAGGCAAATCAAGTCAATTGAACTAAATGATGATTCTGACAATGACTCTCCTCCCCCAAGTCATGACAAGATAAATATAGTTCATGACAAAGAATTTCCAGCAAAAGACGCAATTGCTCCGGATGTTGCTGAAACTATGCAACTTCATGTGCCTGCTGATGAGTTACCACAATCTAGCAATGCTGAACAAGCAGTTGCTGATGAACCGATATCACCAGAGACACAACAAAATACCAGTAGTACTGAGCAAGTACATACTGAAGAGTCACATGCTGATGAGCAAACTTATCCAGATCCAAAGAGTAGAAAACCTGTTAACAAATGGATTAGACATCATCCCTCTACGAATATGATTGGTGATATTGACAAACGCCAAGTGACTAGATCCAAAGTATCTGCTACTCATGGACTTGCTGAAGAAGCAAATGTCGTAGAAGTAGAAGCTTTGTTCTCTGGCTTTGTTTCAGAAATTGAACCCAAGACCAGAGAAGAAGCTCTAAAGCATTCTGAATGGATCAAGGCAATGCAAGAAGAACTGGATCAATTTGAAAGGAACAAAGTCTGGAAACTTGTACCTCTTGCTGAAGGCAAGAAAGCTATTGGTACAAAGTGGTTGTTTAGAAACAAGCTGAGTGAGTCTGGTGAAGTAACTAAGAAGAAAGCACGTTTGGTTGCTCAAGGTTACTGTCAGACTGAAGGATTGGACTATGATGAGTCTTATGCACCAGTTGCAAGATTGGATGCAATTAGACTTTTCTTGGCCTTTGCTGCTCACAATGACTTCATTGTTTATCAAATGGATGTTAAAAGTGCATTCTTGAATGGTGAACTTGCTGAAGAAGTCTACTTGGAACAATCCCCTGGCTTTGAACTTCCCTCAGAAACCAAGATGGTATACAAGCTTCAGAAAGCTGTATATGGTCTAAAGCAAGCACCTAGAGCTTGGTATGATACCTTAGCTAAGTTCTTGCTGGATAATGGTTTCAAGAAAGGTGAAGTTGACAAAACTTTGTTTACCATGAACCATGATGGTAAAATACTCTTAGTTCAGATTTACGTGGATGACATAATATTTGGATCTAAGGACAAACAACTTTGTGATGATTTTGCCAAACTCATGACAAACAAATTTGAAATGAGTATGATGGGAAAATTGAATTATTTCCTAGGATTGCAAGTCAAGCAACTCAAGGATGGAATATTCATAAATCAAACAAAGTATGCGAAAGAAATGCTCATAAAGTTTAGGATCAAAGAGGAAGAAAAACCTGAAAAGATCCCTATGAGTGTTGTTACCAAACTGGGCTATACTAAAGAAGATAAAAGTGTTGAACAACACAAGTATAGGAAGCTCATTGGTTCCTTGCTGTATTTAACAGCAAGTAGACCTGACATTCAGTATGTTGTTTGTGTGTGTGCAAGATTCCAATCTGATCCAAGAGAATCACACTACAAAAAGGCACTTAAGATACTGAAATATGTCAAAGATACAGTCAATGTTGGATTATGGTATCCTAAAGATTTTGGACTTGAATTGGTTGGTTATTCTGATGCTGATCATGGAGGATCAACCCTTGATAGAAAAAGTACTTCTGGAACTTGTCAGTTTCTAGGTACTAGATTAATATCATGGTTTAGCAAGAAGCAAACCTGTGTTGCCAATTCATCCACTGAATCTGAATACATTGCGGCTGGTTGTTGTACAACTCAAATCCTATGGATTCAGCAATAATTAAGAGATTATGGTATTTCTGCAAAGAAAACACCAATCTTTTGTGATAATACAACTGCTATTGCTATCACGCAAAATCCTAAGTTCCACTCAAGGACAAAGCACATTGATATTAGACATCATTTCATTAGAGATCATGTGGAAAAAGGAGACATTGAGGTTGTAAAAGTAGGTACTGATGATCAACTTGCTGACATCTTTACCAAGCCCCTACCAGATAATAGATTCGCAATGCTAAGGTATAACCTTTGATTGATTGAATTACCTCAATAGTAAAGGATACAATTGGAAGATTGCTGAAAAGGCATTCAGCAAGCCAAAGTATGCTTACTTGAATAAAAGCTCCTTCCACTGATTTCCTCTAAAAAGAAATGATAGTTCATTACATGATTGCTGAAACAGGCATTTAGTAAGTAACTCCTTCAAAACGGGTATTTGCTGAGACGGGCACTCAGTAAGAGAAAAACTTAAGGATTGCTGAAACGGGCATTCAGACAATCAAAGATACTGAAACAGGTATTCAAGTATCAAAGGAAAATTCTGAGACCGGAACTCAGCAAAGAGCAAACTCACTTCTCAGATTTTACCAAAAGATATCTCAAGACAAAAAGAATGTACTAAGACGGGAACTCAAAAATGTCTTTTAATTTAAGGAAATATGAGATATTTGATTAAGGGGGAACTTTCGGCAAATAACAAGGCTTGTTACACAAATTCGCTTAAAAGATTCTTGTTTACTTCAGCAAGCAATCAAATCCCATAAATCTAGGTAAAATCAATTTGTGACGTTAATCGGGCACAAATAAATTCGCTATTAATCATGACATGAAATACAATCGTGGCCATTGATTTAAAGTAGTTTTTGATCTAACGGTTAACATTACAAAGAGAAAGAGTGCTCTGACGGTTTTTGTTAGTGGACCACTACGCATTTAATGCAAAGGCTCCACTAACGCTGTTGAATCTCTGTTATACCCTTGCTGAGAACTCAAAATCGATTGAGCTTCTTGCACACCAGAGATACTATATAAACAAAGAGTTAGAGAAAGACAAAATTCTTTAACTCACATTTCCTTTCTCTGCAAATTTTTATAGCCTGTGCCTGAATTCACTGTACCTCCGGTCAAGAAGCAAGTTAATCTTTTTCGTACACTTCTACCGCTCTATAAAAGAAATGGCCCCAAAGAGACAGTCCTCTAAGACCTCAAAATCCTCAACGGCTGATAGTGTTGGAAAAAGCACTTCTCCGGTTATAACTCCGGCAACCAACACAGTGAAAATTGTGTTGAAGAACGACCGTATAACGGAGAGACCCATGCCGCCTGCATACCTTGACACTGCAAAGTGTGAACAGATGATGCAATGGGGCGATTTTGCCAAAGACAAGTATATAAGATACTTCTATGAACAAGAACTAGATGGAGAAAATGAAGAGGCACTCGAGTTGATAAAACAACAAGGCCACTGGAACTGAAGATGACATCACTGCCACTGATGAAGAAATCGAAGTCTTCTAAAGTGATGTCAGAAATGAAAGAATGAAGAAAGGAGAGATTGCTCCCGTGACTTGGACAAAGCACGTTAAGAGGAAGCATCTCTGCCATTCACTTGGTCTAGTAGCTCTGCTACTCATCAAAGTCTTAGACTCCCAAGTTGGAGGAATTGACCAAGTAGGCTTGAGAAGGTGGCCGCTGCTGATGCATATACATGACAACAAAACTGAGCTCAACTGGGCAAAGTACATTTTCAACACACTTGTTGATTGTGTTACTAAATTTAAGGTCAAGGTTGAAGACAACAAGGTCTCACCTACCTTCCCAGTCATGTATGGACTAAAAATTTGCTATATCTTTGAACACTTCAGGATTCAGCTGAGAAACCCATTGCCGATTAAGAAATCAGTATGCAATGTGGGAAGAGCCTTCTACAAGCAAAATGGACCTAAGCTTGCTGACAAGAAATCAAAGAAGGCAACAGCTTCAAATGTTGTCAGCACAAGTCAGCAAGAAAGGTATACAACAGCTGCAGATGTTGTCACCACTAGTCAGCAAGACAAGACTCCAACAGCTGAAAAAGTTGTTGATGAAACTGTTGTAGATGGTGATCAACAATGTACGTGTACAACAGCCGTTGCTGAAAATGCAACTACTGCAGATACTTCCGCTGAAAAGCAACTGGAGAAATCCAAGAAGAAAAAGAGGAAAGCTGATGATGACACTCAAACTGCAGCGTCATCAGCTGACCCCATCCCTAAGAAGAAACGGACAAAGAACCCAAGAAAGAAAACACTGGCTCGCAAGTCAGTTCCAATTGTCCATGATCTTTCGGATGATGCTCCAGGAGTTGCTGAAACACAAGCTACTCCAGTAGATGTTGATGAAGTGCTTGCGGAAGCCTTCAGCAATGTTGAAGTGTTTGCAGAAGCCTTCAACAATCAACTTAATATTGGTACATCTGCTGAGATAAGACCACAAGGCAGTGGAAACGAATTTCCTGCCCCAATGCCAGATATCTACATTGTAGATAATCTAGATGATCAGGCTTTGCAACCAACAAGTGATATTGCTGCTGATCTGAGAAACGCGGCACTTGCTGATGCTGCTGAAAAGATGGTTGATGAACAAGCAATTCATCAAGTTGCTGAAACCGCAGTTACTAAGACTGTGATTGCTGAAGAACCACTTGATGAGACTGCAATGGTTCAAGTCCCAGAAATTGCTGAAACACCACAAGAGACATTATTCGACGACGCATCTCGTGATGCTGAGAATACTCGACCTAGTTCACCAAAAACATCCATTGACAAAGTTCAGCTGGTGCTGACAGAACTGAGCCAGCAAATGGATTTGGAGATTGATGACAACTCCAACAAATCAGTAGATATTTTTATGACCAGCAGTGAACTAAAAGGTCAAGATGTCTCTGCTCAACTTGTCATTTCAGAGACAATGGAGATTGCTGAATCTGCACAGCCTTCTCAATTAGAGCAACAGAAGAAGTCTGCTGAAGAACAAGTCCCAGATATTGAAGAAGCTGTCATTGCTGAAAGGACTGAGTCACCACCTGCCCTTCTTCAGCAGGTAGTTAACCCAACCATAAGCAATACTTCACTATCTGAAACTCATTATTTTGCTGATATAATTATTTCTTTACAGACTTCTCAAGATACAAGTCAGAAGGTTGCTGAAACTTTTGCACCAGAATCCACAACTCCTGTTCAGCAGGTAGATGAAGTTTTTGGTAATTCAACTAAGTTTGAAAACTTAGTGCTTGTATCTAACTTAAAGTTATTTCAGGATGAACAATTCAAGGATGCTTCTCAAGCTCCTGAAGCAATGGAAATAGTACCAGCACAACAAAGTGTGCAACATGAGCTTGCTGAATCTCAGCAGGTAAATCATGTTCCAGCTTTTGACTCTAACACTATTCTCCAAAACTTTCCTGAACTTAATTTTATTATTTTTCAGGCTCAAAAGGAGACCACTGAAGTGGTTCACATCACTGAAGATCTGAAAGTAAGTTCAGAGGAACTTTACTCAGACTTCAAGAGAACTAACTTGACCAGAGTTGCTAAATCTATCAGCAACTGGCAAAGGTACAGAAGGATGGACTTTTCTGATCTTCACCTTCATTTGTCCAACGAGAAAAAGAGACTTTCTCTGCTGAAACTCGAGACGTTTGTGCACTCTATACTTCCAGAAGAGTTGACATATGCTCAGCTCATGAGCTCAATTCTGATTGCTCTAATCAGAGAGAATATGAAAGTCAAATTCAAGAGTGCCTCTCCAGCTGAACAAGTTGTGATGCTCAAGGGTTCCTTTGTACCCGTGGTGGCTGATCCCCACAAAATCAATGAAGAAGAGGAAGTTACAAGTGTAGCAATGTACAAACATCTTGAGTTGGTCATACTGACGGGCGATGATGAAGAAGAAGAAGATGAGAACATTCCCAAAGATCCAAGTGATGATGAAGTAAAAGATTCTAAGGACAAAAAGGATGATGATGATGATAATCAAGGTCCTAGTCCTGATGCTGGTGGAATTAAACTGACAGTTGCTGAGACTGAACGTCATGATACTGAAAATCAGCAAGCTGATCACAAAACAAGTCAGCAACAAGAATCCAATCCTGCTCCTGCTACTCAAGCAACTGAACAAGTTGCTGAAACTGAAGAAGAGTACGCCAGAAAGCATGCTAAAATGAAATTAGCCAAAAGTAAGCTTTCTGATGCCGAGTTATCTTTACCCGATGCCAAGGTCACTGAACCAAACCTTGATGATGAAGAAATGGATGAAGATTATCAAAGAGCACTTCAAAACAGTCTACAGATTCATGCAAGGCATACGCAGAATCTAGACATTGCTCAATCTTCAGGAGTGAAGCATACGGAAGTCCCCTCCCTTCCACTTACTACTGGTGAAACTCCAGTTGTTGAGTCTCAACAGTTGCCCTCAGCAACCACTCAACCGAAAGTGAATGAAGCTACAGATTTAGGAACCAAGGTTTCTGGCCTTGACGAATCTGATGACGAAGAAGATCTCTGATGAACGGAGATTTGTCGGGTCCTGATTCAAGCAAATAAATTTGTTATTTAGCCAAAGGCAATTCACAACTACAACGAAAACCGTAATGTAGCAGTAGAATGACCTCGAGTGTCGATCTCTAATGATTATAACTAGCTTTATCAAATCTAATTTAGAATATAAAAACAGCAGTCGGTAATGCAAAGATTTTTCTAACAGATAATGGAGATTGGTGATAGTATGATCCTTCAAAGCATAACGGGTCTATAATCATGCGTAAATTCCTCAGTCTTGCATGGAGATCTTTGATCAATCGATTGTCCTGTTGCAATTATTAAGCACTACGAAGATAAAGATACTGACAAGTCAAGCACTATTGTCCTATTGTGTTCCGTAATTATTCAACACTACGAAGATATCGATGTGCATAGGTCGACGAGGGTCCAATTGTGCATAATAATTAATCAACATACGAGGATTTAGGCTGAGCCTGATCAACGAAATAAAGCAATAACACGGAGTATAATGCGCGATATAGCCATTAGCATGATTATCTTCCCTTCGCTAAGAATTCACATACAACCACCAACGATAAGTTTAGCTACTCATAGTTGTCATGCAATCAACAGAAATCATAGAAGAAAACATGTTGAAAGATATATAAAATAAGTAGAACAAACTGTAAGATACAATGTTACCGAAGGTTGTCAGTCTCCGAAGAATCGCGATCTTACAAGCTCTAAACTGCTATGAAAAAGTGTCTCCTAAGCTACGAACCCCCAGAACAGGCTCTGGGAAGTCCCTACCTAAAACTACAGAGAAAGGTGAGAGAATAGGTCTGGAAAAGTATGAATTTCGGAGAAAAACTGAGCAACTATATATAGGCTTCGAAATAGTGTGTGGCGATTCGCCCCACGTCCCGGGCGGTTCGTCCGGGAGTAAATTTCACGGAATTCCGCGTTTTCGACTCATTTTTGGATTTCTTCCCCTTTTCGGACTCGATTTCTGACTTCTAGTGGCCTTCTAACCTCCAGATTCGACCCCTAGACTCCAAATCCTATCCGGAAACCTTCAGATACTCCAAATAGGCTTCTGGAACACCAATTCCTTGTCAACTTCAATATAATTGCCCGGAAATCCTCGTTTTTCAACCAAAACCTGTAAAATAAAATCTAAAGGAAAACGTGACACTATTCTAATAAAATGCACTAAAATATAGCTAAATTAACATAGAGGATAGCTAAAACAGGTGAAAAAGACTCAAATGAAAGTATAAAATACACATTCATCAAACTTCCCAAACCGAACCTTTGCTTGTCCTCAAGCAACTAAGCTAGACTCTAATGCAAAAAAACAATGCAAGACACAAAATGGAGTCTCGTGCCAAATAAAATGAATCAATCTACTGAATCTATCAAAAAACATATGAACAAAAACCATATAAATCAAAGCATGAATATAGGTTGAAGAATACCTCGATTGACTTATACACATCCACATAAGCACTTATGTCAAGACAAGATAGTCTCTCGTAACATTCTCTACCTGGACCTAGTCAGTGACGACGTAATGAAGCATGCTAAGATACGAATGGTTGTCCCGTGCCTATGAAACTGAGGACTTACTGTTGTTCACCAAGTTTAAGACTTTCCCTCAAAGAGGTCGAACCAGTACTGGCTCTCATCAAACGAAGGAGGGTTCCCTATAAAAGATAACACTCCCCTATTCTACCCATCTCTCAAGTAAAGTCTTAAGCTATTCACCACTTCCTGAATGGCAGGACGAGGGTGGTCTAGAACAGATGACACTCAAACAAAAAGATAAAAAATAGAAAATTACAACACGATTACGAACATTACAAGAATTGGAAAATGAGACACAACACTTTGCTAAACTTCTATTTGGCTTTCTTTTTTGGACCCTTCTTTGTTTTCTTTTTTGGGTCTTTTATTTTTTTCTCTTTTTTTTCTTTCCAGTTTCTTTTTTTCTTTTTTCTTTTTTTCCTGGAATTTTTCTTTCTTTTTTTTTTCGAATTTTTTTTAGCCAGCAGTAGCATAACATAAAAAGAGAAAATGACTCACACGACTTCCCCAAACCTATTCGAAAGAATAGGTTGGAGTATAAAATTTATGGAAAAGAAAAAATAAACTCACGATACGGAAATGAAAAACGAAAACAAGTCTAATATTGGTGTAACCCCCTCCACAAACCTATTCGGAAGAATAGGTTATAAACAAAGGATCACACAACCTCACACTACCTCCTTCCTAGGCATTTAGCAATCTCAAAGCATGGTGAAGACTTGTTGCCTCTTAGGTACATAATTACTCGGGAAAACAACCATAAGACCCTTACATGCATCATCCTATTATAAAGGCCTTCGTGAACCGCAATAGAGAAAACACCACTAAGTGATGACGAGACTACCAAGCTTAACTAAGTGCAATACATAAATGTGACAAGCCAAGCGAGAAAAACCTCAAACAAATTCATTGAGATGAAGCATACGATTAATGGCATAGTTGGTTGATCTACCCAATAAAAAAGTTCCAAAAATTCGGCAATAAACTCCATATAAAATATGCAAGACTATCCTAGGATGAATGTAGTGAATGCAACCTAAAAAATCTACGAAAGCAGTAAACGTGCAAATGCAAATGCAAACGGATAAAACATGCGAGGTACTATACTCAGCCTACCAATGTCAAGCTCCAAACTAACAATGCTAGATCACTTAAATCCCACCCCCCCTCATGAAATTAACGCTAGTCCCTAGCAGTAAGAAAATGAGAAAATAAGATGTGATACTAGATGTTACCCCATGGTTTGGCCTCGGTCGGCTGAGAATGTTGTTTGTGAGTTATTGGGACTGCTCTGGGAGCTTTATAGGGTGTCATCAGGTCTTCTGGTAGGCGTGGTAGTTTCAATTATAGGCCGGATAGGAACAACTCCTCCATTAGTATCATCATTGCCCGTATGGCCTTCATTGTCACTACTGTCACGCACATCCTCACTAGTAGAGTTGCAGTGTCGAGTAGAATCCTCAAGATTAGCCGTCGCTGTTATGGAATCCTCCATCCTGTAGCCCTCCAATAGAATGTGAACTGTTGAAGGGGAAAGAGCAGTGGTATGAGGACCTCCCTCTCCAGCGTTTTACACCCCGAGGTGGTTACAGTAAACTGCTCGGATACTCAGAAGTCTTCTACCATCTTTTCCAATGTCGACCTCATTCTCTACGGTTGATCCGACCGATGTCTATATGATGCTCCCTTTAGAGGCAGTCAAGGGGCACCCCAACGAGGGGCTGGGCACCCAAGTCATTATGTTTTGGAACCAAGCTAGCGCTTCGGAACCTTCTAGCAACTGCGAACTCAAGATTGAATCCGTCGCGGCGAGAATGTCCCGGTGCCTTCCAGTTCACACGAACTTTGCAGTCCTTGTGATGGATTGCTGACATAATAATGGTTTTTGTCCCTTCGGTGGTGCATGAATAGGCATAGGAGTCCTTACTCCAAGTGTACTCTAGCTCCTCCTCTTGGATAATCCACGACGTTGTTGCAAAACCCCTTGGCTCGAACGCACATCTAACGAGGTCACTCTTCTTGACATGGTTGTAATCGATCCCCCTCCAACACTTCATAGTAATCATACGGGAATGCTCCTTTCCCTTGGCATGGTTCCTACAAACAACAGTTAGTACCTCGTATGACACAAAACTTGAGTCATGCATATGCTAGTGTAAGAATGAAACACACAAGTGATAGAATCAACAATCGAGCTCCCCAAACCTTAAATGTCTAGCCTAGCTTCTTCATCATGCAACATACCAATGTAACCACTACATGCAATACATCACATTATGCTCTTACTAGACAACCAATATCCTAGATAACATGGCTCAATTCATACTATAGTAGCGAAAAATTCTAGCATCATAAATCCTCATACTCAACAATTAAGCATTCTACCATCAAATCCATCATCATTACATCAATAAACACAATCATATGCAAGAAATCTAAGAAAAAGATAAATTGCATAACAAGATATATCATCTAGTAGCAAAATTCCCAAATCAACAATCCAAGCATAATTGAGCATGCAATTGATAGTAAATAACGCTTCTAATCACACAAACAACCTACCCATGCATCAAATAAGCATAATTGAAGCTCAAATTAGAAAACCCCCAAATTCAAAAATTAGGGTTCATAAGAAGATACCTCAGATCTCAAAATCTAATGCACTAGCGAGAAATCTGTTCGGATGAAAAGATAGATCATGTAATAGGCTTCGATTGAAGCTAAAGAACACTAAATTTGGTCAAGAAATGAAGAAGTTATGAGGTTTTGAAGTTATTTTCGCAATTCTCGGTTTTTGGGGAGAAGAAGGTGGAAAGAATGAAGAAAATGAGGTAAAAAAGGGGAGATCCGCGTTTTTTATCTACTGGGACTGTGGGGCGAGTCGCCCCTGGTGCGGGGCGATTCGCCCCTCATGGGGAGCGATTCGCCCCCCGCTCCTCGATGCGGGGAGACGGTCATTTCGACAAAAAACACAGTTTTTAATCCCCGAAACTAATTTTTTCAAAAAACCACTCGAAAAATATCACTCAAACATAAGCACATACGACACAGAGATGAACAAATTCACATATGAGAAGAAAATTGTTCAAGAATGAATGCATGCAATAAAGCGGTAAAGAAAGCGATAAAGAAAGTGATAAAAACTCCGGGTTGCCTCCCGGATAGCGCCATTGTTTAAAGTCTTTGACTCGACTCCTGTCTGTGCCTAGCTCTTCCTTCTGCGGGTACTAGAATTCCCCTTCATTGGTATCCTCTTCATGCCACGAACCTGTGAATAAGAAAGAACATAGGCTGCAAGACCACAGTAGTGAGTAGTGTAAGAAATATCAGGCGGATCAGGTGGATCAGATATGGCTTGCAACACGTGTTTCTCGCCATCCACTTCAATAGTGCAAGTTCTTTGGTAGATGTCCATTACGGAGCGTAGCTTAGTCAAGAACGTTCTCCCTAACAGTATGACATCCCCCGTCCCAGGTGCAGACGCTGGCATAACTACAAAATTGGTGTATACAGAACCTTCATCAATCTTGACCAACACATTTTTCACAACGCCTTCGGGTCGCATAAAGGATCCATCCGCCAGTTGCACAATAGCCCTATGCTCAGATAGTTTTCCAAGGCTACTCTTTTCAAACACATTCAAAGAGAGTATGTTAGAATAGGATCTCGTGTCTAGTGTGGCACGGACATCTTCAAGCTCACCAATCCCGACCTTAACATCAAAACTTTTAGGGAGTGGTTCGGGATCCTCTTGCTCCTCATCACTTCCGTCAAAACCAAGGTCCTTTTCTTCTTCCTTAGCTTGTAGAAGTTCTTCCTTCTTGCAACACTCGCACTTAGCAACCTTCTTGATGGTGATTTCGTCAGGTAGATCACCAGCCAATGTAATGGAATTCGACTTCTCAGTGTTGCTAGGCAGTTTGCCTTGTTCCCTACTTGCTCCTCGGTCGATCAACTCTTGCATCTTTTGATGGGCAAGCCTAGTGCTCTCTTCCAACCTATCAAGCCTTTCCCTAGTCTTCTCGGAATCTTCTTCATAACGTTTGAGAAAACTTTGGGTGTGATCAACCATCTTTTGCAAGTTCTCCATCAGTTGAGCCGACTTCGACTTCGGTGGCTCTTTCGGAGCGGGGTTTTCGCAGTGATCATTACCATAGTTAAGTCTACTACGGTCTTTGTTAGGGCCATAAGTTTGGCTAGCCGGTGCATATCCTTGATTGTTTCGGAATCCTCTTCTCCAAAATCCACCTCTAGGATTCCTACTATCTTGTCCGTACCTAGCTTCTTGAGTACCAAACTCCGTAGAAAAGGCTTCCTCTTCGCCTCCTCGAGCCCAGTTGCCATCATCGTACGCAAGCTCTGATCTACACATATGAGCCCCATGCCCATAGTTCTTGCATATTCGGCATACTTCGTTCAAAACAGTTGCTCCAGTGGCGCTCTTGAGGACTTGCTTCAATTCGTTGGTAAAGCACTCGAATTGATCCCCATTCCCCTATACATAGGGGCTTATTGAGTCGGTGGAGCTTCAGGTCCACGTCTCCTAACCATTGCTCTCGGGTCCTTGAACTGCGAACCCTTAGCAAGCCATTCGAAAACTGCCCAGACAGCTTCTGCAGTTTCCTCCCAAATATTGCCTCGGCATTGGAAATCCACCACTTGTTGGTTCTCGAAGGTTAGTCCATTGTACAAGTGTTGGACTAGGTCAGAAAGTTCAAAACCATGGTGAGGGCACTTGTTCGTGAGATCTTGGAACCTCTCAAACGCGGTGTAGATGGTCTCATCATTGTCCTGCTTGAATCCAGTGATTTGCGCCTTTAGCGCGGTAGTCAAGGTGTGAGGAAAGTATTTCTCCATGAAAGCTGAAAAAACCTTCTCCCAAGTGTCCAGCGAGCCTGCTGGTAGAGAACTCAACCATGACTTGGCTCTGTCGCCAAGTCCCATAGCAAAAACCTTCATCCTCAACTCATCCGTTGTTATTTCAGCTCCGAGTCGTGGGAGTTGGTTGACGAAATCATCGATATCGTGCAAGTACCCCATTACATCTTCCCTTGATAAGCCATAGAACCTCGGAAGTTGTTGGAATGCGTGGTTCTTGATTTCCAGATCTCGAGTTGCAGACGAAAGAACAATCGCTGGTCCCCTCATACGATCCTTGGTGGGTTGAACCCATGCTTTCAGTGGTCTAGCTTCTGCCATTCCGTCGATTTCCTTGACAAGACTGTGTAGAGATTCAGAGAAATCGGTATCCTCTAATTCCTCTAGTGCACGCCTTTGAAGTAGTCGCCTTCTTTGGTGGTAGACTCTGTCGATCTCAGCAATTGAATCAGCAAGCGGTGTTCCCCTAGATCGTGTATGCGGCACATACACTATCTGTAACAGACTAGGAAAGCAGTATCAGAGAGAGATTAAAAAGGAAAACTAAAACTAATAGAATTAGGATTTGAATGCTGTAAATATAAACAAATTAAACAGAAAAAAGGAGTATAGTCCCCGGCAACGGCGCCAATTTGATGAACGGAGATTTGTCGGGTCCCAATTCAAGAAAATAAATTTATTATTTAGCCAAAGGCAATTCAAAACTACAACGAAAACCGTAATGTAGCAGTAGAATGACCTCGAGTGTCGATCTCTAAGGACTATAACTAGCTTTATCAAATCTAATTTAGAATATAAAAACAACAGTCGGTAATGCAAAGGTTTTTCTAACAGATAATGGAGATTGGTGATAGTATGATCCTTCAAAGCATAACGGGTCAATAATCATGCGTAAATTCCTCGGTCTTGCATGGAGATCTTTGATCAATCGATTGTCCTGTTGCAATTATTAAGCACTACGAAGATAAAGATACTGACAAGCCAAGCACTATTGTCCTATTGTGTTCCGTAATTATTCAACACTACGAAGATATAGATGTGCATAGGTCGACGAGGGTCCAATTATGCATAATAATTAATCAACATACGAGGATTTAGGCTGAGTCTGATCAACGAAATAAAGCAATAACACGGAGTATAATGCGCGATATAGCCATTAGCATGATTATCTTCCCTTCGCTAAGAATTCACATACCGCCACCAACGATAAGTTTAGCTACTCATAGTTGTCATGCAATCAACAGAAATCATAGAAGAAAACATGTTGAAAGATATATAAAAATAAGTAGAATAAACTGTAAGATACAATGTTACCGAAGGTTGTCAGTCTCCGAAGAATCGCGATCTTACAAGCTCCAAACTGCTATGAAAAAGTGTCTCCTAAGCTACGAACCCCCAGAACAGGCTCTGGGAAGTCCCTACCTAAAACTACAGAGAAAGGTGAGAGAATATGTCTGGAAAAGTATGAATTTCGGAGAAAAACTGAGCAACTATATATAGGCTTCGAAATAGTGTGGGGCGATTCGCCCCACACACCGGGCGATTCGCCCCATGTCCCGGGCGGTTCACTCGGGAGTAAATTTCGCGGAATTCCGCTTTTTCGACGTGTTTTTGGATTTCTTTCCCTTTTCGGACTCGGTTTCTGACTTCTAGTGGCCTTCTAACCTCCAGATTCGACCCCTAGACTCCAAATCCTATCCGGAAACCTTCAGATACTCCAAATACGCTTCTGGAACACCAATTCCTTGTCAACTTCAATATAATTGCCCGGAAATCCTCGTTTTTCAACCAAAACCTGTAAAATAAAATCTAAAGGGAAACGTGACACTATTCTAATAAAATGCACTAAAATATAGCTAAATTAACATAGAGGATAGCTAAAACAGGTGAAAAAGACTCAAATGAAAGTGTAAAATACACATTCATCAATCTCTCAGCAAACGAAGAAGATCTAACAAAGAAAGCTGAACCCGCAGTGGTTACAATTCCTCCTCTTGATGATGAACATGATGTAAGAGATGATATAAGATGTCGTTTGCTGACCAATGATGATCAATTCGCTACTGAGATCAAAGTTCATTCTGTCACTCCTTCTTTAGTGCCATTCCCTAGTGTGGAGGATTTTACTCCAAGAATTAAGACACTAATGGAAGTCCACAAAGCCTGCAAAGAAGAGGACGATGCACTGCTTGCTGAGAGTCTGCTTGACATAGGCAAAATACTGGCTACTGTGATGAAACACACTTCTTCTCTTACCATAGCTCAGAAAGACATCAGTCTACATCATAAAAGCTATGAAGAAGATGTCAATCAAGCACTCAAACTAGCAAAGACTGCATTGAAAAAGGCTCAGACTTTCATTGAAGAAAAAGTCGACAATGAGCGTAGACATGAGGAGAACATGGTGAGTATAAAAGAAGAAATGTCCAAGCTGACTGCTGATCAGCAAGACATAATTCTTAAGTACAACATGATAGTGTATATGTCCTAGAGACAGTCTTTATTAAGGGTATACAACCCTTATTAAGGGCATGTATGTACTATTACACAGGTCAACGTAATATAATATATGTTTGTTTGTTTGACTATTGAGTATCGCTTTCATATTTATATACACCAGGCATACAACATGTCATATCTCTATTCATGTCTGTATTGATATCAAACATGTCCCCTCGGATAGATGACCGATCACACAGATAGTGGGAGCTATGTGAGTTATCATCTATCCCAAACTCTCCCTAGTCGAGGTTCATCTCAGATGTAGGGGTCTAAATGAACCAGGTGAGACTAGTATGCGTGGAGGTTATACTTGTTAGAGAAAGTGTGAGCCGATCCCACGGCCACGGAACGGATTGTTAGACAATCTAGAAACGTTCCCATAACTCCGCATAGTTGTTCGAATGGTGATTACCGAACACTGGAAGTACCCACCGGAAACTCCAATCGATGTATACTCTACACCGAAGTGTCTATGGGAACCGGAAAGTTGTCGAAGTGATGCCAGTCGTCCTTTGGACTTACAGGACTTTATCATCACATTTGTTGCCCCATATCCTTGGTGGACCGGTCAATGTCAGCTCTGAATAAGCAGTTGACCCAAGACACCATCCAGGATTATGGCTACATACAAATGGGGGTGATAAGTGATTCTGTGAAGGATTCATCTCTCACGTGTAGCATAGGAGAGCACTGCTCATAATCGTTCATAGTTGTGATTGGTTAAACCGCTGGCCAGCGTATCAATATTATTAGATATTGGATTCACCAAGTAACTCACTGAAGACGACCGTGGATGTATTATTGGGATAGACACATCATCGATCCTAGATGCATTCGAGTCAGTCAGATGAAGGGACGTTACCATCGCCGCGTTGAGCGCAACAGACTTCACAACGAAAGGGTTTGCTTTGAGAAACCTCTCAAACGTCCTCATGTATTAATATTGCAAATGGAACCGTCTAGGAATTCCATGTTGCCTAGTGTAGCACTTGCTTAATACAATGAGGCCCTATGGGTCACACTATGTGGTGATTCAGCTTATCCGAATATCCTTGAAGATGAAATCGCAATTAATTTAGAAATAATTGTGATTGATGAATTATAATTGATTTGGAATTAATTATAATTATTTGTGGATCAATTAATAATTTGGAATTATTAATTGAATTGATTGATTAATTGTATTTTATGTAAATACAATTAAAGATTATATTTTAGAAATATAATAGATGTTTGATTTGAAAGGATATATTAATTTAGAATTAATATATGCACATGAGCAAAATCTACTTAGAGTTTGAATTGCCTTCGAATTATAAGTGGGTCCCGAAATTGGGACCCACATACTCCCCCTTGGCCGGCCGCGTGTAGTAGTAGTATGGGAGGGAGTTTCGACTCCTTCCCATATTAGAAGTCAAGGGTTAAGTTAGATTTTCCTAATTGAGTTCTAACTTAATTGGGAATGAATCTAGACTTAAATTGGCTTCCTTGTGCAATAAGAATTAGAGTTTTTATTCCTTTATGAAGTCTAAAAGAATCTTCTTTAGACTTCTATTGACTACTATATAAGTAGGTCATTAGAGAGTTTTTTCAATGCCGTATTCTTAGAGAATTATTCTACCTTTCTTAGAGAAAATAAAAAGCTCTCCCCTA
>CM051457.1:83881324-83899871 GCA_028274465.1 Plantago ovata
TCACTACTCATACTAGGGAAGCCTCACAACTCCCTACTCGTAAAGTCGCCTCTCCGGTCTGATACCTTACAGACCGGGCAAGAGACACTAACCCCCCCTCTAGTCTATTTCAGGTACGAGGAAGCTACAAGAAGGCTCATTCCCTATCTTAGAGGAACACTACAAGAAGAAGAACTATAATGACTTAGACTAGCGACTCATTGCGAACTTAGAAAGAAACACGAATTACCCTTCAACAACACCAGAAACAACTTAACTTGTTTACTAAAAAGTATTCCAAGTTGTGTTTCTTTAGATAACTTGTTATAGCTGAAAAAGTTATACTCAAGTCATCTCATCCCAAACCTCTCTAACTAATAAACACCCTTTTTCATGCGTGAAATTCAGGGGGAATTAATCAAGCATAGTTTTGCTGATTAAGTGTCCCAAGTTTGGTGGAGAACAAGGTTCCGTTCTCTGGTTAGGTTGGAAACGAAGCAAGTGTGCTTTGGTTTCTGAAGAATCATTATAGATAGGTGTTATAAGGAATCTCAAGCTTATCTTAGTGGATTCAGTCCTAGAAAGGACAAAGTGAATTAGTTGAGAGATTACGCCACTCTCAGATACCACTATAAAAGTGTTTGCGTGATTTACTTTACCGCATTTAGTTTTCAGCAAGCTATACTCTTTGTACACTGTCACTCTGCTCACTTGCTGAAACTAACACTCTCTGAAAAGCACTTATTGTATAAAGACTTCCGCACTCTGTTTTTAAAGTACCAGTAAAACTCGTTACTGAAAAGTAACTAGTACTTGCTGAGAAAGTTAAGTATCAGCAAACTTATTACTGAAAAGTAATAAGCACTTGCTGAGAAAGTTTTTAAACGACGAAAGTTTGAAAAGACTATTCACCCCCCCCTCTAGTCTTTTCTTGTTGTTTAAAGGGACCAACAGATTTGCCTTTCAGCAAAGGACAATTTGCTTTGAAGTGTCCAGGCTTTTTGCAATAAAAGCAGATATCATTCCCAACTACTGGTTCTTCATAGGAGTTTGCTTGCTGAGCTTGCTTGTTCAGCGAGCTAGCTTCATTCTTGTATTTATGGTAGTTGTTACCAAGATGCTTTTTCAGCTTCTCTTTTGCTTTTCGCCTTTCAAGTTCCTTACTGTTGAATTTCTTCATGTTTTTAACAACAAGAGCATTTTCATCAGCAGGATCTTTATCATTCTTCTTTTCAGAAGATGACGGCTTTGCGGCAAGAGCAACGTTTTGCGATTTTTTAGCAAATACATTCTCTCTTTGCTTTGTCTCGTAATTGACAGTAGCAAGATGAGAGAACAACTCCGTTGGTGTGATATTTGGCATTCCTTCATTGTAGTAGAAGTTCTGAGTATGGATCCATTCTTGGTTCAGACTTCTAATAATGGTTTTCACCTTCTCAGAATCTGGATAGAGGTTTCCAACTCCTAAGGAAGCCATCTCACTAGAGTTGTGAATCTGAAATCCAAGTCTTCCATTGACTCATTGGTACCTTGTTTAAAGTTTGGGAACTTCAACTTTAGCACTTCGAGTTTGTTTTCCCTGGTTTTGTCAGATCCAGCACAAAGATCTTGAACCATTTTCCAAGCTTCCTTATTAGTTTTTGCACCCCACAGTTTGCACTGTATAGTATCTGGAGTTGATCGAATAATGATGTTTCTTTCTTGGCCATCAAGACGGAATCTTTTGGCTTCATCGGAAGTCCATTCCTCTCTTGTTTTTAGAATGACAGTATCGACTGGTTCACCTAAGATAGTTTCCTTTCCAGCCTCTGTGGTTTTGTGAGGAAAACTTCTCTCAAGTTTAGTGATCTTGATAGGTCCATCATTTATGACTGTAACCATCTCATCACTAATGGCCTCAAGATGTAGCATCATGTTGTTTCGCCATTTTTCATAGTTTTCCAGCTTCAGCAAGGGAGCGTCTCCTAATGACATCCTCTCAGCAAAAGACTACCCAACTGATCAAGTGAAAGTGATTTACGGAAAGCACCTAAGGGGATCTAGGTTCAGTGCTGAAGGTTAAAGAACCTCCAGCTCTGATACCACTTGTTGGTCCCTTTAAACAACAAGAAAAGACTAGAGGGGGGGGTGAATAGTCTTTTCAAACTTTCGTCGTTTAAAAACTTTCTCAGCAAGTGCTTACTACTTTTCAGTAATGAGTTTGCTGGTACTTAACTTTCTCAGTAAGTACTAGTTACTTTTCAGTAATGAGTTTGCTGGTACTTAACCCGTGCCCAAGGCGAAGGAGAACATGAAATATATATCTTGTATGAGGCAGAAACGGTAGTTCATTCGGAGTTCGGATGAAGATTTTGGAGCCTTTGAAGTGAAATCTGGAAGTTCCATTTGCATAGTCTCAGTATTTTGGGCACCTGTCTTGAATACGATATTTTATTGGGATGTGGTTATAACCTACGCGTAGCTAACCCGAAGAGCTATTCAACGGTGGGTCTTACGTGCCGATCCGATTTCGGACGTACCCAGAATCTCTGTTCGAACATACAGGAAAAACTGGCAAACTTGCTGCCAGCCACAGGCGGACCGCCTGGGACGGGGGGCGGACCGCCCCTCAGATTCCGGAATTCTGGGATATTTTTATATATATTAGTCGAATTTTCAGATCTTAGATCATAATTTTGCAGACCTAAACCCTAGACCTTGTTCTGGGTTTTCTGAGAACTACATTATCTTAGCAATTTGGAGCACCAAGGTAGAGATTCAGACATCTTTTGATCTCACCTTGCTAGAAACTTATGAGTTTAGCAATTCACCGGAGGTTGACAACCCTCGGTGGTAACTTTGTATCTCACCTTTTTCAATACTCTATTTTTCAATACAATGATGTTTTCATATATGATTGCTTGTGTTGATTTAGATTTTGATATGAGTAGCTAAGTTTCTAGTTGGTGATAGTATGTAAATTCGTACCTAGGGTTCATATTGTGCATGATTGAGTTTCTGAGTCTTTTACTTGTTTAATTATCTTAATTCGATTCTTTGATTCGACTAAGTCAATATCTTCGTATGAAAGTGTTAGAAACAGTAGGACAAATCAAGATCATCGATTCAATAATTATAATTATCTAGTACTGCTTGAACTAAGACTGACAACCTTAGCCAAGTATTAATATAGATAGGAAGCTTTCAAAATACACGTCTACAAATCTTGATAGTTTATATGTCCTAGAGACAGTCCTTACTAAGGGCATGGTGCCCTTATAGAGGGCATATATGTACTATTACACAGGTCAACGTAATATAATATATGTTTGTTGCATTTTACTATTGAGTATCGCTTTCATATTTATATTACACCAGGCTGCAGCATGTCATATCTTTATTACTGTCTGTATTGATATTAAACATGTCCCCTCGGATAGATGACCGATCACACAGTTAGTGGGAGCTATGTGAGTTATCATCTATCCCAAACTCTCCCTAGTCGTGGTTCATCTCGGATGTGGGGGTCTGAATGAACCTGACAAGACTAGTATGCGTGGAGGTTATACTTGTTGGAGCAAGTGTGAGCCGATCCCACGGCCACGGAACGGATTGTTGGACAATCGAGAAACGTTCCCATAACTGCGCATAGTTGTTCGAAGAAGCTTTATCGAACAATGGAAGTACCCACCGGACACTCCCATCGATGTATACTCTACACGACGTGTCTATGGGAACCGGTGAGTTGTCGAAGTGATGCCATTCGTCCTTTGTACTTACAGGACTTTATCATCACATTTGTTGCCCCATATCCTTGGTGGACCCGTCGATGTCAGCTCTGAATAAGCAGCTGACCTAAGACACGATCCAGGATTATGGCTAAATACAAATGGGGGTGGTAAGTGATTCTGTGAAGGATTCATCTCTCAAGTGTAGCACAGGAGAGCACTGCTCATAGTCTGCATAGTTGTGTTGGTAAAGTTACTGGCCAGTGCAAATGATATATTATGATGGTCATAAGTATATCTTAACCAAGCAACTCCCTGAGACGCCCGTGAATGTATTATTGGGATAGACACTTCATCGATCCTAGATACATTCTAGCAAGTCAGATGAAGGGACGTTACCATCGCCGCGTCGAGCGCGACAGGCTTCGCAACGAAAGGGTTAGCTTTGAGAAACCTCTCAAACGTCCTCACGTATTAATATTGCAAATGGAACCTTCTAGGAATTTCATGTTGCCTAGTCTGGGACTTGCTTAATACGGTGAGGCCCTATGGGTCACACTATGTGGTGATTCAGTCTATCAGAATATCCTTGAAGATGGAATCGCAATTAATTTGGAATTAATTGTGATTGATAGATTATAATTGATTTGGAATTAATTATAATATTTGGTGGCTCAATTAATGATTTGGAATTATTAATTGAATTGGTTAATTAATTGTATTTTATGTAAATACAATTAAAGATTATATTTTGGAAATATAATGGAGGTTTGATTAGAAAGGATATGTTAATTTGGAATTAACATATGCACTTGCGCAAAATCTACTTGGAGTTTGAATTGCCTTAGAACTATAAGTGGGTCCCAAAATTGGGACCCACCTACTGTCCCTAGGAGGCGCGCGCGCGCGCATGATGGATAAGGGGAAGGAGTTCGACTCCTTCCTCTATTAGAAGTCCAAGGGATAAGTTAGATTTTCCTCATTGAATTTTAATTTGATTGGGAATGAATCTAGACTTGATATTGGTTTCCTTTACGAAGTCTAATTGCTTATGCTTTAGGCTTCTATAGACTACTATATATAGTGGACTATTAGAGAGCTTTTGAGACACAGTTTCAGACACAGTTTTGAACACAGTTATTCTACCCAGTTTTCTTAGAGAAAATAAAAGCTCTCCCCTCCTCCCTTAGCCACCCACGCGCGCGCCACCTCACCGGAGGAATTGCCGCCCCGTCTTCTTGGTCACACAAAGAATATCCTAGCATTCTTCCGATAGGCTGTTCATCCGTGGATACCAAGGTTGAGGTTCTAGGAGCTGGAAACTAACTCTTATTGTCTTGCAGATATAAGGAGCATTGTAGATATCTTCGACTTCGACGAAGGAGAAGATACACCGGATTATTACGAAGACTTGGAAGCTGCTTTGGAAGTAAGGTTAGTCTTCTAATTGACGTGTTTATATATATATACGACATATGCATAATCGATTAACCTGTATGTTAAGAAAATTTTTGAAATTCCGCTGCGTACCCTAGGGGTAACTCTGACCGTATTTTCTTACAAATCTGTCTTTTGGTATTTGTTAATTCGAATCACTTTTAAAGCAGTACGAGTTGCACTTTCATGCATAATTAGAACCTGATGCTTAGAATGAGCATACTATCACCAAATTTGTTTTCTGAATTTATATATAGTTATTTAGTTAAAGCTAGTTAAGTTCCTAGAGATCGACACTCGAGGTCATCTTACCTCTGTACTACGTGTTTTGTGTAGTTGTGAGTTGCCATTTGGCTTTCAAACAAATTTATTTGATTATTCGAGTCTGACAATCTCGTTCATCAAATTGGCGCCGTTGCCTGGGACTTTTACTCCTTTTTACTCTTTAGCTTAGTTGTATTTTCATCATTCAACTCCTAGAATAAGCTCTAAGGTTTACTCTTAGCAACTTCACTTTCTTACCTGATTTCTTTCCCCCTATCTTTTTCAGCAAATTTATCTAATCTGCTCTTGGTTACCTTGCGTGCTTGCGCTCTTTGTATATATTATTAGATTAGAGGATTTTTCCTTGCAAGTTTTTTGTTATTCTTTTGTGGATTCTGCTCCTTGGTTTCTTGTTTCCTCATGTGCAGAAACTAGTTCCTTGTAAGGATGAGTATACGAGATTCTTTGACAAGGTATGTGCAACCTCGAGGGCCTTGCATAACATTGGATGAAGATTGCAAGGATTATGACTTTGATCCTTCGTACTACTCCATTGTTTCCACATTTTCGAGTGGTGATGATCCAAGAGAGTTCTTAGACACGTTCGAGGAAGGTGTGTTGAGGATACCACGTGAGAATGTGGAGGGGGTTATTTTATCACATGAGCAGCTTTGTATAAGAGGATTTATGGGAGCCTTGAGATGGAGCGCTCGAGAATGGCTTAAAATCCCGCCGGCAAGATCATTGCACACTTGGGGTGAAATAACCAACAAGTTTCTGGAATATTGGGATTGGGACTCACCTCCCGGTTCAAGGACATGGACATCTCGCTTCACTAGTCCGCCACCAGAAGTCGACATAGCCAATGTAGAGGAATGTGGTGAAGAATCTATTGATGAAGCCTCTTCAGTGCTTAGTTTGGATTCCACGTCCTTACTTGAGGATGTCAAGATTATTGGTAAAGAAGAAGTCGTGGAGGAGATGATGACTGAATCCATTGCTTCACCTGAGTCAGAAAGTGTTGTCTTGAGTTGTGTTGAGGTCGAGGAGCTACTCTCTGAATATTTTGGTGTCTCCGAATCGACATGCTTAGATTCTATTGCTATAGACACTCTTGATCTTGACTCCTATGTTCTGGTCCATGCACCCACCTATGAGTATCAAGAGAGTTTTGATCCACTTTTCTCTTTTTATTTTCCATCCGATTCCCTTAGTTATTTTTTAGATTTTGATTTTACTGATTTTGTTAATTCTAGTTTTCAGGGAATCATGGACTTGCTTGAGCAGCTAAGGAGAGGAGCCAAGGATGGTTCCCAAGATGCAAGGAGTAATGGAACGGATGCACAAGATGCGTTTCCATTTGATAATGGATAACCTTAGTGGTATTGCTTGCATATGCTTTTGTTTGAGTGAGATTTTTCGAGTGGTTTTTTGAAAAAATCAGTTTCGGGGATTAAAACCGCATTTTCTGACATCGGAAACCGTCTCCCCGCATTGGGGAGCACGGGGCGAACCGCCCCAAACATGGGGCGAACCGCCCCACGTCCCCAGATCTTCAAAAACGCGGATTTGAACCCCAAAACCTTATTTTCTTCATTCATCTTCATCCATACTCCCAAAAAACCCGAAAAGTGCGATTTTGCTTCTAAATCTTCATAACTTCTTCGTTTCTTGACCAAATTGAGTGTTTTTTTATCTTAATTCGAAGCCTATTACATGATCTATCATCTTATCCGAACAGATTTCATCCTAATTCGTTAGATTTGCAGATCTGAGGTATCATCTTTAAGAACCCTAATTTTCGAATTTGGGGGTTTTCTAATTTGAGCTTCAATCATGCTTGTTTGATGCATGGGTATGATGTTTATATGATTAGACATGTTATTTACTATCAATTGCATGCTCAATTTTGCTTAAATTGTTGATTTGGGTATTTTGCTATTAGATGATATATCTTGTTATGCATTATGTCTTTATCTTTGATTTCTAGCATAAGGATATGTTTATTGGTGTAATATTGGTGGATTTGACGATAGAATGCTTATTAGTTGAGAATGAGGATTTATGCTGGTCTAATTTTTGCGCTGCTATGGTATGAATTGAAACCTTGTTATCAAGGTTATTGGTTGTCTAGTAAGAGCATGATGTGATGTATTGCATGTAGTAGTTACGTTAATATGTTGCATGATGAAGAAGCTAGGCTAGACATTGCGGTTTGGGGAGTTCTATTGTTGATTTTATCACTTGTGTGTTTCATTTTTACACTAGTATGTATTTGAGTCAGTTTTGAGTCATTCGAGGTGCTAATAGCTGTTTGTAGGTACCATACCAAGGGGAAGGAGCATTCCCGTATGATCGTTGTGAAGAACCATGTCAAGGAAGGTGATCTCGCTAGATGTGCGTTCGAGCCAAGGGGTTTGGCAACAACGTCGTGGATTATCCAAGAGGAGGAGCTAGAGTACACCTGGAGTAAGGACTCCTATGCCTATTCATGCACCACCGAAGGGTCAGAAACCACTATTATGTCAGCACTCCATCACGAGGACTGCAGAGTTCGAGTGAACAGGAAGGCACCGGGACAGTCTTGCCACAACGGACTCGATCTTGAATCCGAAGTTGCTCGAAGGTTCCGAAGCGCTAGCTTGGTTCCAAAACGTAACGACATGGGTACACAGTCCCTCGTTGAGGCGCCCCTTGCCTGCCTCTAAAAGGAGCATAACATTGATATTGGGAGCATCAACTGTAAAGAATGTGGTCGACATTGGAAAAGATGGAGGACAACCTCTGAATACCCGAGCAGCCTGTTGTAACCTCCCTGGGGTGTGAAACGCTGGAGGGGAAGAACCTAAGGCCATTTGCTTTTACCCTTCAACAGTTCACAAGCTATTGGAGAAGTACCGGGTGGAAAATTCCATAATAGAGGCGGCCAATCTTGAAGATTCCCTTCGACACTGCAACTCTACAAGTGACGATGTGCGTGACAGTAGTGACAATGAAGACAAGAGGGACGATGATGATACAGATGGTTGAATCGGTCCTATCCGATCTTTTGATGGAACTACTGCGACTACCACAAGTCCCGATGATCATATATGAAGCTCCCAGAAGAGGCCCAATAACTCAAGAGCAGCATACTCAGCCGACCGAGGCCAAACCATGGGGTAACATCTAGTATCACATCTTAATTCCTCATTTTCTTATTGCTAGGGACTAGCGTTAATTTCATGAGGGGGATGGGATTTAAGTGATCTGATGTTGTTAGTTTGGAGCTTGGTATTGGTAGGATGAGTATAGTACCTCGCATGCTTTATCCGTCTGCATTTGCATTTGCACGTTTACCACTTTCTTAGATTTTTTAGGTTGCATTTCACTACATTCATCCTAGGATAGTCTTGCATGTTTTATATGGAGTTTATTGCCGAATTTTTTGAACTTTTTTATTGGGTAGATCAACTAGCTATGCCATTAATCGTATGCTTCATCTCTATGAATTTGTTTGAGGTTTTTCTCGCTTGGCTTATCACATTTATGTATTGCACTTAGTTGAGCTAGGTAGTCTCGACATCACTTAGTGGTGTTTTCTCTACTGCGGTTCACGAAGGCCTTTATAATAGGATGATGCATGTTTAGGTCTTATGGTTGTTTTCCCGAGTAATTATGTACCTAAGAGGCAACAAGTCTTCACCATGCTTTGAGATTGCTAAATGCCTAGGAAGGAGGTAGTGTGAGGTTGTGTGATCCTTTGTTTATAACCTATTCTTCCGAATAGGTTTGGGGAGGGGGTTACACCATCGTAGACTTGTTTCTGTTTTTCATTTTCGTATCGTGAGTTCATTTTCTTTTTCGTAAATTTTGTACTCCAACCTATTCTTTCGAATAGGTTTGGGGAAGTCGTGTGAGTCATTTTTTTTTTCTCTTTGTTATGCTACTGCTGGCTAGAAAAAAAATCGAAAAAAAAGAAAGAAAAATTCTAGAAAAAAAAGAGAAAAAGAAAAAAAGAGAGAGAATCTGGAAAGAAAAAAGAAAAAAAAGAAAGACCCCAAAAAAAGCAAAGAAGGGTCCAAAGAAAAAAAAAGCCAAATAGCAGTTTAGCAAAGTGTTGAGTCTTTTCCATTTTTGTGATGTTCGTAATCGTGTTTTTTATTTTTTATCTTGTTTGTCTTGAGAGTCATCTGTTCTAGACCACCCTCGTCCTGCCATTCAGGAAGTGGTGAATAGCTTAAGACTTTACTTGAGAGATGGGTAGAATGGGGGAGTGTTATCTTTTATAGGGAACCCTCCTTCGTTTGATGAGAGCCAGTACTGGTTCGACCTCTTTTGAGGGAAAGTCTTAACATGGTGGAACAGCAGTAAGTCCTCAGTTTCATAGGCACGGGGCAACCATTCGTATCTTAGCATGCATCATTACGTCGTCACTAACTAGGTCCAGGTAGAGAATGTTACGAGAGACTATCTTGTCTTGACAAAGTGCTTATGTGGATGTGTATAAGTCAATCGAGGTATTCTTCAACCTATATTCATGCTTTGATTTATATGGTTTTTGTTCATATGTTATTTGGTAGATTCAGTAGATTAGTTCATTTTAGTTGGCATGAAACTCCATTTTTGTGTCTTGCATGTTTTTTGTATTAGAGTCTAGCTTAGTTGCTTGAGGACAAGCAAAGGTTCGGTTTCGGGAGTTTGATGAATGTGTATTTTACACTTTCATTCGAGTCTTTTTCACCTATTTTAGCTATCCTCTATGTTAATTTAGCTATATTTTAGTACATTTTATTAGAATAGTGTCACGTTTCCCTTTAGATTTTATTTTACAGGTTTTGGTTGAAATTCGGAGATTTCTGGGCAATTATATTGAAGTTGACAAGGAATTGGTGTTCCAGAAGCCTATTTGGAGTAATTTAAGGTTTCCGGGTAGGATTTGGAGTCTAGGGGTCGAATCTGGAGGTTAGAAGGCCATTAGAAGTCTAAAACCGAGTCCGAAAAGGTGAAGAAATCCAAAACCGCGTCAAAAACGTGGAATTCCGCGAAAAAAGCGTGGGGCGAACCGCCGGAGTCATGGGGCGAACCGCCGCGAGCTAATTTCGGGCCTATATATAGTGCTCAGTTTTCTCTCCGAAAATATATCTTTCCAAGCCTACTTTCTCACCTCTCTCTATAGTTTTAGGTAGGAACTTCCCGGGGCCTGTCCTGGGAGTTCCATAGCTTAGGGGATACTTCTTCATAGCAGATTGGAGAGCGTAGGATCGCAATCATCCGGAGATTGACAACCTTCGGTAACTTTGTATCTTACAGTTTTTATCTACTTATTTTATCTTCTTTCAATATGTTTTCTTCTATGATTTCTATTGATTGCATGCCTATTATGAGTAGCTAAACTTATCATTGGTGGTAGTATGTGAATTCTTAGTGAGGGAAGATAATCATGCTAATGGCTATATCGCGCATTATACTCCGTGTCATTGCTTTATTTCGTTGATCAGTTGTAACCAAAATTCTCGTATGTTGTATTGATCATTATGCACAATTGGACACTAGTCGACCATCAGACCAATTATATTCGTAGTGTTGAATAATTACGGAACACATTAGGACAATCGTGTTGACTAGTCAGACTAAATTATCTTCGTAGTGCTTAATACTTGCAACAGGACACTAGATTGATTCAAAGATTTCTATGCAAGACCGAGGAATTTATGCATGATTATCGACCCATTATGCTAAGAAGGACCATACTATCACCAATCTCCATTATCTGCTAGAAACCCCCTATTGCTTTCTGTCTGCTGTTTTTATATTCTTAATTAGATTTGATAAAGCTAGTATAGTCCTGAGAGAACGACACTCGAGTCATTCTGCTACTACACTACGGTTTTCGTTGTAGTTGTGGATTGCCTTTGGCTAAATACAAATATTATTTGTTGAATCGAGACCCGACAAATCTCCGTTTCATCATTCAGCGAGCTAGTCTCATTATTGTACTTATGGTAGTTGTTACCAAGATGCTTTTTCAGCTTCTCTTTTGCTTTTCGCCTTTCAATTTCCTTGCTGATGAATTTCTTCATGTTTTTGACAACCAAATAATTTTCATCAGTAGGATCTTTATCATTCTTCTTTTCAGAAGATGACGGCTTTGCAGCAAGAGCAATGTTTTGCGATTTTTCAGCAAACACATTTTCTCTTTGCTTTGTCTCATAATTGAAAGTAGCAAGATGAGAGAACAACTCTGTTGGTGTAATATCTGGCATTCCTTGATTGTAATAGAAATTCTGAGTGTGGATCCATTCTTGATTCAAACTTCTGATGATAGTTTTCACTTTCTCAGAATCTGAGTAAAGGTTTCCAACACCCAAGGCTGCCATTTCACTAACAAGAGTTGTGAATCTGAAATCCAAGTCTTCCAGTGACTCGTTTGTACCTTGCTTAAAGTTTTGAAACTTTAATTTAAGTACTTCAAGTTTGTTTTCCTTGGTTTTGTCAGATCCAGCACAAAGATCTTGAACCATTTTCCAAGCTTCCTTTGCAGTCTTAGCACCCCACAGTTAGCACTGTATGGTATCCGGAGTTGATCGAATGATGATATTTCTTGCTTGACCATCAAGACGGAATCTCTTAGCTTCGTCAGAAGTCCATTCCTCTCTTGGTTTTGGCACGACGGTATCCGATGGTTCGCCTAAGATAGTTTCCTTTCCAGCTTCAGTGGTCTTGTGAGGAAAACTCCTTTCAACCTTAGTGATCTTGATAGGTCCATCATTAATGACGGTGACCATCTCATCACTAATGGCCTCAAGATGTAGCATCATGTTGTTTCGCCATTTTTCGTAATTTTCCAGCTTCAGCAAGGGAGCATCTCCTAAAGACATCATGTCAGCAAAGCACTACCAAACTGATCAAGTGAGAGTGATTTACGGAAAGCACCTAAGGGGATCTAG
This sequence comes from Plantago ovata, assembly GCA_028274465.1. Classification (NCBI taxonomy): domain Eukaryota; kingdom Viridiplantae; phylum Streptophyta; class Magnoliopsida; order Lamiales; family Plantaginaceae; genus Plantago; species Plantago ovata. The sequence goes on from CM051457.1 coordinate 83,893,641, forward strand.
GTTCAATGCTGAAGGTTAAAGAACCTCCAGCTCTGATACCACTTGTTGGTCCCTTTAAACAACAAGAAAAGACTAGAGGGGGGGGGGGGTGAATAGTCTTTTCAAACTTTGGTCGTTTAAAACTTTCTCAGCAAGTGCTTATTACTTTTCAGTAATGAGTTTGCTGATACTTAACTTTCTCAGCAAGCGCAAGTTACTTTGCAGTAACTAAGTTTGCTGATACTTAAAATCAGAGAGCGGAAGTCTTTGATACAATAAGTGCTTCTTTCAGCATTTAAAGGTTTCAGCAAGTGATGTGAGTGACTGTGTACAGACAGATATGATTTGCTGAAAACTAAATACAGTAAGTAAATCACACAAACACTTTTATATTGGTATGAGAGTGGCGTAATCTCTCAACTAATCCACTTTGTCCTTTCTAGGACTGAATCCACTAAGATCAGATTGAGGTTCCTTACAACACCTATCTAGAGCGACTCAAACAGAAATCAAAGCACAGTTGCTTCGCCTCCAACCTAAACTAGAGAACGCAACCTTGTTCTCCACCAAACTTGGTACTTTTAATCAGCAAAACTATGCTCGATTAAGTTCCCCCTGAATATCACGCCTGAAAGGGTGTATTTTCAGTTAGAGAGTTTTGGGGTGAGATAACTTAATCATAACTTATTCAGTTACAACAAGGATTCTAAGAAACAAAACTTTGAATACTTTGCAGTAAACAAGTTTGATTGTTTCTGGTGTCAAGACTTGTTCTTGGTCGAAAGAAAGAAAGAACACTTAACTAATTTCTTAGTCGTGTAAATTCTACTTCTTCATAAGTAGCTTTTTCAAGCTTTAAGTCTTGGAATGGATCAATGGCAGTATAGAGTATTTGAAGGTATGTGAGTTTAAGCACAAGTGAGAGTTTGATCACGTTGTTGACACACTTCAATTCTTTGCCGGATGACCTCTATTTATAGTGAAAATAAGGAGCCATTTGAATTTTAAATTCCAAGGCTTTTGATCCTTAAGATGTCACTATCTTGCTTTTGTACTTTCAGCAGCGTCCTTGTTTGTCTTCTAGTCTTCATGTCCTTCGCGTGCGAGCTTTGCATTTAATGCTTATTTGAATAGAATTCAAACAGTAACATTGGAGCGCAAATACAAGTACTTTTCAGCAAGAGGTCACATATGTTCCATCAGCAAGTGGTCAGTCTCAGTTTCAGCAAGCACAACCTACTCTGTCTTTCAGAATTTCACTTATGCAATGCTGTTGCTGAAGTTTCCACTTTCTGAGCAACATGTGCCTTTGTAGATACCAGTCTTCAGAAATCTTCTATTATTCAGATCTTCGAATTCTTCAAGTCTTCAGATCTTCAAAAATCTTCAAGATTCTGAGCGGTTCTAAATGCTTCAATAGTTTGTTTGTAAAAACAAAGTACATCGTCAACAAATGCTTCAATAGGTTATTTTCTTTTCAGAAAACAAGATACATCATAAGCTTTAAAAACCAACCTATCTAGCACCTAATCTAAGTCTTCAGCAAACGTTCCTCTTTTACAATGTCCTTAAAATTCTAAATTCCTATGGACCTTAAGAGTACTAGTTACTGGACTTTCCTTAATTTAGCATGGTTAGTTGCTCATCAAAATTACAAGTTTCCTAACAGGCATGATCATACAAGTTCTCCATCCCTTCAAAAGGTCTATGAAAGTTCAGAGGGAATGGCACTTTGTAAATGACGTGATCATCCGGGCCGATCATTTCCTCAATCGATTGCAGATAAACTCGACCCCAATTAGTCCCAGCAGCTCTGCAATTAGCAATCATCTCCCGAAATTGTGTAGCAGTATGGAGGGGCTTGATACAGTTTGGCCAAGTGGACCCATATTCTTCGTACCAGATGCGGCATGGATTCTGATTGCCTTCATCCTGCTCCTTGAGAACCAGCTGCAGTAGTCTAGCCACTTTGAATGTTTTAGGATCAACATTGTGGATGAAAAATTTCCTACCACCACTGTACGACACTAATTTGAGGACATCATCCATAACCAAGCCCTGATGCCTTACGACTAATTGAAACAAATCAGGGGATTGAGCTGCAAAAAAGAAGCACCAACTACATTAGTACAATTTAAACACTTATAGATCTGTATGAATTTGATGCTCATAATTTAAATTCTATAGCAAATTTGGCTTATACAGGAAAAAGGTTAAAGGCAAGGGTTGTTCTTACAAATATCCGATGAATACTTGACCAGTTTTTGCTCCAGAAATGACTAATTGTTAGAGCCTTGACTGGTGGCCATGGAGACGAGTTCCACGCTATTGTCTGCAGTCGAATTGTCACTGAAATCGTCACTGGAAGACATTTTATCAGAGATGGACCTTTCAACTTCTTTGCACTAAAAATTCAAGAGACAGAGAGTAGATGAGAGTTAGTGGTGACTGTAAATGTGGTGAAAAACAGTGATTTAGAATGATTGCTAGAAGATATATTTCACCACGTGGATGACAAACCAAAGCTGTAAAATTAATGTTTCTAAGAAACCATTGAATAAAGTCTCAAGTATGAACTAGAAAGTCTAAATGCATATATTGTTGTGTGTAACATATTGTAAGTACAGTTCTTTTCTCATTTATGTAAAGATCCTTGGAATGAAATGGACGTGAAATCAAATCTTTTCATGGATGAAGTTTAGACCAAGATCTTATTTACAGTAAACTTGTAGTGCATTGAGCTATAGTATTGGTGCAACTTTTAAAACTATTAAAATGTCCAAACAATGAACTAGGTTGGTCTGTATAATCATCTATTTATTTGTTTTAATGTTTAAAACATCAAATATTGAATTAGTAACCAACTTAACGCATTCATTTGGGCAGATATACATCTCGTCAATGCCATAATTACAACCTGCAGGTATTAATCCCATCATCACTTGCTTTTTCATATTCCAATAACAGCATTACTCCTAAACCAATCAGCTTCAATTTCTTCTTTACTCACTTCACCGTCATAACTCCAACTAGCAATACTAAATCTTAGAGCATTCACAATAGTCTCTCTATAAAAATTCCCTAAAATCGTTTTAAACTCAACCCCTATAATATTTTGAGTACTACGTATTTAACAATTTACTAATGCGAGATTTCCTTTTAATGATTTAATTTAAATATAAATAATAATTTTATAACCACATATTCTAAATATAGTATATAAATTAATGATTAATGCACAAAAATAGGATTTAGGCATGCACAAGTGTAGGAATATAAAGAGAGTGACGGACCGAAAGAGTGTTCCCTATTTATTTAGGTGGTTGATAGATAACGCGGAAGCATAAAAGATAAAAACAATTCTTTTCTTCGAAGCGGCAAAGCGAGGATCAGTAATGGTTCCCCATTTACCCCCATGGTAAATGGGGAACCACGGGGATAAGCTACTAGAATCCCCTACAGTAGTACATGACAAACAAGCCATCAAAACGAAGCAAAGCGTCAAACGCATACAGGCAAAGGCAATGCGTCTGTTTTATCATAACTGGAATAATAATAATAATAATAAAACCTAACCTAAGCGACTCTTTAAATATAATCAAAACCACCAATGAGGTCTAGCTCAATTGGTTAGACTGAGGTGTCATGACACTAGAGGTCATAGGTTCAATTCTCGCCAAGTGCGGGATTTAAAAAAAAAAAATATATATATATATATATATATATATATATATATATATATATATATATATATATATATATATATATATATATATATATATACACATATATATATATATATATATATATATATATATATATATATATATATATATATATATATATATATATACACATATATATATATATATATATACATATATATATATATATATATATATATGTATATATATATATATATATATGTATATATATATATATATATATATATATATATATATATAATCAAAACCCAATCAAGGACCTTGAAACAATAAACCAAAATATAACTTTAATAAATATAAAATAAAGACACCAAAACAATAATATAGCAATTAGGTCCGCTGCCTAATTCATGTTCTCCATCAGTGGTCCATACAAGATTTAGGGAATCTGATTTTGTTAATATTCTAACACGTATTTTGATTTTTTGCCAATATTTAAACAAAAAATACTGTGAATGGTCCACCCCACCAAAAAAAAAACCCTCCTAGCCCGGAGACGGGTGGCCATGCACTGTGTGAACCGAACCGAACCCATTAGGACCATTATGTGAACCGAACCGCCGAGTAATAAAAAATGGTTAAGAAAAAAAACAAAGAGCCCATTCATAAAGTCACTGGCCAAATCTCATCCCAATGATCTACGCTCTCCGTCATTCCGCCTCAAAACAGTCGATCATTCAAACCTCGGCAGCGCTTTCAGGGTTTTGGTGATCAACCGCCTCTTTTTTATTTTTTTCAATTTAACTCTCCGTCGTCATACTTTTGGTCAAATACATTTGTATTTCCAATTGTCGATTCAAATTGTGAGTACACATTAGGTTAGTGATGTTGGATTGTTAATCGATATGCTTGAATCGAAGTTTGTTTATGTAATTGTTCCCCATCATGCTTCTTAGAAAGTGTGATTGTGTGCGCGCGTGTCCAGATTGTTTGATTAACAGTGCTTTCAGACTTAGAATCGGTTCATTCTATTCATGTTACTCGAATCGGTTAACAATTTGTTTTGTTCTTTTTTGTATATGTTCAGTTCATTCATTGATGCTTCTTATTTGAAATAGGTTACACCAAGTTTGCAGACCTAATAGTCCAAAGTATTCTCTCAATACCAAAGTTAGTGATGTAAGTATTTTGATTGTCAACAGTATTTTGCATGGTTACTGTATTGTTTCTGTTACACTCTAATCAAGTTCTCATTTTTCATGTGTTAATTTTGTAGGGAGAGGAGTCATAATCATGTGTATCCAACGAAACCCAATGATACACACCTTCCCAAACGGGCTGGGCAGGTAACGGATGTACACCCGACAACCCCGGCAAAACCTACATCCCAGCCCCCCAAGGCTCGGATAATTAGGGAGAGTCGCAAATCCAACTCGTCTTCGTCATCAGACAAGGTGGCAGGTCATGTTTTTATTTCGAAAGCAATTAGTACCGTGAATCTTATATGTTCTCATTTGTTACAATCATGATGAATAGGTAACGTATTCTACACGGATGAGTATTACGCAACTGTCAACGCTGAACACCAAAGTTAAGATAGACTAGCAGAGGTCTTTAATGGGAGTTGTTTTGAAGGTATAACCAAGATTAACTTTGAAAAACACCACAGGGACCTGGTGCATTGGTTAATTCGAAATTATAATCCAGTTGCATGTGTCTTGAGAGTCAATGACCTGACGTTTCATGTCACTGATGCTTTGGTTGGAAGCGCCCTAGAGGTTCCATCAATAGGGCAGGAAATCATCATAGATGAAACTGACAAAACTGGTTATGAAAATTTCAGTAGTCATTTCAGTTTTAACCAATACGATAGGGTAGTTATGAGCGATTTACGTAGAGTTTGGAGCAAGGTGGTCAAAATGATCAAGTGTTCGAGTTGCAGTACCTTGTATATGCTTTTGGAGTGTTACTATTTCCGGAGATGTCCCTTAATTTACATTGCAAATTTCTAAACCTCCTGGTTGATATGGAGAACTTATATAAAAAGAATTGGGCAAAGTTGATAAGAGAGACAACGAACAAAGCCGTGGCCGCATATAAAAAAAAAACCAACATATATGACTGCATGCCCATTTTTGTTGGAGGTACAATCAAATTTCTTTGACACCTGCCATTTGTCTGATTATTTAGCATGATGGGATCGTGAATTATGCTATATGAATTGGTGTCAGGTGCTCTTCTTTTCACTGGTGTCTCCATCTAAATCGAGAGGGCATAAGGTATGCCTCTCGAGTGACATGCCGTACGTTGAACAGCTCACTAGGAAATTAGTCCGTGGCATCATGTCTGACTTTAAGCAATCTTCCGAACAATTGTACAAGGAGCCAAAGATCATAACATTTCTTGCTGTAGTAGTAATTTCATATACAGTGATTTGCTCATGTTTTGGTTTTTAATTGTTTAACTACAGAGCTCAACAGTTTGTTTTTCTAGGACTCTTTTACATGTTTTCAGGATTGCGTTGTGAACGGGCCAACCCACAACTGCTGTAATCAGGGATCAGTCCGACCCAGAGGCGAGGGAGAAG